>JAJJMC010014301.1:11120006-11491282 GCA_023531435.1 Papaver californicum | reverse complement strand
GTATTATCCTGGAGGCAGTGGTGTCATATGATCTGTGGTTTTGGCATGCATTTTTTGGTATGCCTGGTTCTAACAATGATATAAATGTGATGAACCGTTCATATATTTTCAAAAAGCTTATCAACGGGAAAGTATCGGCTGTGAACTTTGTTGTCAACGGACATCAGTACGATATGGGGTACTATCTTGGTGATGGAATATACCCTGAGATAGCTACTACTGTGATGTCGATTAAACATCCAGACTCGGCGAAGAAACAAAAATTTTCTGCTAGGCAAGAGGGTTGCTGAAAAGATGTAGAACGAGCCTTCGGCGTACTGTAAAATCAATTTGCAATCATCAAGCAACCAGCACGAATGTGGAATCCTGACATACTAGCATATATAATGAAGACTGTAATCATTCTACATAATATGATAGTGGAGGATGAATGTTTACCCGGTGATTGGCCGCATGAGTATGATCAACGCAGCCACGGTGCAACGGTAAATATTTCTAGACACAACATATGTGAATTTTCGAGAATGGGAATGGACCAACGCCGACGTGCAGTATTCGACAAAGATAATCATATACATTTGCGAAATGACTTGATCGAACACTTATGGTCAGATTTTAGTGAGGATTAAAAAATTTCAATCCTCTGGATATTGTGGTAAATCTCTGGTAAACCCGCCCGAGACACAACTCGGCCGCTAGGGGCACCTAGGGGTTTAAGGCTTGTTGCACATGCTAAGTGTAGCCGCGATTGCGAAAGTGAGTTTAGCTCTACTTATTAGCTCATGCTATTTTTTTATGAAATAATTCATGAACAATTCTGTATTTAGCGAGAATTCATGCTAAGTAGTAAGTTTTTGAAAATACTAGCCGTTAAGTCTCTCTCTTTGTAGGGAAAAATGGGTTGTGCAATTATTTACAATGAAAGTACAATCAACGACTAGTTTTCGAAATTATCCTATAAATACATCTGTTTTCTCTACCAAATACCACACACACCTAGTTTCATACACTTTACAAATTTCATTTAATCATCTCCTATTTGTAATTCACTTCATAACTCTATCTACAAACATGGCAACATTTGATTCAGCTGAAGATTTGGCTATAACCAAAACATGGCATAACGAAACCCTAGTGAAGATATCATAGCTGGAAGGGTTGAACCTGAAACCTTTTGGGGGAGGATCTACATCCAATATGCTCGAGAATATGGAAATCCAAAGCAAAGATCTCTTGAACAAATTCATGATAGATACCAACTTATCCGAATAGGGATAGCTGATTATATAGCTATACAACAACGGATCTTTAACCCCACCCATTTAGGCTTGTCGATCCAACAATTTGTAAGTATCTGTTATTTAACCTAAGTTGTTTGGCCTTCCAATAACAACATAGTAAACTTGATGAATTATGTTTTTTTTTCCTATGCTTGTGTAGGAGGATCTCGCAAAAATGCACTACTATCAGGAAAAAAGAGAAGAGTTCACATTTGTAGAAAGCTACGAGTTCATTAAGTCCAAAGTGTAATCGGAAGTAACTGCTAATTTTATCCATCGATGTGGAGAATTTTTCTAACTTTTGTCAGAGTTTGGTTGTAATCGGTACCTCATGTATTATCAATATATTTTAGTAGATGGCCACATTTCATTAGTTAATTAATTTTGTAAAACAGTTGAATGTAAAATCATTTCATTGAAACGAAAAGGCATACATCGCGTAACATTAAAGGAGATGAAATTTAATAAATCAATAGATTACACTTAAACACTTAAACAAACCTATTAACAAACCTTCAACGGGTCGTATGACGCCCGGGACGACGTTCTTCACTTCTTCGGAGAATAATCAACACAAAAGGATTGTATTCTTCCATCACCCTTAGGATATTGAAATGAGGTTGGTACCTGAAATCGGAACGTTTCCATCTTCTCCATTCCTCCAGAGATCTGGCAACAACTTCATCATCAGTTTCATTCCTAATTCTTCTTTCATTCACCTTAGCGGTTAAAGTAGAAAATTCTAGTACTGCCTTTGTTATCTCCACATATCGACAAAAAAGGCCTGCTTTGTTCCGGTTATTGGGGTTATCGGTTTCATTACAAAAGTTAGCATGTATATCTTCTAACCATTGCATGCTCATTGAACCATTCATCCGACGTTCATGACCCCTTGCTGGATAATGTAATACTATGTTTCGACATAGGGATAAATCTTCCTTTAGGGTAAAATTCTCTGCATTAAGCCTAAAATTTTCGTAAGCCATAATTATGAAAACGATAGATTATAAATTTTCTATGAAATGTAAAAGATGTGGATTTGAAATAGGAATAATAGATATAAATTCATTTATTTATAGGTGTATCAGAATATAAATTATAGCCGTTGACAACGGTAACAACACGGTAACAAATTAACCAGGAATTAACCAGGCGGACTCCTAGGAGTGCGCCTAGCACCGAGCGGCGTCCTAGCGCCTAGCCTATATCTGAGCGAAGTCCTAGAGATTCGTTTCATTGTAGGCGTAATCCTAGGATTACGCTCCAACTGAGCGGCATCCTAGCGTTGCGCCTGTTGATGGGCGTGAGCCTAGAGCACCGTTTCATCAGGCGTAGTTCTAGTATACCGCTTGATCAGGCGCATTCCTACTACACCGCCCGTGTTTCTGAGCGTTATCCCAGGATAACGCTTCATTCCATGCGGTATACTGCGACGCCGCTTGACGCCAGGTGAAATATTATGAGCCCGCCCGAGTAAACCATGCTTAGTCCGGAATCTTTCCCAAATCTACTCTGCTACAGTTGTTTTTCGGAGTAACTATCAACTACACTCGCTCGCCACCTATTTACGGACCAAAGAGTAAAGATGATCTTTAGTCCATCTTTTAGTCGTCCCATTGTGAACGCTCTTATACACTATATTATTACCGAATTGGTCTCAGCTGAGCCTACTTTTTTGTTGACCACAAACATGAAATTGGAATATATTTTGTTTCCTTGCGGCGAATCCGGTTTCTGAAACCATACTGGTGTTTAAAAGCTAAATTTGGTTATTATTGTGACTTATGATATAAATATTTGAAATATATAATCACTTTAACAACAAACAGTTACATTTGAATCTGTCTGCTAGTAGTGCTACAGGTAAAGTTTGGTGGCTTTTGAGTAAAATTTGAATTACAAATACTTCTCTTCTTCTACTTCTTTTTAATGGTATTAACAAAAAAATTCGATCGTAAATGTTTTGAACAAGGAAAAAAAAAGAGCGGATTTTGGTCGTGGGTTTGTTTTAGTTTCCTTCTCAATGTTGCTCAGTGGTGGGTTTGCTTAGGATTGGGTTTCTTTTTAGTTTGGTACACCTAACCCAGGATCATTGTTGTGACTTATGAAACACTTTTCAAGATTACAATGTTGTATCAGTATCGCCAATTAGAGTATATTATTCACCCTCTTCATTAGGATTTTTTTACCATTTCTTATAATGACTCACAAGGAGCCTATAGGGCCATTGATACTCTTTTACTAGATGAGAGCTGGTAAGTATTTCCCGGGATGTTCTTCTCAAGAGAGCAGTTCTTTGTCATATCTAGCATTTTCGATGAATAAGCTACTCCTTACTATCTATCTCTCATATTCTGTCCCTCTTCCCGAAATCTAAATCAGCGTATTTCGTTAGGTTTAGCAATGTCATTTCTACTTAACAAAGACTCCACGATTTCTCGATTCGCTTCTTCTTCTACATTTGTTTTAATAATAGATTATTATTTGGATCAATTTTACAACTAAGTCAGACTCAGGAATAAGCTGATCAATCTTGGATGAAGGATATCTATAACCTTCTGAAGAATGGAATTCTACCAAAAGATCCAAAGGAAGCTCAAGAAGTAAGAACAAGGTATTAGATATGTGTGTTGGTGATTAGTGAAAGGTTGTAAATGTGCAGTATGTACGTGTGTCCTATAGAGTTGGTGACTCTAATAACAGTCGAGTATAAATACTGATAAGGTAATCAGTAACAGCTAAGAAGTGTAAGTGAGTATTTCCAGTAATAAAGAGATGGATCTAGACTTCTTCAAAATGTCATCATGGTATCAGTAGGTTAACGCTTCACCGCTCCGATCCTAGAGCAAATTTGCTCAAAATTTCTCCTTTTTATTTCAGTTGGTGTGTGTTTGTGAATTCTGCTGTTGTTCATTTAGTCTTTAATGTTGATTCAAGTTACTTCTGATGTTGTTGTTCTTCATCTACTTTGTTGTTCTTGAAGATTTTCTTCCATTTTACTTCAAGTTTAGTATCTGATGCTTTTTCGTCAATGAATTTCAGTACCGTTCTTACTGATTTTATTTTCAATTTGATTTTACCTTCGTTTTCGTTTGAGATTCGATCTCGTTTTCTTCAGATCTTTTTATATCAAAATCATGTAAGACTGAGTTGTCTCGGCATTAATGTTTATATAAGACTGGGTATCTCAGCATTGATTGAATTTCACATGTAAGACTGATGTTTTTCCATCAACGTTGTTTAGCCAGATGTTTTGTCATCGGCGTTGTTGAGTTTGATGTTTTCCCATCATCTTTGTATGTGAAATTCGTGTTCTTTATCATGCAAGACTGGTGATACTTATCGGTATTGTTTCTTTCTATCTGTTTTTTTTTGTTCCTGATTTATAATCTGTTGGTATTTGTTGGTGATTTTGAGCGTTTTTCTTCGAGATTTATTTGATTTCTTGTTCTTATCTCGATCAATTTTTCGTTTCTTGTTCTTGATCATTTCTTCACATCTTGATGCTTCAATTTTGATTTCACTGCTAGTGTTAGTGCTTTTTCAAGGCCAATTTTCTTCCTCTAGTTTCTTGATTTAATCTCTTTCTTTGTTTGGATTCACCTGAATTCTCTGTCGTTGATGAGCTTTTATCAGTTTTGATGTTGGTTACTTCACTTTGGTACTTCCATTGGCGAGTCTATTTGGTTCTTTGGCGCTAGTACCATGTATTATGATCCGTTGGAGTTGTGTGGTACTGTTGAGGATTATAGTGATGGTGCTGAGTTGCTCGATAGTGTGTGTTGGTGACTCCCTGTTGAGTGTGCCTATTTACAGTGAGTGGGTTTATCCCCTCATTGAACTCTGCAATAGGTTCTCGGATAGTATAGTGTTGGTGTGAGGAAGTGTTTGATTATTCTCAATCAATGTTTTTTGGTCCTTGTTTAAACTGTTGTTGCTGCTTCGTAATTGTGTCATTCAACTGTGGTGTATATGGACTACAATCATGGTGTTTCTTCGTCTTTTTCTTGCATCTCTCTGATTTTTTCCTGATGGAACTAGTGCGGAAGATCGTGTATATCCGATTATGCTTCTTGAAGTTTCTAATGACCTAGTGCGCCTAATCTCGTTTACGTTGTATTTGATACCTTTGAATTTGTAATCTAGATATTGGTTATCGTTTGTGGATTACAATCTAATTGGTTCTAGTGGGAAATGAAGTGCAATTTTTTCTGTGGTTGGTTATTATTGGTGTGCAATGTTGTTAGTCAGGTGGAAGGAGAGGGTGTTTTTGCTATGTTGATTCATTTATTCAATCCGACACGCCTATGTTGATTGATACCGTTTATGGTGTTGGTCATGTTCTTTGCATTGGTGTTGATGCAGGGCTATTGGCAAGCATTTTGGTTCCGTTCTTCTAGTGATGTTAGCTTTGCTGATTGATCTAATAATATTCTTAGTGGTGTTTTTCGCTTGAGCTTTAAATGCGTGTATATAAATAAGGTTTTGCTATTTAGATTGTTGGTGATGGAAGTTAGTGGGTCATGCCCTTGTTGAACTCTGCATCCCATTCTTAGTCGGAATTCCTCTTAGTTCTTCTTGGCTCATTTGATGCTTCTGGTGCTGCTTATTCCTATCAGTGGTTTATGATGTTGGTGATTAGTGTTGTTACTTTACTAATACACTTAAGCTTCATCACCATCCCTCATATCTTTCAATGTTTCATGCAAGCTCAATGTGTGCTTCATAGACACATTGACCTTGAGGGAGGGTATTAGATATGTGTGTTGGTGATTAGTGAAAGGTTGTAAATGTGCAGTATGCACGTGTGTCCTATAGAGTTGGTGACTGTCATAACAGTCGAATATAAATATTGATAAGGTAATCAGTAATATCTAAGAAGTGTAAGTGAGTATTTCCAGTAATAAAGAGATAGATCTAGACTTCTTCAAAATGTCATCACAAGGTCCTTAAGGTATCATCTTGTGGCTTGTGGGTGAATATATGTGTAGAATGATGTTTATGGGAACTCTCCTAAAGTGTGTAACTGGAAAAAAATGTGAGCAAATCGTGAAAAAAATCCACTTAGGTAATCATGCTAGAAAAAGATCTTTCGCTTGAAAAGCAAAGTCGCAAGGGTATTTTTAGCCACACATAAAACAAGTAGCTGTAAAGATAAAGCAAACTTGCGATAATTTCCAGAGGTAAATAAAAACTTCTAAAAAGAATTATTTTTCTTCCTCTTTCTTTATCTTCTCTAAGCCCGTGAGGCACACATATATTATCTTAAAATCTTATAAAAAGGATAAATAACCATTACCTTATTCTTTAAAGACTAAGAGCCTATATCTTTTGAGATGCAAAAAACGGTGAAATACCCTCTCTACAAGCAATAAATTTCAAATATAAACTCAGTAAGAGTCAAAATGAATAAAAGCTCAAAATAGAGCTAGCATTTACGAAATTAAGTGATAATTAATATTTTAAACTTTTAAAACTCATAGGTACGACAGTAAAATACATTCCCCAGCTAAAATATTACACAGCGTCCTCAGGCTCTGTGATAGCGTCCGTTGGACATCATGGGACTATTCACCATAGTAAGTTACTGAAACTCAAAGTTCATGTAAGAACAATTATCTTTAATTCAACTATTTAATTTAAAAGTACAATCGTTTGAATTAATACATCCAAACAAAAAAATAAAAATAAAATAAAAATAAAAACTAAACTAACAAAAATAAGAAATAAGAAATTAAAAACAAATAACAATCTGCTGCCTCCCCGGCAGCGGCACAAAAATTTGATGTGGTCATCTGCACGTCAAACTTATTTATTACTTTCTCACTACTCAAGATCTATATGAAACAAGGGTAAGAAAGGATCGTTCTCACAGGGAGGTCAAGTTTGTTATTCGATTTCGATATTATGTAAAAGGTGGGATTTTTTAGATTCAATGAAAGTAATTAAACTAGTTAAGAAAGTTAAGAAACGATAGAAAAAAAATCAGTTAGGTGAGAATATTGGTTAAGGTTTCGTTTTCATTCACAAACATGTTCTTGTACTAATAATTAGAACTGAACTTTAATATTTTATTATCAATATCCCTAGAATACCTTGATCGCAAGAATATCTCGTTGATTTTCTAAAATCATCGCACTTACATAAACAACACAATTATGAATTCTACTTAGTGAACAAACTAAAGTGTAAAAGCAAAATTAGGTTTAATCCAATAAGAGCATAAGATTTGTGAAATAGGCTAATGAATGCAATTGACATACCCGAATAAATTTTTTTAACAAAGGTTACAACTTACATACAGGTACAATAAAGTATCACGATAATCGGTAGTCGCACTATGCTACTTGTATCCAAGGAGTATCATTTTTGCGTATAATAAACCTTAAATTAGCTCTAGATATGAATGTGAGTTCAGTTAATTTTCCACTTAGCTAAACAAACATTCAATCATACATGGCAATATTTTCGGTAAATTATGAATGATAATTGTGAAACAAAACTAATTTAGTAATCAAAGAAACATGTATTGTAAAATTCGGACTGACAGGCTACTTCAAACACTCTTCACGACTATTCTTTGCGGCATTTCAGCGAACATTTCATGTGCAATTCTGTTGGTAATAGAGATGGGTTCTCTAATGATTTCCATGATTGTTTTCATCTCCTTCCCTGTAATATGGGTTTCCTTCATACACAACACACCAAACCACTTATTCTATAATAATCAAAACAAGCACAAATTCACCATTCATTCATTCAATTGAAAACAATCTTCTTTCTTCCTTGTTTTGTCTCGGCCAAACTTCACAACCCATTAGCTCAATGTGTCTCTCAATATTTGAAACCCAAAGCTTCTATTTTTTCTATTCTTCTCTCCCAGAACTCACAACATCAACCCATCTGTTCTTCACTGTGTTCTCGTAATTCCAAATACAAGTTCAAATTCATACCCATTTTCAACAGCGACCTCACTCTTCAACTGATTCACGTTCGTATTCTCTATGTTTCTTCACGACCACTACACCATATGATCTAATTTGAGACATATTATTTTTTGGGTTTGAGACATATATAAGTGTCTCTACTGCTTACACATATATAAGTGTCTCTACTGCTTACACATAAATTGCTTTAATTATTATTTTTTTAAATTAATTAAATTACACTTATAAATATCTTAAATTACGGTATATTTATAAATTTTATATTTAGTAGGATCATTTAAAATTTTATTTATAAAAGTTTTAGATAATATGTTTTTTATTTATTTTTATATATTTTCTCAATCCATACGAGAATCACACATAAAATCTCTACCATCCATTTCTTTTTTTATAATCCATATGACCATCTTTATCTATCGTCCAAAAATTCTATACAAAACCCTAAAACTTTTTTGTCCCTTCACTTTCCTCTTCTCTTTTCCGTTCTGCTCTCTCTCAACGCCTCCAGTAAAGTGGTAAACTGCAGCCACTTTCTCTTTTCTCAATTTTTTCTGAAGAAGAACTTATCAATGGAATCAGCAGATTTAGATCTGTTGAAACTCTTTATAAATCAATCGAAATCTAATTCATCTCTTCTTAGTGATCCTTCTCTTTCTTTCTTCAGAGTTTATTTATAAAGGCAATCTACAAACCCTAAATTTTTTTTCTTTATCAATGTTTTTAATTTGTATTTTGAATCTTGTATGTTGTAGTGTTAGTGCTAATCTACCTTCTTCAGCTTATAAATCCAGAGAAAAGCATCATGAATCGGTATTGTCTTTGTTCTCAAACCTTAAAAATGCGATTTTGTGATCTTTTTTTTAATACTAAAACCCTAGAAATATGTGTACGGAAAAGTGGAGTGATGGATGAAGTGACGATGAAGATAGTGACGAAGAAAGAGAAGCTGAGGATTTATAATCGTTTCTTTGATGTTTCTCTTGATTCTCCCATCCAAGATGAGTTTCTTTCCCTTGTCTCTTTAGATGTTTTTTGGGTTTCATTGGATCTTAATATTTTAATACATTTTGAGAAATCTGATTATGGGTTTTAAATAAATTAAGGATGCTGAGAGTATTGTACCTGCAATTCTAGGAATTGACGCTCTTGTAATTCTTATCTTTGGGTTTGATCCTTCTAAAGCTGGAAGACCTGAGGTCTTTTTCAAAGATTTAATCTTAAACAGGTGATTGCTACTACTTTGCTTAGAGATATTTAGTTTGAATGGCTTTGATTCTAATACAATCTGTACAATCTTATGAAATTTAAAGAAATGCACTTGGTTAGAAAAACTTTACTGCATAGAGAACTAACAGTCACTTAAATTATTTATAAGTAAGAATCAGGAAGGTGTGCTTAATTATGGCATTCTGGTACGTAATTAGAAGAATGCATGGTTAGTATAAGATAATAATTATCTCTAGTAATTGTAGGTTGCACTGATTTATGTATTCTTTTTTTTGTCGACGACAATAAATTTCTGTCCAGAGACTCGATGTACAAATATCAAAAAGAGTTCCAACTGATCGAACGATTGCAAATGCCAATAAACCCTTGTTTCTAGCTGTCTAAAGTGATGATTTATGCATTTTAGACGTCCTCAAAGTTAAGAAACTGTAATTCGAAAAGGGACACCGTGTGACTCTCTTGCTTTATTTTTTATTTATCTTTTTCTTCAGTTCTGTTCAGACACTGTCAAGAGTTATTTTATGCAGGGGACCTAAACAAAACAAGTTTTCTCTTCATTTAGTTGATGATATACATATGTATTAGTCTATAAGTTTTGTCAAGAATTTTATGTAGCTGTAAACCTGAACTAGAGGTTTGTCATGTTGTTTGCAGCGAGAGGGAGAGGTACCTTGATGCTTGAGTGTGCTATCTTGAAAGTGTGCATGCTTTTGGTACAAGGAAACTTTTGTGGAAGCAATTTAGAGCCAGGTAAGAGGTAACTAATATTGCCTACGTTGCATCTGTATATTATTTGGGCTCATGGTAAATTTTGCTGCCATATGTGATCAGTAAAGTCTTATGTTGCCTAGCTGAGTTATAAAATGCTTCTGCTTTTCTCTCTTTGATGTGCTTTTTTCTGTAACAGTGGCTGGTGTCAATAGTTAGTCCGTTTCATCTTAATACAGCTATGTAATTGAGCAAGCATCACTCATCTCTTCATCAGAATGACCTGACTTATAACTAATTCGAAAGAATACCATGGTTGTAGATATGATTTTTTTTCCTACCGACCACTGTCCGAATTATGCCTGTAGTCTAGCTCTAGCAATAACATACCTCACTTCATGTAGTATCACCGTATTAGGTTGGTTAAACTTTATTTTGTTAATCTATTTAGCATGTATATATAAAATTGGTGGTTTTAAGTGATGTTAGAGAATTAGCAAAAACAACATGTTATTCCTGATTATTATCCATGTTTTCTTTGAGATGCACAGATGGCTTGTGAGTTTTATTTTCCAATTGCCATTCACCTGTTTATATTTTGCAATGAGTTTTTATTATCTTCATGGTATAAGAGTCAGCTGAAAATTCTTGCACTTGCTAGTTTTGAACTTTCAGAATGTCGGGAGAAGTGGATAAATCCTGGATGTTTGAATCAGATATATTTGGTAAAGTATACAGAGATGGGGTGAAGTTTTTCATTCAGTATGCATCTACAAATGGTTTTTGGAAAACAAACTGTGCTGGTTTAGCAAGCTGAAGAGTTGTACTATTGATAGTTTTAGGACACCTTGGTTCGTGCATCCACCTGATCTCTTGGATATGGTTGGTAAACTAGATTTTGATGTGCCAATTGATTCTGTTGTGTATCTACAGGTTATTTGATTATCCATAAGATCACATCACAAGTACTTTAGATAAGGATTCTGTTATTTAAATGTTCATCACATGCATTTATCTTCTTGATACATTTTTGGGTACATGAAAAGTATCATAAATAGGGAAATACATGCACTCAAACCCTTTTGGTTTTATTTGGACTAACTCATTTCTGTTTATGATGCAGGTTCCATCTTACATTGGTTATCACAGCAACGTACGGTTTGTTGCTGGATGATGCAAGTTTCTAGATGCTTCACTTTATCTGAGAGATGAGTGTCTTATTTCCTTGTAGATTTGATTCCACTGCCGTCATTGTATGTATGTTGCTATGCTCAGTGGTTAATGGAACAGATTTTAAAACTTCTTTTGGATTACATTTTGTTTGTACATTTCTAAAAATGGGAGTCGTTTGACATATTTGGTATTACGAGTTGAATGTGTATGTTAATTTTTATTTTTTTATTTAACATAGATTTGAATTTCGATAATAGATGCTTATAGGGCCTAACATTCAGGTCCAAAAAATTTTGATTTTGGAAAAAAATTATGGTGTTCTTTTGAAATCTAATTTAATTTTAAGACGGATATATAAGTAGCAAAAGAAAAATCCTTACATGGTAAAATGAGACAAATAAGTAAGTGTTGCAGCTAAATGGAACGATATATTCAAACGTCCTTGAATTAATTTATACGTCACTTTAATTACGAAAAAAATATTATTGGTTCACTTAAAAAGTATCGCTAATTAATTTAAGAGACACATAATAAGTGTCTGTTAAATTAATTAAGAGATGTTTACAAGTGTCGCTTAATGCGTCTCAAAGATTCCAGACGCACGATTTGACACTTATATGTGTCTCTTAAATTCATAGCACGTATATAAATGTCTCAAAATTATTGATTTGGTGTAGTGGACAACCTCTCTGCCAAAGTATATCTTCTCTATTCTTGAATTCCATCTCTCATTTCTCTGATATTCAAGATCACAAACCCAGCTTCTCGATCTCAACCTTCTTATCTTTGTTGTTTCTCTACTTTCGAACCCATCCTTGGAATGGCTAGCCATCTCTCACTGTTTTCTTCTAAACCTTCTTCTAACCCATCAGACTCCCTAGAACCTGTGCGTGAAGTGGTCTCGACTGACCTAAAGAATAAGTGGCACTCTCATTCGATGTAGGTTTAGTTTAGTTTAGGTTAAGAAAAAAAAAGATAGATTTAGGCACCCATAACTTGGCTACCCCTTGACTGTAAAATGATGGTGTCCTGAGCAATAAGTTATTTGTCTTTAACAGTTGACTGCTTATAGCACTTCTTTATGGAAAAGCAGGTTTCCCCTAGTAATTCTCTATTTTCTTTATTAAACCTGGATGCGCCCTAATAATTCTCTGTTTTGACATAAGAAATACTTGTGTGCTTACGAGTTTCCAGCCTATCAACACCCAATGACTCCGGACAATATCATAGGCTCTGAATTCTCTTTTTTTACTTCTCATGACTCAGAAGTACCTATAAAACTCAAAACAAACGTAATATACACAAAATACAAGAGAAATAACTAGGAAAAGCATAGGAATTTGATATTCAAATAATGAATTTTATGCACCTATCAAATTCCCTCACACTTTCCTTTTGCTAGTCCTCAAGGAAACTAACCTAAACTAATTATAAATTTACCTAACTCTCTTTCGGAGGAACCAAAGTTACACTTAGCACGTGCAACAAGCATTTAAACCTCTAGGTGTCCCTGGGGTCGAGTTATAGTCTCGTGAGGGTTTACAAGAGGTATACCCACCAAAACTACTCCAAATACTCCAAAGTCGCAAGCATCCAAAAAGCTATGAGGAACTAAAGTTTCTACAGCCAATAATAAAAAGTTAGAAGTACAAGAGAACTGCAAATATAAATACGCTTAACCGATGAGAAAGAGAATGTAATGTGTCAAACCAATGTCATATGAAGAAATGCATCCTCGAGAGCAATCGAATAAGCATTTCGCTTCAAATTTTGTCTCACCAATAGGATTTTATGATATTAACACTTGTAAGACGATAAAAATGTGTCTCACATGGTGCAAGCAAAAGTGAAGATAAAACACTTGCACACGTTAATGGTGACACTATTTTTTTTTTCTTATATATTTCTAAATATCTCTAAGAAAGGAAGTTAACCGTATCGAGAGCAGGAATGCTCACCCACCTTCTCATCCAAGCTACAAACACACACTTCTTTCTACATCGTCAAATAGGAACAACCTGTCTTCAGCTTTTGAACCTTTGTACTTCATCTTTCCACTTTGTTTCTTGGTTTATGAAAATCAACTCTTTCAAACCTTGTACCCTTTAGTTTTTTGTTGTCTTGAACTTCCTTTTAGATTTTTACTTCACTACGACCTTTATGAATGAATATGAATACAAATATATGAATGCAATAATCTTTTTATTTTTAATTTTTTAAAATTTTCTTTTATGATTACAATGCAAACAAGAATAAATATGATATGAAATGAGAAGTCTATATAAAATAGACTTTAACACTTTATTCTTCACAACTTTAGTATTTTCATGTACCTAACATTCATAAAAGTTCATTTATTTTGATTTTTCTTGTGCTTGCATTTTTCTCACCTTGTATGTAGACTTTCTCACCTTATATTGTTGCTTGTACCTTCGATGTCTTCAACTTTCTTCAAAAATTTCATATTCTTCCACTTCTTGATGATGAGTTTTTATTGACGACTGCTTCGAGAGTAGTGATTCCTGTAATTCACGCGCAATTCTGATGTCACCCTCATGATTGACAGAAATTAGAACTCAAGATATCAAAAAATTGTTCTGAAATGGTACGAGTTTGAGTAGCTCATCATTCTCCCTGGAGTTTGCGCAGATGAAACACTCTAAATGAAAAATATACATTGAAGGTTTGATGCCTCACTCAATTTTTTAATATGGGTATAGTCTCCACTAAAAATTGATTAGTTATCTAATACAATATACCTTCCACACCTAATTTTCCACCGGCATGGTTAAGTTCATCACGATTATTCTTTTGATCGACTAAGAATACTAAATGTAATTTCTCTAGCAATTCTAAGTTCAGTTATTCGGTAAGAACTCCGTATGTAAACTTAGCTAAACATATATAAAGTGACTCTAAAGTATCTAAATTTGGTGGTTTATGCAAAAAAGTACAAGAAATTTAAAAATTTCTACCAACGAAAGTGAATACTAAAACTATATGCTCAACCACTCCCTCGTACTTAAACTTTACATTGTCCTCAATGTAAACTGACTCATCCAACAAAAATTTCAAGATGGAAATCTTATTATGAGATGAATAGCTAAGAAATATTAACAAGAAAAAGACAGGAAATACTAAAAAGACAAGAAATATTAAATCAATGGGTTGCCTCCCATGAACCGCTTAGTTTGACATCATCAACCCTACTTTCTGGTGGCACGTTGTTTGTGGGAAAAAACGAATTAAAGGGTAATTTAGGAAAATAGGGTGAGCATGTGATAATTCGTCAATCCTTAAACATTTGTACCGTTGAAGTACTTTGTTTAGATTCAAAAGATCAATCTGTATAATCCTAGCCTAAACCAAGCAATGGATGTTCCAGTCTTGCTCCAGTCATAAAGGAGAAGGAGAAGGGTTGGTCTTAGAGAGGGAAACGAGAGAAGAATTGAGGTTAGAGTATGAGAATCTGTGGGATGTAATTGGTGTGAACAACTATGAAATATTCTATTTGTGAGAAGGTTGAATGATCGAGTTGTTCGATTTCAATTGTTATGTGTTAGACTTGTTTAAGAGTTCAACTTATTGTTTTCAATAGATTAAGAAATCTATTTTACAATCATAGCTATTGTAACCGTTCACCTGACCTCTTCTCTGAAGAAAATGGCGATGTTGAGTAGTGGTGCAGTGGAGAAGGTGGATAAAGTGTTGACAACTGCTCTCCACTTCAATTAAGGTTGAATGGACGGTTGCTCAACTTACCACTCCTCTACTCAACTGCTGATCGAACTTTCCTGAGTTTTTCTCTATAGTGGGTGCATTGCTGCGCCACGTGTCGTAGACCGCCAGACCAATACCCCAGTGAATATCCCCCCATTTGTGACATTTGATGTATCGTATAAATTTTTTAGTATTTAGTACTACTAATAATATTAAGTTGGATGAAAATTACTTAGTCTTTTGACTGAAGACCTGTCATGCTTGACTAGGCTGATGAGTCTTGATAGACTAAATAAAATATGTATCTATTTTATCTATGAGGAACAATATGTTCATCTAAGTCAAATTTGCATTGACATGCTTATTTTGTAAAAATAAGTGTATGCTGCTGAGCATGAGAAAATGAGTGTAATGCCACATATGAAAATATATGAGTGTGAGGCTACATATATGAGTGAGGCCTAGTATAGCCTTTGATAGGAAATTTAGGGTTTTAAAGCTTGTATGTGTGAAGCAAACCAAAATAAGCAAATATTAGAAGCTAATGTTAAGGCTCCTTAGTTTAAAGGATTTACTGAGCCTCCTTAGTTGAAAGGAGTGTACTAATCTACACGAGTTTTTCCTATGAACAAAAATACACGAGCTTTCCTATTTGAACTAAGACACACAAGTTCGTGGTAAAAGAGTAAAAATGCCTAGTTTTGGTCGAAGAGGCAAGACATACACGATTTTTTTGCACTAAGACACACAAGTTGAGGGCAAAAAGGGTAAAACGCTTTGTTCGGACAAGAGAGGTATTGGCGCACGAGTTTTACCTTTGGAGCAAAGACGCATGGGTTGAACCTTGTGTAACTAAGGTGCACTAGTTGAGGGTAGAAGGGTAAAAATGCTAGGTTTGAACAAGAGCTAAGACGTCCACGCTTTACTCTTTGCACTAAGACGCACAAGTTGATGGAAAAAGAGGTAAATCACCTTATTGGATAAGAGAGGTAAGACGGACAAGTTTTACTCTTTGCACTAAGGCACACAAGTTGAGGGTAAAAGAGACACTACATCAGTACGTGATACAAAATGTGTTTCCGTTGAAGAAATGCTCGGTACGTTTTTACTCGTTGTTGGACAAAATGAATGATATTGCAGAGTAGGTGGTACATTTGGTCGCTCTCGATGGAATGTTAGTAAAAACTTCAATAGAATGTTACGAGCTTTAAATGTAATAACACCATGGATGATGGCTTAACCATCAAGTACAACACCGGATAAAATCCGCGAAAGCATACGATTTACCCTTACTTTAAGGTAATAAACACACACACACACATATATCTTCAATGTATAAATTTTAGCATGTTAACTTATTGGTGAACTAAAAATATCTAGGATTGCATTGGAGCTATGAATGGTACACACAACCCAGCAATGAAAAAGGGTATAAATGACGCCGTTTTTCGGAATCGTCATGGATTATATCTCAAAATGTGTTAGCTTCTTGCAACTTTGATTTGGAGTTTATATACAATCTCATTGGATGGGAAGGGTCTGCTCATCGCGTGTATAAATCTTGACTTTACTACGTAGTTTTAATTAGGTAAATATTAATTGGTGTATTGTGGGTTTGTAAACCGGTGATACTGCTTAGCACCATATCATGGCCAACGTTACCATTTACAAGAATTTGGTGGTGACGATAATCATGCTCAAAATCCAGAAGAATTGTTTAATATGCGTCATGCTTCTTTGAGGAATATAGTTGAACGATCGTTTAGTGTTTTCAAGTCCTGTTTCACAATATTTAAGCCACAAAATCCATTTCCATATCAAGTGCAAGCAGAGATAGTGATAACTAGTATGAGGTTGCACAACTTCTTGCGTAAAGAATGTCGCTCTGATGAATTTCCCGTCGAGGAAGATGACCAGACAATATCATCAACACTTGTAGATGACCCTAAAGTTTTATACCGAACTCAAAAACATCAGCGTCAAGAAGCTAATACATGGAGAGATGGTATAACAAACACTATGTGGTCTAATGTTCGTGACCAGAGGAACTTGGAATTATATGGAGACCGTCATTAAAGTGAAACGTCGAATTGTAACGTAAACTTCCATGTATTTTTGGGGGATGATAAGAACTAATTTGGGATATAGATAAGATAAAATAGTGTCATTATAAAGTAATTTTCCCCCACCCCTTATCCACCTATTTTATGTAATGACTAATCTACCCTTAATTAATTAGTGTTAATGTTGATTAATTAGTTAGTTAATATGGATTATAGATTGTAAAGTTAGAAAATGAAGAAGACATAGGTGATGATTTTGTAACGTCGACGTCCCAGAATCGGTAGATAATGTTTTACATTATCTACCGATTAAACACTCTGCACTGAAATTCATTACAATCTGAAGTTTCGGTAAGATAAATTACTTCCGATTAGAATGAATAAGCCCCAAATAGAATTTTTACCAATCTCAGATTTTATTGTTCTTCCATAATCGGTAGTAAGTGTAAACCTATTTATCTACCGATTATATCAGTAGCCCTAAGAATATATTCTCCAAGATTTCGAAAATATTAAAATGTTGATTTTGTCTACTATCACAATCAGTAGTATAGGCGAATACTTTATCTACCGATTGTCATAGTAACCCTAAAAATAAATTTGTCCAAATTTTGAAAATGTAGAATCTAGTCCTACAATTATAATCGATAGGCAGGGTTTACATTATCTACCGATTATAATTGTATTTCCTCCAGAAGGTTGAGTAAAATGAACCTAGTATAATCGGTAGTATTTAGATAGGGTTTATCTACCGATTATATTACTTTCTGACATTAACAAGTAAAATTCCGAGAATCAGTAGATTAAGATAAACATTAATTCCGATTACAACCAAACTCTGAAAATATATTTGAAAATTTCTCAGAATCGGTAGATAAAGTTAAACAATTACTTCCGATTACAACCAAACTCTGACAAAATATTTGAAAATTTCTCAGAATCGGTAGATAAAGTTAATCAGTTGCTTCCGATTACTTTGGACTTAATGAACTCATAGCTTTCAACAAATGTGAATTCTTCTCCTTTTTCCTGATAGTAGTGCGTTTTTGCGAGATCCTCCTACACAAGCATAGGACAAAAATAACATAATTCATCAAGTTTACTATGTTATTATTGGAAGTCTAAAAAACTTAGCTTATGCGAAAGATACTTACAAATTGTTGGATCAACAAACCTAAATGGGTGGGGTTAAAGATCCGTTTTTATATAGCAATATAATCAGCTACCCCTATTCGGAAAAGTTGGTACCTATCGTGAACTTGTTCAAGAGATCTTTGTTATGGATTTCCATATTCTCGAACATATTAGTTGTAGACCCTCCTCAAAAAGATTTCAGGTTCAACCCTTCCTTCTTTGACATCTTCACGTAGGGTTTCTTTATACCATATTTTGGTTATAGCCAAATCTTCAGCTGAGTCAATGTTGCCATGCCTGTAAGTTTAGTTATGAAGTGAATTACAAAGAGTAGATGATTAAATGATAATTTCGAAAACTAGTCGTTGATTGTACTTTCATTCTAAATAATTGCATAACTTCCTCAACTATCAATATTCATAAAAGTAAACAATAATCGGTAGATATTAGTATACTATAACTACCGATTACAACTATTTTCTCAAACACAACAACCTATTTTCCCCAACATAGAGAGAGATTTAACGACTATTATCTTCAAAAACTTACTACAAATACTATAATCGGTAGATAATAGAACAATATGACGTCTGATTATACATCCATGGTCATAATTCCATGATTCACCTTAAGCGGCGTAGACAAACCTTAAACGGTTGAATCTGTCCATCTCCTTAAGGATGTTGAAATGAGCTTTGTAATAGAAATTTGATCTTTTCTATCGTTTCCATTCCTCGAGAGATCTTGCTATAACTTCATCATTAGTTTCACCTCTCAATCGATGTCGATTGACAAGAAAAGTTAAATTCACTAATGGATCAACAGTTTTGCCCATGTAAACACATCGACCGAAAAGATCATCTCTATTACGGTTATTGGGGTTACCGGTGTCAATGCAGAATTGTTCGTGAATTCTCTGCAGTACTAACAATGTACGGATCAACCATTATTTTGAAGGTTATTGCTTTGATATTGGATAAGTAAAACGTAATGGTGGTGTGTGTATAAAAATCAAAACACCCTATTTATATATATTAGAGTCTTAACGTCTATTTATTTTTTTTTGTAAAAATAGCCGTTGGGGAAAAATGTAACTGGAGTGTAAAGAAAATGTGGTTCAAAAACTTAATATTTAAGTATAATCGGTAGTCACGGGTATGCAACTTCTACCGATTGTTCTTAAAAAATTCTTAAAGAACCAAAGTCTGTCTCTTTACGTGTAATCGGAAGACAAAAAATACATTATCTACCAGGTAAGCTCACAAGACCCAGAGAAAACACAAGTAAGTTTCAATGTTACAATCGGTAGATAAGTAAACAATCTTGCTACTGATTCCTCTCAATTGGAAAAAAAAACTACCGATGGAAGTTAATCGTTAGAAAAACAAATAATTTATCTACCGAGTAAAATCGAAAAATCCAAAGAAAGCCCAAGTAAGTTTCAATGTTTTAATCGGTAGATACGTAAACAACCTTCCTACTGATTCCTCGTAATCGGTAACAAAATATACATACAAACTGCCGATTAAGATCGAAAAAGATCCAGAAAACTTAAACCTTTTTCAATCAAAATGATATAGTTTGTTTACCGATTATATTGAAAACTGTTTGCAGGACTAGACAACTCTTCCGCTAGCAAACGAGTTTATAATTCATGATCCAAAAAATAACATGAAGTCATTCATAATCCATAAATGAACCCATTCATAAGTTATAAATATAACCAAGTCTTAAAGACAATGTAAGAACTTAAAATCACAAACAACCATTCAAAACAAAATAATCCCAAAGATAAAGCAAAGAAATGTCTACTACAAGTATGTAATCATAAAGAAACAAATAGCCTCGGCCCCTTTTACCACGTCCAGTATTTCCACCATCATCGCCTTCGGGATTTGGGATATTCTCTTCATTGGCGGCGCTTGTTGAACATCGACGCCTTTTTGAGACCTTCGTTGTTGGCCTCTTAGGCTTATGAATAGATTTTTCCCCAAACTGAACGACATAAGCTTCATTATCAATGTTATCAACTAGGTCTTTGTGTTCCTTTTGCTTCTCAATTGACAAAGGCACTCCCGACTTGATACAAACGGCCATCTTCTTTCCCAAAAACACGAACCGATTTTTCTGTTTTCATGCCACAAAATAAAACAATGAATACTTGCAACATTGATACGTAATGGATAAACCTGTATTTAAATAAAGAGAAAAGAAAAATATGTACCAATTTTTCATAACTGGATGGTTTGTGTTTGATGATACAAGTATATTCAGAAGCCTTACCCTTTCCTTTATCTTATCGGAACACACGAAGATGAGAAACTTTCCGATACCACTCTATATACCCCGGAGACACTTTATCACCTCGGGTCACAGGTCTACCAACATTCACCATAAATGTATTCATGTCGTTCCAATACTGAACCTATGGCTTATACGAGTGGCCAACCTTAAGAGAGTCGTTAGTAGACTCGAACAAGTCTTTATCCACACGAAAGTGGCACGTATAGCATGATATAGTTCTTCTTGTACATAACTGTGTTGCCGCATCACCATTGATCCATTGTACATGATATATCCTGTGGGGTGCCATAACGGTCCAAAGTACAAACACAGCTCGGACATGATTGTAATATGTCCTTCAGCATGGTCTTCCTTGTATGGATCAAAGACTATATCTGCGGCCTTCATCGAGTCTAGATTCACCCTCACATTTATCAACTCATGCTCCTTACTCCTAGAACGAATATTCTAAAATAGGTATTTTGTTCCTCTCAGCTCATCTTTTTTCCATTCTCCATTTTCATCAGCCAACTTCAATGTTGGGACGTGGTCATAGATCCATGTCTATACAAATACCAAAATAAATATAAGAACATTGATCCTTAAAAGATAAAAACAAAACATGTGAAGAAAAACATCGATAGAAATTACCTGTAGTAGACTCACATTCCCGATAATCTGGCTAGTCAGTAGCCTCGATGCCTTTCTCAACTCTTCCATCAAGTACGCGAGGCAAGCGGTCCCCACGTAAAATCACGGACTTTATCTTGAGGATGCAAAAGTTGTAAGAGGTTGGCGTCGACCCTGTTCTCGCTAATGTCAAGGAAAATGACACATCCCAACAAATATAGAAGATGTGCGGTGGCTGCCGCCTCCACTTCGGCCTGACTTCATTCTCCAATCTATTATTTCGCCTTGGTGCCGCTGAATTTATTCCTCAAGTTGACCAATTTGAAATACGTGGTCGGGTAAGAAAAACAGCTCTTGAACTCAACCTCCGAAGTCGCTTGGTCCCAACAGAAACACTTGTTAATGTACTGATAAAGATTTCCATTCCAACTGCTTGACGTAATTTGACAGCCTTACCCTGGTCAGATAGACTCAGAATCTACACAACATCGTCTGGTGTAATCGTTATCTCACCAAATGGAAGATGGAAGGTATCAGTTTCCCCATAAAATCTCTCCACAAAGGCTGATATGTCCACCTTGTCACGGTCTAGCATTGAATTTTCGGCTGCAGAAGATAATCCTAGTTGGCTATAATTTCCTTGAACCTATCACATTCATGATAGACACATTTTTGTGTCTAAATTGTGCTCGATTATCTATTTTGATAGTGTTCGATTTTGTACTTATTATGGGTTTTTATGTTTTTTGTAGGTATTTTCGAGAAATAAATATTTATGGAAAAATCGGCTCAAAAATGATATAGTCACCCATGAAAAAATTACTAAAGGCACCCAGACAGTTGTTAAAGGCACCCTCTCTTTTGAATTCAAATCCGGATTTGGCGGGAACACATGTTTCACGCGTGAAATATGATGATTTGTTTCCGGATCCTATTTTCATGGGATTTAAAGGGTTGTTCGAGTTGGATATTTGAATAATCAATCAACTTAGGTCTACACACATCATTTACAAGAGGTTCACGCCGAAAAAATGGGTGAAAAATCAAGTTGGGAGCGGAAAAAAAAACCTCCCTGGATTCGGATAAAACAAGATTTAGAGTTGATTTTGGATTTGTTTTGGAGTCCTTATCGGTTCAGAAGAGTTGCTAGGGTTTACTAACCATATATAAAGCAAAGAGAAGCAAAGAAAATCTCATCCAGATACCAGCGAAGAAATCCAGGAAGAAAAAGCTCGTTGCTGGTGTGAAGAATAGGAAGAACATAAGGCAGGAGAAAAGAGTTGCAGTTTCTGTTGCGTATTCCTTCAAATTTATGAAGCTATCAGAGTCAGTTCTTTATTGCTTCTGTTTTATTTTCTCTTCAGCCACACTGTCTGTAACGCTTATAAGCGTATCAGTTCTTTTGTGTTACTTTTATTTCTTCATTGTAAACACTTTTTGAGCTATGAAAACCTATTTTGAGAGTGTTTCCAACATGATGAGCTAATCACCATCACTGGGGCGACGGAGGAAGCTATTTTTTCAATAATAAAGTGGTAATTCTTATTTTTGCAATTCTTTTACTATTATTTGCTTTGAATTAAAATTGGAAAAAATAATTTTTATCAATTAGTTGTGTTTTGTTTTGATGAGTCATGCTGAGCTTAGAGCTTTTGATGTCTCATGCTTTCGATTTACAACTATTATTTTGAAAACCTAACTTTGGCAATATTTTGGATAAACCGAATATACGAGTTGCAAGATTTTTATCACTTGAAAAATTGGCTAATGGTGGAATCCTTAGTCTCAGTCCTTCCCATAATTTGAAATCAATTTTACTTTAATTCTGTTTTACTTTTAGTTATTAAAAAGGGTTAATTAGAATTTGAAATCCCAATCAAGCATTTTAGTTGGTTCAGCTGTAGCTTTGAGCAGACGAACCACATGAATGTGATCCTATTATACACAACGGATTACAAAATGAATAGAACAACCGTTATTACTTTGACGAATAAAAATTAAATAGCTTAAGCAAAAGATCTAATTATTACCTCGGTGGAATAGATGACCTTGGCCCAGGAGTCTTTATACCCAAATAGCAATTCTCCTCCATCACTTGGTAACCCAGGGATCACGCCTTCTGGAAAACCCTTCATCATCAAAGAGGTGGGGGGAAAGTGTCCTCCTTTCTTCTTGATTTCCTTCTTTTTCTTTTTCCCTTTATCTTTTCTTTCTCCTTCCGTAGCACTTTGTTGTCCTACATCTACACTTGGTTGACTGGGTTGTGATTGCGTTTCATCTTTGATAGAGATTCCTGGAGCGCTTTTCTCTCTTCGTGCACTAGCCGTTAGTCTTTGACCCCCAGGACGACGAGGATGTGCAACAACATCTTTATCTTGGACTTTCTTAGCTCGATTTGGTCTTATAATAAAAAAAAAGAGCAATCAAGTTAAGTTAATAGTTTTCAGCAAAAAAAAAGATGATTGGACTTTAATGAATTCTACACATAATAATCAGTAGAAAGTATAGGAAAATAACTACCGATTGCTCATAATCGGTAGTACGGGTTCTCTATTATCCTTCGATTAGATACAATCGGTAGGTAATGTCATATATTAACTAACGATTAGATTTCATATTTAAACAGAGAACTCATGGTTTTTTAGGCTAGCACCATTAATAGATCAATAAACACCATTTACTACCGATTATAATGTAGCCCCCAACTTTTTTCATTTTCGAACATTATAATCGATAGTAAGTGTTAGTATTTATCTATCGATTGTGTGAATTATATCTTCTTCTACAACCCTAAACATCTAAATAATTGGAGGATAAAATTTTAAATTATCTACCGATTGAAACTTCAAAATCTCCAAAAACAATAATACCAGTTATAATTGGTAGATATGAGTAATAATTATCTACCGATTATGGTCGGCGTTCTTGAGGAATGAAGAACATGACCATAATCGGTAGATAGAACACATCACGAAACTACCGATTATGTCAAATAACCGAAAACCCTAGAAATTCTAGTGACGATTTCATTCAATTCAAGCAATATAAACTCAATTAATGGTAAACCCTTACCTTATTGGAGTCATTAGATACAACTGGAGAGGCTGATTGTCAGAATCAGTCTCCGTATCTAGATTATCATCTCTTTGTTCTTCGTGTTCTTCACTTTCTTCACTATATTCTTCAATGATTTCTTTGTTTCTTAATTTATCTGTAAAATCTGGCTTGTTACTATTATCAGATTGACGGTTTGTATTTTTTTCGATCCATCTTTATATCAAAGAATCGACGATTATTTAGTACGACAATTAATGACAATACGATTAATTGGTTTCGGAAAAAAAAAATTAGGGAATTTTTTTGATCTTAATCGGTAGATAGAAGATGAGAGGAGAAGAATAGAAATCGATAGAAGAATAAGAATGAATTTAAAGAATTTAGTTAGAATTTGTATTAGTGAAAGGGTGTAATTGGTTTCTTACCACCATTTGGACATCCCATTACAACTAGGCTTGAATGGGCATAAATAAGTAGCTCCCAAATAGTTCTTATCAGTCCCCAAAAATGCAAGGTTTTAAAAACTTATTTTGATTTGAACTCCTCGAAACTCTCTAGACTCTCTCAAACTCCCTCTAATTGAATTCTCTCAAACTCCCCAAAACTCCATAGACTCTCTCAAACTCCCTAGACTCAAAACTCCTGAATTCTCTCAAACTCCCTAGACTCTCCCAAATACCTTAGGGTCCCCACAAATTTCCAGGGATTCAAATACATTAAAATCCCCCAAGTCCCTCCGTGGACTAATCCCCTGGTAGATTTTTTTAATAAGGACATACTATATCAAGTTTGGATAACAACTACCAAGATGCTACAAAAGTCACAAAATGTTTTTATGGGTTTCAAGATGTTTATGCAGCACAGCTGAGTCTATTTAGCCAGGAAAAATCTTAGGAGATTTGGGATTTTAGTGCAACTATACAATGTCATTGTACAACTCTACTACCTGCTCTAATAACGGGGAGAACAAGGTATTTTACATGGGATATCAAAATAATTAACGTCACGTCATATGGACCACATTTGAAGCACCTGATGATGTCCCAATGGATGAACCAGCGTCACGTCCTGCGGCGAGTTAAAGTTCATCTTCACCTAGACACAGATAACGTATATGCTTACCTACAAAATCTTCATAGCAGTGTCAGATTTGGTTTTACTTTTATTTCTCACATGCCAGAAGCTCTATTTTTTGTTCTTTAGTCTCTACACTTGGAAATTGCCCGATGTCATGTCCTTCAATTGGTTGAAATTCGTCGTGTAAACCAACAGAAAACTCATCAGGGCTGGATCCCCCACTTTGCAAGTAATCTGCAATCTGCAGTAGGACAATTTTATGAGCATAGGAACATCAAAGTGAAGAAGCCAAGGTACTAATTTATAAGCTCTGTAGACCATCTATTTCAAACCTTACATCTCAACTAATCTTATATAATTCATATCATCTGATTCTGACAAGTTGTTTGTACAAAGGGAGCTTCTAATTTTTTAGCTCTCTAGACCATCCATTTCAAACCTTACAGATCAACCAATCTTGTAGAAATTCATCTTATCTGATTTCTACAAGTTGTTTATGCAAGGGGATATGACACAATTAGAACTTACATGATTTGCAAGACCCATCCCACTTAATGCTGCAGCCTCTAAACTTGAACCAAGTAGCCAATCACCGCATATTCCAGCCCTTCCCTGAGCGTCAAAGATGCAGGAAACTCCTGGAGTATTAGTTGGAAGAGCTGCTCCCCTGCACAGTGAATGGCATGCAAAACTCGTCTATGACATAGATCCAACAGATAGGAGAATCAGTAAGATAAACAAACTTGGTACCTACCATAACTGAACTCTGGTGTAAAAGGGTCCGTTGATCCTTTTGATACACCCAATGCAGTCTCAATACCTTCAATCATAGCTTCCTTCACCCTCTCTGCTGTCGCATTTGGAATATTCTCCTAGTATAATTTGAGCTGCAAATACAACAACCACATCAACATCCCTTTATAAATTCTGGGAAGTAGAGTATCAAGAAGTAATTGAAGAAGAAAGGATACATCTGGAAATTTAAGTCACAGATCCAACCTGTGGAACTTTGTTACGATTTCCAAAAGCAGCTGTACTGAAGAAGGTCCAACATTGAGGGCCACTGCTCTGAGAAGGGAATAGTTTCTTGGCATTGTTTCCCATCCATGACAGCGAATCTACTCCTTTCACAAAAGCACCTTCAAATGGAGTTGCAGCTGTAGTACCTGGTACAGGAAGAGGATCTTCAAATGCTGCAAGAAGAGCCCAGACAGCAGTCAGATCCAACGCCTACAAAGATAGACAAGAGAAGATATCATTCAAATTCCAGTTCTGAATTTGAAAACGTTCAATCATCAATTAGATCCACATTCATGAAAATGTGGAAAGTTGCAATGACGTAGTATGTACCTTCATTTGCTTTGCAATCATGGGTAAACCTGATGTACCAAGCAAGCGATTCGCACATTTCCCTGTTGTTGAAGCAAGCGATAAGATGGATAAGAATACAAAATTCAAGAGACCCATCCTTGAAACCTTCATGGTACTAGAACATCAAAATAGACAAGAAAATAAACTAACGCAACAAAGCAGACAAAACAGTTGGACACTTACCATTGTGCGCAATAACAATCGCATCAAACTGACCTTGAGGTTTCCCATTCTCACTCAAGTACCACCTTCCGTTAAATGCCTCGATTTTACTTATCCAGCAAGGTCTAACCACATTAACCATACGTGTCTGCACCAAGAGTTTAGCTATGACTGAGAAAATAACATCACCACTGCCTGTCACAGCCAAAACAAACAAAATGGCCCCAGTACGTATTTAGTAAACCTCATTATTTACCCATCTGCCATCTCTTAAAGGTTAAAAAATATCAAGCTAAAATAACAACAAAACACTCAAAATGAGATCACAATCTACCTGAGACAAAATTGAATCTGCAAGAGGGCACATTCCGTTCACACCTATATACCTCGGAGCAGAAGACGTATTAGGGGTAAAGTGACCACCTACTTCAAGCTCTCCAATTGGTCCATCCCACTGTCGAACAAGACCCTTATCCAGCCATCCGTCAACCAACTCCGCAAACCGAAAGTCGCTGACGGTGAAGAACTGAGCCGCGTGCTCAAAAACCAGTGGCTGAGGATCAATTATTCTGGTCCCCATTCTTCCTCCCAAACCATGAACCCCCTAAAGAATAAAAGCAAATTAATACAATAAATTCCACCGAAACAACGAGAAATGAACGAGCCAAAGAAAGTACTCACCGTATCAAAAACTGTAGACTTAATTCCTCTTTTCTCTAAATTGAGTGCACAAATCAATCCAGACATTCCACCACCAATAATAGCAACAACAGGGTCATCTGAAATAGGAGTAGTAAAAATGATTTGTTCTTGATTCAATGTTTTCTTCAAAATGGATCTTCTAGAAGTTCCATATTTTGATCTTATAGGGTATTTCCTATAAGGTTCTTTACCCTTAAAAGGATTTCTATTGTTAGGGTTATTAGTTTCTGAAGATTCTGCTCTACAAATCAAAGTTAGGGTTGTAATGATAAAAGTAGGGTTTAAGAATGGTTTATATAACTTGATGGGTTGTAGAATCAATGAAGAACCAATACATGTAATCATTGTAACAGTATTTTGTTGACCGTTTGGATTTTGAAGGGAAAATGAAAATGAGTGAAGGATAGGTTCTTTTCTCTCTGTATACCCGCTTATCCAGAAGCAGAACGAGAAGGGGCCGTTCTTGGGGCAGTGCAATCCGCGTGTATAAACGGGGTGTTCACCAAGGTTGTAATTTGCGTTCTCTATTCAAATTAATAGGGTGTTTGGATATCCATGGAGAAATGGTTTTTCGACTTAACAAATTAAGAAAGAAAGAAAGTAAGCTTGGATAGTTTTTATGCTTTTTACTAAAAAGGGCAACAAATTAAGAACGAAATAGGCTCATAAAGAGTGATAGTCCTGAAGAGATACAAGAAAAGCTAGGTAGTTACAATGACAATGACAATGACAATGACAACTGCTACAAAGTCTGGAGGAAAAAAACCAGAGATATAAGTAAAAAGAATAAAGTTTGCATCATGAGTAGGTTCATCAAAAAGTACATCATCAACAGATTCAAAGCGCCAATGATCATTAGATCAGATAATAGGAAATTGTTTTTTAACAAGAATGTCAAAAACCTACTCGATCAGTATAATGTCGGGTTGCACACATCGATTCCTTACTACCCTCGAGACATCGGGTAAGCGGAGGACAAACACAACTCTGTTGCGAATCGTTAGCTGCAATCCATGATCACCATAGAGAATTAATGGCACTTTGGCCTTATTGAATCTCCAAGCGAAGTTCGACAGGCGCTTCACCATATTCACTAATTTATGGTGAAGACGTTATTCTATCGGCTGAGATAGCGATACCCTCTGCACGAGTAAAAATTGCCAGTCATACTGAACGAGGTAAATTATTTTGCTTGTCTCGATGCCTTAAGAGGAAAGGAGGGCAGGAGCAGAATATTCACGAACGCATACAGGAAACGAGACGCTAATCATTGCACTCAGATGGTAACAGAAATTTTTAAAGAAAATGATATAGCATTGAGACCAGTGCAGTCCATACCGGCCGGTATACCGCCGTTTTTACCGGTTTCGGCCGAAAAGAGAGACGAAATCCGATATACCGGTAAACAGTATTTGACCGAAAGATCGGCCGGTATGGACTGTACCAGTACGGCCGGTATTGACCGGTATTGGCCGGTAATGACCGGTACAATCGTTTTTTTTTGTTTTTTTTATTTAAAAAAAATAATAAAAAAATAATTTATTCTTATTTTAGGGTTTTCAATTGTTACTCATATTTTTTTATGATATTTTAGAATTATATATGCATATGATAATATCTATAATTAATCTAATGATCTTAAATTTGTAATATCTTTGTTTAATTAGTATTTTAGACGATAAACTTTGAAGTTGTTCTTGTTTCTTTTGTTTTTCTAGTTCGAACTTTGTATGAAATCTATGGATCTATATATTTTGGATGAATACTAGTTTATCTTTTTAAACTTTGTGAAAAAATGTTTGTTATGACGTGTTAAAATATATTTATAGTTATAAAATGTGAACTAGTATTTTTTCATAAAATTATACATATAAAGTATATGCACCGATATTCCACTGATATTTAAACCGAAATTTCCCCGGTATACCGGCGTACCAGTGTATCGCTCTCGACCGGTACGAACCGAAATCCGGTATGGTACAACCTTGATTGAGACTTGCCTCCCATGTATAACGGAATGCGAGTGTTGTTGAGTGTGATGCTAATTGGGAAGGACCATTCATGATAAGAAATGGAACAAAAAACGGCTATTATTACTTGAAGCGCATGAACGAATCCAAAATCAATACGTCGATCAACGGAAAATGGTTTAAAATCTATCACACGTGCTTTATCTATATGATCGCTGAGCACTTATCTAAATAATTTTTTCTTTCCGAAGTAAATGTTATATTGTACGGTCGAGAAAACGGTAGTGATCCTACCTAAGACCTGCAAATGATTCGTACAAGAGTAAGGGTTATAAATGATACGGTCGAGAGAATAGTAGCGATTATACCAAAAACTTAAAAATAATAGTAGCGATTATACCTAAAACCTAAAAATAATTCGGCAATAGTAGGCTTAGAAATGATACGGTCAAGAGGAAGGTATCGACCCTATCTAAGACCTGAAAATGCTGCGGTCAAGAGTAAAGTCCAAAAAAAATACCGTCAAGAGAACGATAGCGACCCTACCTAAGACCTGGAACTGATTCGTCCCAGAGTAAGGTCTAGAAATGATACTTCGAGAGAACGGTAGTGACTCTACCTAAATCCTGGAAATGATTCGGCCAAGAGTAACGCCTAGAAATGATATGGTCGAAAGAATGGTAGCGACCTTACTTTAAATCTGGAAATAATTCAGCTAAGAGTAAGGTCTAGAAATGATACGGTCGAGAGAACGGTAATGACCCTACCTAATACCTAGAAATGATTCGGCCAAAAGTAAGGCTCAGAAATGATACAATCGAGAGAACGCTAGCGATGAAAATAGCTTGGCCAAGAGTAAGGTCTAGAAATAATACGGTCAAGAGGACGATAGAGACCCTACCTAATACTTGGAAATGATTCGGCCAAAAATAAGTAAGGACTATAAATGATAAGGTTTTGACAACGGTAGCGACCCCACCTAAAACCTAGAAATTATTCGGCCAAAAGTAAGGCTTATAATGATACGATCGAGAGAACGGTGGGAACCTATCTAAGACCTAGAAACAATATATGCTAGAGAAAAATATAATGACACGCGGTCAAAAGCGACAGAGGTTCCAACCTTACATCCTCAAAAAAATAAAAAATAATCAACAATCTAAACATAAACATGTCTTATTCATCTTATTCATGGAAGATCACAAATACAATAAGCACATCTAGCTAAGGTTATGATAAGCATTAAAAATGACCAAAGTAGCACATGCGCGGTCCAACCGAAGATAAATGGTCTCATCCAAAAAATATTATTTCAAGTCTTTTCACTACACAATTATAAATAAGAGTATAGTAATAAGACAAGTTCGATCTACAGGGAGGTATGAGTTGTTAAGAGATTTTTAATTTCTTATGTAACTGGGGGGATTTAAGATGATTTCAAATAAACTCAAATTAAAATAATAGCAGAAAACAAATTAAGATTGTAAACAATATAATGAGAATACTGGTTAAAGAATTCATCTCCCGTCATCAAACATGTTATCAACTAAATCAGACTCAATATTCAACTTTTCTCAATATCAATAACCCTAAAACATCCTATCGCAGGTCTATTCCGGAAAAACACCTTTTATCATCAAATGCGCAACAACCACTCTTTGAATCATTTTCACTAGATAAATTGGTGCAAGAGCCACTCAAGTTTAACCCAATAAAATCAATGATATTTATGAGTTGAGGTTATTCTAAGCAATCCGGCGCAAGAGCCACTCGGATTTTAACCTAGGTCACGTTTCTACATAATCTCATGGCAACATCCCGTCGTTAGAAATTATGCTATGCTACTAGTAACAAGGGTCTTTCGACAATCCCGGATCTCAAACCCTACTTTAGTTATAGATATAAATATATGGTTATTTAATTTACAACTTAAAAAAATAAATACTCAATCATACATGGCGTTATTAATAGTAAAGCAAGAACGCTATTAAAGAAAATATGAATACTAAGAATAATTTCTTTAATTAATAATCATATTCTAGACTTCGTACTACGTATCTAAACAATAGAATAAATTAGCTCATACGGGATCTCTTAAAATCCATAGAAAATAATACAAAGAAGAAAATAAAATTAAACCCTAGGTTGTAGAAAAATCTCCAACTCCAAAGCTCTTTTTTTTCTCCTTGTGTGTGTAACACCTCGTGATAAAAGATATCCCCAATAGAAGTGAAATACTCTCTTAAAAAGATTTCCAAAACTAGAAGTGCCCGTGTGTCGAATCCCGGTCAAAATATTTCAAAAAGACTTTCCAAATACTAACCAAATCGTGAGGATAACTCACACAGCAAATGGGCTTCGTCATCAGGTGGAGATGCCCAACCCAGAATAGTTTTTAAATTTGAACTGACCTGACAGTTCCAGGTAACTGACAGGCAAAAATTATCTTTTCCTCTATGACCAAGTTGAATTCATCCGTAAATTCATCTGAGTATTTTCTTTTTTTCTTCTTTATTCTACGGCTAGGTAGAAGATAGACGTAGGTTATCCTGTGTTTTATTTCTTTTTCACTTGAGTTCTACGGTCAGGTTGAAACCAGCCGTAAGTTTCCATGTCTTTTCTCGAAATCTAACCAAACCATCATCTCTTTTGCACGATTAACGACCATCTCAGAAGCTATCAACATTAACCATCTTCCATCACAACCACCACATATTTTCTCCAATCTGATTCTTCTCGAGCTCTCAGCAACAACCCATAATAGCAATCTCGAGTTCTTTGTTTCACATCACAACAAACTTCACTCTTTATAGAACCCTAATTTCCAATGGTTCACATCGAGTATCACAACATCCATCACCATCCAACTCTGTTTCGTGAACCAAAAACCCATTCTACCTTTTCCGCTCATCAAAGACTTCAACCACTACCACCATTCTCATCTCTACCAACTCGAGTGATATGTGCATTATTTGCATTGGTTGGATACTCGTATTCGTTGATTTCTTGTTAGTTTTCATATCATTATTCTTTTATTTTGTTTGTTTATGAGTTTCTTAGGATTTTTGAAGTGTATTCAACCAAAGAAGAAGAAAAGAGTTCATTAAGACACAAAATGAACAAGGAAGTCAAGTTCTGGCAATGGAGAAGGGCCAAAGGTTAAATTCAACTCATTCAAATCCAGGAGTTCTTAATATCATTTTGAATATAACGGGAATACGAGGTGAACGCAAAAAAAATGAGGTCATTCCGAGTTCGTATGAGGAAGTTATGAGCAAAACAATCGAAAGAAAATAGCGAAACACCCAGCAAAATAATCGGTAGATAACATGGAAATTTATATACCGATTATAGGGAGTTTCGGGAACAAAAAAACTTAGTTTTTGAGCTCCAACAATTGGTAGATAACATGGAGATCGAGTCTACAGACTATGACTCGACGGGAGCCACTTCTAAGACCGTTTTTGACTTCTAAATCAAGGAAACATGGTCCCGGAAGGATTCTAAACCCTAGGAGGAAAGGATACCTAAGGGCTAAGCATTGAAGGCTATAAAAGAAGACATCTAAGTCTCAAACAAGACATATATATATATATATATATATATATATATATATATATATATTTTATATTTCATATCACATCTTCTATATCAAAAACCTAGGTTTTCCCCTTAAGGGAAACCATTCTTCTTCTTTGTATATTTTTCATGGGTTTTAATAAATCCATGAGTAAGTAACTTTGTTCTATTGGTTGGGGATGTAGTTGGAAGTCCTAGACATGTAAATCAATTTGGGTGGTTATTTTTAATGTCAATGATCTCTTTTATCGCTTATGTTCTACTGTTTATATTGCCATGTATGACTGAAGACTTGATTGTTCAAGTTGCAAATTGAATGATCATGTGTTCATATCTAAAGCTAGACTAGGGTTTGAGATCCGGAATTGAAAACATAGTTTTTAACGATGGGATGTTTCCATGCGAGTATGTGTAGAATCTTAACCTAGGTTAAATCTGTGTGGCTCTTGCGCCGGATTGCTTAGAATAACCTCAACTCACTAAGACCATTGCTTTCACTGGGTTAAACTTGAGTGGCTCTTGCGCTAAGTTATTCATTGAGAAAGATTCAATGAGTGGCTCTTGCGCCTTTGATGATACAAGGAGTTTTTCCGGAGTAAGCCTGCGATAAGATGCTCTAAGGTTATTGGTACGAGAAGGATTTGATGTTATCTCTAATCGATTGAAGAGCTTGTTTGGTGACAGAAGATGAAACCTTTAATCAGTATTTTCTCACTTTGATCTCAATCTTTATTTACTTTGTTTTTATTTTCTTTCATTAGTTTACTTAGTTTTATTCATTACAATCCCCTCTCTTGGTTACATAAGAAGTCAAAGACATATAACAATTCACAGCTCCTCGTGGGAACGATTTTTACTACCACTATACTACTTGTAAGTATTAGTGGGAAATATCTTAATTAATTTTTGCGCAAACGACACGCATCATCGAGCTACCAATAGTTCTAACTCGATCTACTCCTTCTTTGTCTTCATGATAATGGCAACAACCATCGATCATCTTCTTTTTTGCTACCAAGATTAAATACAACTCCAAATTGATATCCACCTTCATTAACTGTCGAGGTGATCATCATCTGCCATGTAATTCCTTGATCAACCACGGAATCAAGCTCTACCATCTCCTGAGCGACTATACACCCATTACTACCAACTCAACAACGTAACCTTCATAGCTACCAGCGATTCTGCTCCAACTGATCCTCCTCAAGCTTAGCTACAACCTCTTCTATCATCACTGAATTCCACCATACTACCAGTCCCTCTCGATCATGGAAACAAACTCAACTCCATTAATGTGATCATCGCGATTGATCGCAGCAACAACATCCATTTTCCTCTCGCAGTTGAAATCTATCTTAACCAACACTCGTAACAATTATATAACCTGATTCCATCCTTTCAACACAAAAAAAAACCCTTTGAACCTACTGTTTTAAGAATAGCCGGAATAACAATCTGAATTTTCCTGTTCGAAGTGAGGAAGAAGATTGAGGTTGTGCCCTTATCGAAAATGCTGGCGGTATTAACAAAATTCAAATATTAGGCAGCCCTTAGCATAAGCGCAAGCGCCTTTAGTAGCTCTCTTTGAACATGTCTTCCCTTAGAGTATGATGGGGTGCCAACAATAGTCGCCCTTGAAATGACCATCTTGCCCTTAGTTCTTGTTTTGCTTATAACTTTCTCATACGAAGTCAGAATGACTTTATTCTTTCGCCGTTAGCTTCGTAATTCAATTTTCTACAAGATGATGACAAGAAAACCTGGAGTTAACGGAGTTCCAAAGGGTCTTTGACAATTCTCCCTTTAAAGCATTCTATTTTCACTTCTTTCAGAGATGTAACCTAATAAAAGACATAAATGCAAAAGTAATAATAATACAAGGTAATTCACACAAAATCTAGAAAATAAGTGTAAGAAAATAGTATTCAAAATATGTAAATTATGCATTTATCAATAAGTAAATTTTAGTTTACGCTCGCAATTTTCCATTGAATTCCGAGCATCAACAAACAACTCTAGAAAATCATCGCAAGTACCATTCCATGAGTAAACGATGACCCCGAGTTGAGCCTATAAATAATTAGCATAAATATCCATCCATTGTTGATATAATATTCGACTCACTAAAAACAATGTCGACGATTCCTCTACACGACCAAAAAGAAAATCCACGTTCGCGATAAGCACGCGCTACCCAGATTCGACCACGCATCTCAATCCTTAGCTTTGCTAAACTAACCCAATCAACATAGTTGGAATGATTACCAGCTATCATATCACAAAACTACAAGTAAGACAAGCATAAAAATTCTCATTGCAAAATGATGTAAAAAACAAACCGGTGGGTACAATTAATTCAAAATATCCAACTCATTTTGAATGCGAGATAATTCGTTATCAAGGAATTCATAAGTGGAATAAACTTTCGCGTGAGCTCTATAGGTCGCGTCCAGCTCTGCGCTTAGCATGTTAAGTTTTCTTTGCGTGCGAGTACATGCATTGGTTTGATCTTCTGCGCGGGAAAACGCTTGACAAGTATGGGAAGATAAGCACGCGCTACCCAGATTCGACAAATAAAGAATTCATCAGGTAACCCCTTTGCTTCAACAAAAAAAAAATCATAAGCATATCCATTTCCAACTACAATTTGCAACGAGATGAGCCCTCTGAAGGAGAAGAGGCTAATACATGAGCAATTCGTCGATTGGGAGGAAAACTGGTGAAAAAACTAAATCACGAAAGTTAAAGAACATATATAAAAATGTGAAGATATATATACAACTCTGGCAGCAGTTACGAGGCAAACCGGTGTAATAAATATAAAAGAAATAGGGGAGTAGAGATTGAGCGCCGATCAAACTTGTAATCATTAATACAAAATGCATTACAACGTTCGAAAAAAAATACTACCTCCGTTTCAGCAAAAGTGATAGTAACACTTTTGCTGAAACGAAGGAAGTAATAATAAAAAATCATCGTTACAGTAGACTACTCGTCGAAAGCTACCCGGCACTGCTTAATTTCACGATCCACATCCTCCATTACTAGAGCATCAGAGTAATTGGCATCCGCTGCAAAACCCTTCACATGGGCCTCGTCCATTAAACATTATATATCTTTCAAGATGCGGTTAGAATCTTGAGCCCCTCGTGCATACTCAAAAGTATCAAAATGCTCATCCCAAGCGACACGTATGGATGCGAGGTGAGTTAATCTATGTTTCATCAGCATTTCAACTTCATCCTTCACAAATGGCCAATTTCCAACTTCAAATCGATTGATTTAGCGGCCGCAGAAACAACAACCATGATTAAAGTATACTTTTACAATATGAGAGGCATTTCATGGCAACAAGTGAATTTTAAAACTGAAGCAGATACGAATATGAGGACGTTTTAAATAAGAATTAATGAAACGAAAAAAAGATCCCATACGCCCCCGTGTTTAACAAAGAAACGTTATATTACTTATAATTGCATTCATACATCATTAATATAATCGTACCATCTAAAAATACTACTCATTACAAATCCAATACGGGCCTTACTTGCGACCAAAATAACGCAAGTTGCCTTGTACGTGAATATCCCATTTAAATCCCTCGAAAATATCTTGAGCTTCGTACAAAGCCCGTTGAACCATATTTTATTCTTCGGTAATGGAATTGTAAGCGCGAACGACCTTCTCCTACGAATTAACAACTATGTTTGTATGGGAACTATGGATGAACAATTGATAGATTAGGTGCGCTTTATACCATCCATCTGATATTCGGTCGCACTGCGCGATTGTAGATAGTGAGTTTTTTTATAAAGGCTATAATTGTAAAATCTTCCTCTGCCTAGCAACAGAAATATAGAAGTATATACATATATTTCTAGCTTTATATCGAAACATGAAATACGCTATCTTTACTTACATTCCGCAGGCGAATTAAGAATACAGTTTCTACAAATAACTACAGGTATTTTAAACTGATCAGGTAGTTTCTCTAAGATTCATAATATCTATGCCATATCAAACCAATCTCAAGTCGCATAAATTCCACAGTTGAATTCCTTGTACTCGTCTCGAATGCGCCTCGATGTTCCAATAACACCTATCAAATCTTGGAATAGCTAATGCTTAATGCCCAATGACGCATTTCAGATTAATACCATGTTCGCAATGAACACATCACAATTCGCCGTCCTGACCCTAAAATATTCCACTTTAGCATCGTTCTCAAGGACGTGCCACAAATTATGCATCATTCCTCCTGGATGCACCATCGAGCAATGCCTTAGAGACGCTTCGAAAAATGGCACAGGCTAGCTCGAGCTAGACGTGCCCCAGAGACGTGCCACAAGTTAGTGGCGCTGGCTAAGGCCACCGCCAGCTTCTATAGAGACGTGTCCCTAGGGACGCGTCACAACAATGAGCGCTGGCAAAGCCAGCACCAGCTTCTATAAAGATACATCCCTAGGGACGCGTCACAACATTGGGCGCTGGCAAAGCCATCTCCACCATTCACAAAGAGACGCGCTAGGGATACGTCTGTAGATGGTGATTTTTTGACAAGGGCTAGAACTGTAAAAATACCCTCTGGCAAGCAGCATGAATACAAAGGGGTATATGTACATATATGCACATATGCCTAATATTATAACAAAACTATGGAATCAAACGCAGTGTTGATAAGAACTTACCCTTGTACCTGGAAGAATATCAGCTTCTCAAAGCCATGGTAAGGAATCAAGCATCAATTGAGAATGTATCAGCTTATGTCAATAGATATCGTACTCAGGTAGCTCTTACTCAATTTGCTTCATCGTTCTTAAATCATCCTCATCCATCTCAAGACTAGGGACTGGATCTTGCTGAAAAGGTCAATTGTGCTTTAGCTCGTCGTTATGAATGGGTTTCTACTCCATCTCAGTACTTCAACAGATGGGTGGAGACCATTCCCATTTTGATGAACCACCGGAGTTTTCAGGGATATTTTCTCTCGTATATGATCCAAGGAATGTTAGAAAAAAGGTTCAGCCATATGAAGGAAGATTTACAGGGCTAAAGCAATCAAACCGGATACTTTTTGGGTAGGATATTTGGTTTTCAAAGCATCAACGCACCGCTGCTCCTCCAACTGGGAAGGGCCATACGAAATTTCGTAAGGCGGTTATTATTTCCCTGTTATCATCCTCCAAAATGCCTATAAGTATCACTATAGGCATCCTTAGGATTTCAATTTCGTTGATTAAGTAGGAATTTTATTATCTCAGAGAAGAATATTTGTGGGTCGCCTAAAAAAACAAATTTTCCACAATACACAAAGATTCAACCTCAAATAAGCCTTTCAAGACTAACTCAACTCTATCAGAAATGCACTTCTGTCAATACCTAAAAATTGATTCCAGGCAAAACAATATACTGTAGCAGTACTTTCTTTAGATTCTGAAACCAAAATCGTACAGAGCAAGCCTAAACCACGATAGTTGTCATTCCGTTATGCTTCGGTCACAATGAGAGGATATGGGTTAATCTTAGGGGAGGGAAATAAAGAAAGTTGAAGGAAACGAGTGTGTTGAATTGTATGTAGAATTGAGAACTATTGAGAAAGTAACAGATCTTGAGAGATTCGTAAGCTTTTTATGTTTTCCAAATGGGCTAAGAAGCATATTTATAATAGTAAAGAGCTCACACATTTCCTTGTAAAATTGTGGAGATAATGAAGAGGTGGATAAGTGAAAGTCGTGGGGTTAATAGCTTAACCACCTTGGAATCTTAAAGAAACCATTATTCCACTACTCCATTTACTGCTTCATCTTTCCCTCTAATTTATAACTTCCTGATCATGGGATGTCTTTATTCCCATGTTGCTATAAACGCTATACCAAAACCCCATATTTTATCCCCTCATTATGTTTTGATTTCTCGTACAGTTAGTGGAGTCGTAGACTCAAAAGACGCGTGAGTTTGTTGTGCAAGACTGACATGAGCATAGTTGCATGAGTGAAGAGCTGAAGAGATGAAAGACTCGCAAAGGGGGAGAAGGAGTGCTAGCGTCGCTGCTAGGAGCGCTAAGTAGTTGGCTTCCGTTCGACAAAAAGCCTTATTCAATTATTGGAAACAATGGTTGGGAATTAGAACTGGAAGACACAAGTTATGTCACGTGCGCCTCTGATAGCACGGACGCTAGCGCTGCTAGGAGCACTAAGTGCTTAGCGTCTGTGCTCACACGGACGCTAGCGCTACTGGTAACGCTAAGTGCTTAGCGCCTATGCTAGCGCAGGAGTTAGCGCCAATGCTAGTGCTACCAGCAGCACTCCTAGAGCTTGTTTGTCCCTCTATTAGTTTTTTTGACTTTTTGGCTTTTTCTTGGCCTTTTGGCACATGTGTATGTGCTATTTATTTGTGTTGGGACTATGGCTAAGGTTCACCAAGGCTAGCACTTGCTAGTGCCATGGTTATTGCATGTGCACCACTAGCTTTGACATTCGTTAGTGTTGTGGCCATGTTTATGGGTTTTTTTGGGTTTCTCAGTCGCATGAGATTGTAATGTTAGTATTGTGCTTAACTTTTAAGCAGTGCATTCAAAACATATTCAAGAGATTCATCCGTGGAAGTTTGCAATCTTGAGATTATGCTCGATGCGATTTTGCGATTAGATGGTATGCGTCTAAATTAGCATTTTTATTCAGATATGGGGTAGCCTCTATTTTGAACGTCCGCCATTCTGTAGTTAGTGTTTGATTAGCACAAACAATTTATGCACATGAAATAACGAAAGTTTAGCTGGGTAAATCCCTGAAATTCTGAAAGTACATAAATATAGAGAGAACTATAGAGCTAATTTAGCAACGAGCTGAATATGCATTCTCGATTCTCTTGCGGAACGTAAGATAACAGTATGTATTTATAATTCTGATACCGGGTCCGGAACTCATACATATTTATTTCATGCTTCTGCAGCTAGGCGAAAAGTAATATTGAAATTTTCTCCTTTGTTAAAAATCCACCATCAACATTGTCCCCTGGTTAGCGCAGAACAGTAATTTTTCGTGGTAAGCACTGGATGGTGAGTGTAATCCACGGTATTTTTATTTTCCATTTCTGGTTGGGTTTTACCCGACTCGAATAACTTTTTTGTATAGGTTGTTATTTCCTTTGCCTTAGCCTAGGTGGGTTGCTTGAATTAGAAAAGCTACAAGTTTTGGATGGAAATATAGTAACCCAGTTAATTTCAAAAGTAAATAAAATTAAGAGAAATTGAAAAGATAACTAAAAATATTAAAGAAAATAATAAATATAGGATTAAATATTAGAAATAATATTAGTATAAGGTTTATTATAAAATAGGGATAGATATTTGAGAAGTTAGAAACATAAAAAGCTACGGAAAGGGAGAATAAGATGAATTGGAGCTAGAGTTCTTGAGGAAGATTAATAATAAATCAGTAGAGGATCTATGGAATTGAGGTAGAATGTGAAACCCTTTCTCTTTTGATGTTTTTATTTGGGTGTGTATTTCGTATGATTTTATATTGTTAGGGTTCAGTAATTTATTCACATAAATATTTATCTATGATTAATGATCAGGCTTATCATGTTGGTATATAACATGATTAGGTATCACTGGTTAAATTTGAGCATAATCCACCGCAAACTAAACGTTAAATATTTGTTTTAATTTAATTAGTATTTTCTGAAATTTTGGACAGTTTCTGTTTATCACATTTTTGATTGATTTAGAAAACCTTAATGATGTTAGAATGATTTGGGATATGAATAAAAGTTTTATATTTGTGTGTTATCTTTCATTGTGAGTTGGATTTGTCCAATTTAAGAATACTATGAATTAACCATAAATATTTTGGTAACATTATGTAACATGTCCAGTTTTTATGTTGATATTGTAAAATCAATATCTTAAGTTTGAGCCATTAGTTTGATGTGAAATTTGGATATATTATATTTAATGGTGTCAGGAATGTTCACTAAAACATTGAGGGCGATCAGAAAAAGTTATCACCATAAAATAATTATTATAACATGTTTGCAGTCTGCAGTTTGTAAAATGTATGTTTGCGTATATGCTTGAGTGAAATATTGTAAAATGTATTATTGCTTTTCAATTATTGTAAAATTGATTCTTGTTTACAAAAGGAAATAAGTTCATGTTTTTCCGTTAGAGGAACTTGGTTCCTGATAGATGCATTATTTGCATCAGTTTGATACTCTAAATCATTGATTTATTGTTAGTTTTCATATCATTATGCTTTGATTTTGTTTTTTTTTGAGTTTCCTAGGATTTTTGAAGTAGATTCAACCAAAGAAGAAGAAAGGAGTTCATTATGACAATAAATGAATAAGGAAGTCAAGTGCTACAATTGGAGCAAGAGAAAGGATCAAATGGAACTCATTCAAATTCAATTTTTATTCACTCTATCTTAAAGGAAATTTAAATATGAAGCCAACGCAAAAATAATGAGGTCATTCCGACATCGGTTAAAGAAGTTATGGGCAAAACAAACTTTGAAGGATTGAGTCTACAAAGAGTAGTTCGGCTACTAATTGCTTGACACGAATCATCCGAACCTGAAGCTGTATAATCAAAGTTTTTTTAAGTATCCAGAAGGATGTTCGGCCACAATTTGATTTTATAATAGTAGCCGAATCCAATAATGAGTTTTGAACAAAGTGTCCAGGAGAAGGTTCGGCCAATAAGTCAAACAAGGATAGTAGCCGAACTTCGAAGTGTGTTTTTGATGAAAAAAAGTAAGAGTGTACAGAGAGAGGTTCGGACACTAATCTAAATCCCATTAGTAGACGAACCTAACACTCATCTGGAGAAAATAAAGGTTGTCATGTTCGTCCAGTAATCCATACACATTAGTAGTCGAACCTGAAACTGTTCTGGGACGTTTTTGATACGTTTTTTGACTCTATTTTGGGGAGAACATGGGCCCAAAATGATTCTAATCCCTAAATATCAAGATCGCTATATAAGAAGACTTCTTAAACTTTGGAGAGGATACAACACACTTTACATCAAGGATAATAAGGAGCTAGGGCTTGGAGTTGCGAATTAACATCATGATTTTTAGGGTTTGCTTTACTTGCTTTCTTGATTATTTTTCATGGATTTTGAGAAATCCATGAGTAACTAAACCTTTCTTATTGGTTATATATGTAGTCCTAAGTTGGAAAACATGTTTATTAATTGAAGTACTCATTCTCATATGTTCATAATCTCTTTAATATCGCTTATGTTTACCGTTAATAACCCATGTATGATATATTGCTTGTTTGTTTAAGTTGCGAGTTAGATGAGAATAAATTGATATCTATAGTTAAACTATGGTTTGAGATCCGAAATTATCGAAAGATCCTTGTTACAATTAGCATAACATATTTGTTAATGACGGGATGTTACCGTGCAATTATGTGTACAAGCGTGACCCAGGTTAAATCCGAGTGGCTCTTGCGCCAGATTGCTTAGAATAACCTCAAGTCACAAATAACATTGTTTTTATTGGGTTAAACTTGAGTGGATTTTGCGCCAAGTTATCTAGTGAAAAGGATTCAAAGAGTGGCTTTTACGTCTTTGATGATAATAGGAGTTTTGCCGGAGTAAGTCTGCGATAGGATGATTTTGGGTTATTGATATTGAGAGAGAATGAATGTTGAGTAAGATTCAGTTGATAACATGTTGGAAGATGGAAGATAAAACCTCTAACCATTATTCTTTACCATTCATATTCGTTTCTAATCTATTTGTTTAGTATAATTTAGTTATAATCACAACCAAAATCCACCTGTTTACATAAGTAATTGAAAATAACTTGACAACCCATAGCTCCCCTAGGAACGAACTTGTTCTTACTAATATTCTCAAATCAATATTTGTGAAGTAAATAACTTGAAAATAATTTTGCTTGGATGACAACCGACCAAATTTTGGTGCCGCTGCCGGTAGGCCTAGCGAATTTTTATTTTGTTTTCGATTTTTAATTTTTAATTTAGTTTTGAGAATTGTTTTTCAGGTACTATTTCTTTTTTCAATGCTTAGAGAGGGAAAACCAAGTCCCATTGGCATACGTCTTCGATCAGGCACTTTACTAAAAGATTTCGTTCGAGCAGTGAACACTCCACTTTCTCGTTGTACATCGTCAAGTGAATTCGCTGATTCTGACGTAGAGGAAGAACTAGAAGAAATAGGTGACGTTAACTGTACACTCAAGGAATTAGCTTCTCATAAGATGGACACTCAACAATGGTGTATTAACACAACATCGACATTCGAGATCAAGCCAGGGTTGATTCGAGAACTCCCAAAGTTTCGTCGAATGGCTAATAAAGATCCAAATAAGCACTTGATGGATTTCCATAATACAGTGATGGCCATGCTACCGGCAGAGAATAATGCTGATGGAGTCATATTAAGAGCTTTTCCATTCTCTTTGATGGACACTGCTAAGGAATGGTTATTCTATTTACCTTCTGTTAGTGTCACAACTTGGAATGGTCTGAAGAAACTCTTTTTAGAAAGATACTTTCCTGCATCAAAGACGGCTCAGATTCGTAAAGAGATTTGCGGCATTAAGAAGATGGCAGGAGAGACATTGTATGAATGCTAGGAATGTTACAAGAGATTGGTGGCGAGATTCCAACATCATCAATTCAGTGATTTATTGGGCCTCCAAGCAAGTGATATAAATCTTCTCGACGCTTTAGGTGGTGGTGCATTAGTGAACAAAATAGTATCTCAAGCTAGAGAGTTAATTGAAAACATGGCAGCAAATTCTCAATAATTCTCAAGTCGTGGGTCAGAACCACTCGTCAGGGGGGTTAATAAGGTTACTTCTTCACCGTATTTAGAGTATAGATATGGTAATATGGAGAAGATGATAAAAAAATGGCAACAATGATTATCCCCTCTTATGACAAAAAAGTCGAACAAGTGAATATAGTATTCCTAAATCAACAGAGACAACGGTATGATCCTTATTCCAACACTTACAATCCAGGGTGGAGAGATCATCCAAATTTCAGCTATGCGAACAAGCAAGTTGCAGCTCCAAGGCCGGTTTTGAATCGTCCAAATGGGTTCCAACAACAAGTACAACCTCCATAACAAGCTCAAAACTCAGAATCATCGGAGATGCTCTCTATGATGAAGAATATGACGACATTGATGCAGAAAAATCAAAAAACAACTAATAGTGCGATAAAAGAGCTACAAACTCAGATGAGCACGATGGCCGGTAGACTGAATTATCTGGAGACACAAAATAGTGGGAAACTCCCTTCTCAACCTATCAATCGAAGAGAAAATATCAAAACCGTGACATTGAGAAGTGATACACGAACTGTGCAACCAGAGGAGGATGAGAAAAACAAAGACCCTAAGGGGGCGGTTTTGGAGAAAGGGATTACTTACTCTTGCCTAACCAATGAGGTACCTAAAGAAAACTTTAAACCTCCTGTTTCTACTTATGTTCCTCATTTACCTTTTCCTCACAGGTTTGCTAACTCGAAAAAGGTGGAACAAGATAAGGAGATCTTATACATTTTTAAGAAGATTCATGTGAATATTCCACTCATAGATGTGATTAAACAAGTCCCCAAATATGCGAGAATTCTGAAGGACTTGTGCACCAATAAACACATATTAACCGGTAATTAGGTAATGAGAGTGGGGGAGAATGCTTCAGCTATCTTGCAAAAGAAACTCCCACTCAAATGTAAAGATCCCAGTATTTTTGATATTCTTATTGTTATTGGTAAACGACGTTTAATAAGGCTATGCTTGATTTAGGAGCATCAGTGAATGTATGCCTGCATCTACATATGAATCTCTTAACTTAGGACCTTTGAAAGAAACTGGAATTGTTTTAAAACTAGTTGACCGTTCTAACGTATACCCTAGAGGTATTATTGAAGATGTGCTTGTGCAGGTTAATCAGCTAGTCTTTCCAGCAGATTTTCTGCGTACTGGAGATGACGGATGAATCAACTGGTTCGTTTATACCGTTGCTACTTGGACGTCCATTCACGTGAACAATGAGAGTAAAATTTAATGTTTATAGTGGGAAGTTGACAATGGAATTTTATGGAGAAGTAATACATTTCAACATTTATGAGGCAATGTGATATCCTAGTGATGTCCATTCTTGTTTATCCATTGATGTTATTGACTTTTTACCTCAACAAATATTTAATTTGGGGAATAATGATCCATTGGAGACTATTATCACGAGGAGTGTGGGTTCTAAAGTTCTTACGGATCCAAGAACGGATCTTAAATTAGGGGATGAATTTGAGGAAGCTATTGGTGAACTCAATTCGTTGCAACGGTGCCCACCAACTCATGATATTTCGTTTATCTTTTTACCATGCACTAATGAAAATTTGTTGCCATCTGTCCTGCAGGCTCCTAAACTAGAACTTAATCCTCTTCCTAATCACCTAAAATATATGTATCTGGGTGATAATAAAGAGTTGTCGGTAATAGTTTCTAAGGAACTAACTGAATTGCAGGAACAAAGACTTCTTCGGGTGTCAAAGGAGTATAAAACGACTATAGGATGGACAATTGTTGATATCACGGGAATAAGTCCTTTTACATGTATGCATAAAATACTACTTGGGGAGGGAACAAAGCCGAAAAGGGAAGCTCAACGTCGTTTAAATCCTCCGATGATGGTAGTAAAGAAATAGATACTTAAGTTATTAGATATGGGAGTTATCTACCCCATTTCATATAGTAAGTGGGTGAGCCTGGTACAAGTTGTACCAAATAAGTATGGCGTTACATTGGTGCAGAATGAGGATAATGAACTTGTCCCAAATCGAGTGCAAACCGGATGACGAGTTTGTATTGATTATCGAAAGCTTAATGCAACCACTAGAAAAGATCACTTACCTTTACCTTTTATGGATCAAATGTTAGAAAGATTGTCAGGACATTCTTGTTACTGTTTTCTTGATGGTTATTCAGGTTACAATCATATTTCTATAGCACCGAAGGATCAAGAGAAGATTACATTTACTTGTCCTTTCGGAACATTTGCATACAAAAGAATACCTTTTGGGTTGTGTAATGCACCCGCTACCTTCCAAAGGTGTATGGTAAGTATCTTTTCAGATTACGTTGAAAATATTATTGAGGTTTGTATGGATGATTTCAATGTGTATGGTGATTTATTTGACTTGTGCTTGGATAACCTTAAATTGATTCTTAAACTATGTGTTGAAACCAATCTTGTGCTAAATTGGGAGAAATGCCATTTTATGGTGACTCATGGCATTGTTTTAGGCCATATTATATCTTCTAAAGGCTTGCAAGTTGATAAAGCTAAGATCGATCTTATTCGTGCTCTTACCCCTCCCACTACGGTGAGGGAGATTCATGTTTTTCTTGGTCATGCAGGATTTTATCGAAGGTTTATCAAGGATTTTTCCAAGGTTGCATCACCATTGTGCCAACTATTACCAAAAAGATGTGGTTTTTAACTTTGACGAGAAGTGTTTGGCGGCATTCAATCGTTTGAAAGAACTTTTGACAACAACCCCCATCATTAGACCACCTGATTGGAGCAAGCCATTTGAGTTAATGTGTGATGCCAGTGACTATACGGTCAATGCAGTATTATTCCAACGTACTAGAAAACTATCTCATGTTGTTTATGCTTCTAGAACGTTGAATGGGGCCCAACAGAACTACACCACCACTGAAAAATTGTTGTTATCAATCGTTTTTGCATTGGATAAATTCCGTTCTTATTTACTTGGTACGAAAGTTGTTATGTTTTCTGATCATGCAACACTTAGGTATTTACTTGCAAAGAAGGAGGCAAAACCGATGCTCATTCGATGGATACTACTCCTACAAGAGTTTGATCTCGAAATTAAAGACAAGAAAGGAATTTAGAACACCGTTGCAGATCACTTGAGTCATCTTACTTTAGAAGAAGAAGCTATCTTGTTGCGTGAAAGCTTTCCAGATAAACAACTCTTCTCAATTGCAGTTTCAGAACCATGGTACGCTGATATTTTGAATTATTTAGTGTCTAAACAAATCCCACGTAATTTTTCTCGTGCTGAGATGGGCAAACTTAAAAAATAAAAATCAATATATTTGGGATGATCCATACTTTTGGAAACATTATTCAGACCAACTTATGCGAAGGCGCATACCCGAATCTGAATACAATTCTATATTGTCTTTCTGTCATTCATACGCTCGTGGAGGACACTTTGGACCAAAGAGAAACGCTCTCAAGGTACTTGAGAGTGGCTTCTATTGTCCTACATTATTCAAAGACGCGTATGAATTTTGTACAACTTGTGATAGATGCCAAAGAACGGGCAATCTAGGTGGTCAAATCAGATGCCACAAAAGTTTATTTTCTTCGTTGAAGTTTTTGATGTGTGTGGCATTGATTTTATGGGTCCTTTTGTTAATTCTTTTGGTAAATTTTATATTTTACTCGTTGTTGATTATGTCTCAAAATGGATGGAAGCTAAAGGAACCCATACTAATCATTCTAAACTGGTTACAAATTTTGTTAAAGATCATATTTTTACACGGTTTCGAACTCCAAGAGCCATAATTAGCGATAGGGGATCACACTTTCGAAACAAGTTCTTACAAAGATTTTTGAAAAAGTATAACATATCTCACAATATTGCTACAATATATCAACCTCAAACAAACGGGCAAGCAGAATTCTCTAATCGAGAGGTGAAGTCCATCCTGGAGAAAACGGTGAACCCATCAAGGAAGGATTGGAGTTTATGTCTCAACGATGTATTATGGGCATACAGAACCACATACAAGACTCCTATTGGGATGTCCTCGTATAGGCTTGTGTACGGTAAACCTTGTCATCTTCATGTTGAAATCGAGCATAAGGCTTTTTGGGCTATTCAACAATGCAACATGGAGATGGATGGGGTTCGTAAACAAAGAAAGCTTCAATTAAGTGAACTAGAAAAGATTCGTAATGATGCATATGAAAGTGTACGAATTTACAAGGACAAAACAATGTCTTTTCATGATAGTAGGATTTGTAGAAAACAGTTCACTGTTGGACAAAAAGTTCTCTTGTTTAATTCATGTCTTCATTTATTTCCTGGTAAATTGAAGTCTGTTGGATAGGACCCTTTGTTGTGCTTAATGTTTTTTCTCATGGTGCAGTAGAGATTTGTAGCTTGTTAACATGGAAGGAGCTTAAAGTGAATGGGAATCGCTTGAAGCCTTATTATGAACCGTTTGCACCTGAGACGGTTGAGATTAACTTAGTGGACGCACTCCCTCTGGAGGAGTAGCAGCGGAATGCCAAGTCGGGCTGATGACATTAAACCAAGTGCTGAATGGGAGGTAACCCATTGGTTTTCTATTTCTATATCTATCTTTTTCGTTTTATTTGTCTTATCTTTGCATATCATATTATAAGATTTCCCACCTTTAATTTTACATTGAACAAATCAATTTAAACTAAGGACAATGTAAATTTTAAGTGTGGGGGAGTGTTAAGCATATAAATTCGCTTTTGTAGGTAAAATTTTTAAACTTTTTGTATATATTTGCATGAAAACCTCCAACTTTTAGAGATTTTAGAGTCACTTGGTATACTTCTATCTAAGTTTACATACGGATTTCTCATGGAAACAACTGAAGTTAGAAGCATTAAAGAACTATATTCGGAGTTCTTAGTTGTTGAGAGGTAATACCGACAAAATGGACTTCAACCGTCGGTAGAGAATACAGTATTAAGAAGTTGATCATTCAATACCCATGAGTGAGGCACTAAACCTTCAATTATTTGTATCTGACTAAAAAATGTTCGTTTAGAGTGTTTCATCTGCGTAAATTCCGAGTAGAATGATGAGCTACCTAACTTCGCACCAATTTCAACACTATTTTTTTGATCTATTGAGTGCTATTTTTATCAATCATGAGTCATCAGAATTGCTAACTCTATCTTGTTGTCTTGTTTGCAGTTGGCACCACTCTCTCGACAACAACAGGTCCATAGAAATATTATCATCATCAACAAGCGGAGCGACATCAAAATTTGAAGGAAAGTTGAAGATGTTCAAGGTTTATAAGCAACGATACAAGAAAGTGTAAATTTCATATTCAAATAAAGCAATAAGACAATGAGCAGAATTATATATACATGTTGAATACTTATGTACAAGAGCGAAATAAATCAAAAGATGAGAGTTAGTGAAGTTCATGATATCGAGACAATACAAGTTGTGAAGAATCAAGTGGTAAATTCCTTATCCCACCACCATAGTAGTTTCATTATATATTTTAATTTCAGTTATTTTATTTTAAATCTCTTCATAAAAAAAATTTATACATAAAAAAATAATAAAAAAATAGAAAAGAAAAAAAAAGAAAAAAAGAATGGTTTATATTGTTTTAGTGTATACTTGTTTTTATATTGAATTAATAAGGTCGTGGGGAAGTAGAAATCTATAAAGAAGTTTCAACAACAAGGAATTGAGGAAAAGAGTTACAAATTGTCAAAGTTTTACGATATTCAAGAGTTCATTATCAACAGTTGAAGAACGAAGACTGAAGACATTTCCATTGGATGCTGTAAGAGTGGTTTCGATTGTGAATCGGGTGAGAAGGTAAGTAAACGTTCCCATCCTTACATAGTGGTTGATTTCCTTTCTTAGAGGTCATCAGAAAAATAAAAAGGGTTTTTTTTTTCGCCCCTCCTCTATATGGGATAACATCTTCATATAATTCAGAAGGTTCCTTTACCTTCCCACCATTCAACATGTGCAGGATTTCTATCTTCCTGCCTGCACACATGTGAGAACCATAAAGTGCGTCATTTGAGTGTGAAGCTCATAAAATCATGTTGGTGAGGCAGAATGTTTATTCGGTCACTATTGAGGTTAGATTCTTTCATATGGTGGTTTTCTTCTAACTCAATGGCTAAGCATGATAATTTTGTTTTTTTATACTTTTAACTTCTTATTGTTAGTGTGCCAAAAATTTATGTCTTCGTAGCTCTTTGGATGCATGTGCTCTGGAATTTTTTGAAAGTTGGAATTTACGTTTTGTGGGTATACCTCTTGTAAACCCTCACGAGACTATAACTCGTCCAGGGACACCTAGGGGTTTAAAGTCTTGTTACACATGCTAAGTGTAACCGTATCCTCAATGAAATGGATTTCTATTTTAGTGAGTTTAGATTTGTTTGCTCGAGGACTAGTAAAAGGCAAGTGTGGGGGAATTTGATAGATGCATTATTTGGATTAGTTTAATACTCAAAATTTTTTCTTTGTTGTTATTTTTCATATCATTATGCTTTGATTTTGTTTGTTTTGAGTTTCTTAGGAGTTGTGAAGTGGATTCAACCAAAGAAGAAGAAAGAAGTTCATTATGACAATAAATGAACAAGGAAGTCAAGTGCTATAATTGGAGCTAGAGAAAGGACCAAATGGAACTCGTTCAGATCCAATATTTCTTCACTCTATCTTGAAGGAAATTAAAAAACCCACAAAAAGAATGAGGTCATTCCGATATCGGATGAAGAAGTTATGGGCAAAACAAGCTTTGAAGAATTGAGTCAACAAAGAGTAGTTTGGCTACTAATTGCTTGACACGAATCAACCGAACCTGAAGCCGAATAATTAAGTTTTTGAAGTATTCAGGAGGACGTTCGGCCATAAATTGATTTTATAATAGTAGCGAACCCAAGAATGAGTTTTGAACAAAGTGTTCAGGAGAAGGTTCGGCCAATAAGACAAACAAGGATATTAACTGAACTTCGGAGTGTGTTTTTGATGGAAAGAGTAAGAGTGTATAGAGAGAGGTACGGACACTAATCCAAATCCTATTAGTAGCCGAAACTAACACTCATCTGGAGCAAATAAAGGTTGTCAGGTTCGGCCAGTAATCCATACACATTAGTAGCCGAACCTGACACGTTTTTGATACGTTTTTGATACGTTTTTTACTCTATTTTGGGGAGAACATGGGCCCAAAAGGATTCTAATCCCTAGATATCAAGAGCATTATATAACAAGACTTCCTAAACTTTCGAGAGGATACAACACACTTTACAACAAGGAGAAGAAGGAACTAGGGATTGAAGTTGCGATTGAACATCACGATTTTTAGGGTTTGATTTACTTGCTTTCTTGATTATTTTCCATGGATTTTGAGAAATCCATGAGTAACTAAAACTTTCTTATTGGTTAGATATGTAGTAATAAGTTGGAAAACATGTTTATCAATTGAAGTACTCATTCTCATATGTTCATATTCTCTTTAATATCACTTATGTTCTACCGTTAATAACGCCATGTATGATTGATTACTTGTTTGTTTAAGTCGCGAATTAGATGAGCATGCATTGATATCTATAGCTAAACTAGGGTTTGAGATCCGGAATTGTCGAAAGATCCTTGTTATAAGTAGCATAACATAGTTGTTAATGACGGGATGTTACCATGTAATTATATTTAGAAGCGTGACCTAGGTTAAATCCGAGTGGCTCTTGCGCCGGATTTCTTAGAATAACCTCAACTCACAAATACCATTGTTTTTATTGGGTTAAACTTGAGTGGATCTTGCGCCAAGTTATCTAGTGAAAAGGATTTAAAGAATGGCTTTTACGTCTTTGATGATAATAGAAGTTTTGCCGGAGTAAACCTGCTATAGGATGATTTTGGGTTATTGATATTGAGAGAGAATGAATATTGAGCATGATTCAGTTGATAACATGTTGGAAGATGGAAGATAAAACCTCTAATCAGTATTCTTTACCATTCATATTCGTTTCTAATCTATTTGTTTAGTATAATTTATTTTTAACTGAGATATTAAATCAAAGAGAACAAGTATATAACTAAGAGCTAAAGTAAAAAACAGGGGATCATTTGTTATCAAACGAAAACGCATAACCGAAAGCAGTAATAGCTGACAACTGAACGAATCATTCAAACAACATAAAGGAAATGTTGAATCTTGATATAAACTGTAACGGGTGCAATAGCTGACAACTAAACGAATCATTCAAACAACATAAATGAAATGTTGAATCTTGATATAAACTGTAACGGGTGCAAATGAGATAAAATAAATAAGTCGTGGCTGGAAACGAACATCGAAAAAGAAAAATCAATTATGATATATGAATAAAAAGATGAATCCACCATATGTTCATCAGAATATAGTCTACACATCTGAATTTACATTTACAAAATTGCGTTTACATCAGAAAACTATATTCTGAAATGTCATCGTCTGAACTGTGATGAAGAGAATCTGAAGAATGACTTGTTTCTTTATCAGAATGACCAATATCAGAGTTAACCTCATCGGTAGAAACACCAGCTATGTCATCTTTTGAAAAAGAAATAAAAGAAAGTTAAAAAAAAAAGAAAAAGAAAGAAAGAAGTTTGCATAAAATCAAAAAAATTATACCTTGAAAAGTTTCTTTTTCAGAAAGTCCTTCATTGCCGAGAACTGGAAAAGGGGCTTGGGGAAGAGTCATTTCTATTTCTGATCTTAGAGATGGATTTCCCTTCTGAAGAGTATTGTTAGTGTAATTCAAAATTGAAAGCTTTGATTCAGAGAGTTAAACTCTAATGAAGATATCAGAGAGACAATGGAAGTAACAATCGAAGAGATCTTCAACTTCAGTTCCTTTAATTCTGGTTCGAGACAAGCAGGATGATTATATAAGGATTCTTTATCAGTCTTTTAAGGAAGAAATTCTCTTATTTTTATTCTCCAGAATCCCATCAGAAGACTCTTTCAACGACTGATATCTTCTCTTTTGGGAATCTAACTCGCTCTTCAATTACACAATCATATATGAAATATCCTTCTCAAAATCTATTATACAGCCTTTACGCTTTTTAATCTCAAGATGAGCAATAACCAACTGTCTAATAAGCAATTTACTTCGAGCCACCGTACAACCAACAAAGGTGGTATATTGATACTAAAAAAAAAAAAGAAAGAAAAGAGGCGTGAGTAGAAATATATAATTTATATAATAAAATGATATCTAAATATATATATATGAATGTGCCTAAGAGCGACCTTAGAGCGTCCACAGTGGGATGAGCAAAAGACGGAGTAAATCCAAATTTACTTTTTGATCGGCATAAAATAATCACAGTTGGAACGAGCAGATTATTATAGTCCAAATTATTTACTGTTTAGGACCAAATTTGATTTCAAATCTGGACCAAATCCAATTATGATGGAGCGTTCGTCTAGCATTACGTTTGGCATCAAACATTTACTTAGCAGTACGTTTCTTGAAAGGCGTTACGGTGGAGTACGCCTCATGATCAAGCGCAATTCAAGATCACGCCTGCAGTAGGCGTTAATATAAGAGACCGCCCTACTGGACGTTAACTTATCTGAACGTTTGGCTTGAAGCATTGACAAAATGTACGCTTTTCCAGGCGTTAACTTACACAAACACCTGGAAAAGTTTGGATAACCTCGTTGATAAATGAACTAAACCTAACTACCCTTAGCCTGAGTTCAAATAAATTAACTATAACTATTGATCAACACCTAATCCATCTACACTAGAGAGTTTAAAGTTAGAATCTTGCAGTATGAAATGATTTAACGTTACTTTCATTTGTAACTTAACCCATTTGCGAAATTTGGATTTGTCGGCTAATAACCTCACTTGAGCTATTCATTGTTGCATTTCCAAACTCAAAATTTACTCTAACACTTATTTCAGGCATTGCTCAATTTGTACTCCCCACCATGCGTAAAGATATGCATATGCCTGTCATTTAGGCGTACAATTATAGGAACGTCTATCATCAAGCGTTCATGCAGGCGTACGTCTCTGTCCGAGCGTTGATCAAGCGTCCGCCCAAACCAAACATTTCAGTATGCAACCGTTCAACGAACAAACGTCTCTCTACGCATACGCCCAATTTCATGCGTAAATTCTGTTAACGCCTGACCAAATTATACTCGTCCACCACTGCGTGTGAGACGAACTATAACCAAAAAAATTTAGTTTTTACTCTTTGGTTATCCTCTTTGGTCGTCGCAATGACTGTGGATGCTATTAGCATCTAAATCAGATTAAGACGGAGAATTGAGTCTCAATACATCAGCTGACCTAGGAAATGTTGATTCTGCAACAATAGAAAGCACTAAAAAGAAGAAGTTGTTAAGGTTAATGAAATCTCTGATTGATACACACACAATGGACAGAGCCACCTGCTCAGCAAAAATTGTCCTTAACACAATAGTCCGCGGGTACTCCTCACAGGTGAGAGATGCTATACCCCCACATCGGAGATGATTCCAGGATAGAACTGCCCATTATGAATAGAACAAGCACAATACTAGTCACCCTCAAACGAACTCAACACCAATTTAGATGGAAGGGAAATAAACAAGCAGTGCGCAAAACAAAGCAAGAAGAGGGGAAAAGAAAACAAGATAATAGCTGCTTCTGGAGTGTTTTGAAATGAAGAAATTCGTTTTCTTTTATAGGTAGAAGAAGAAAGTAGCTTGAATGGCTATTGATTGAAAATCAATTCCGTGCATGAAGCACGAACATAATGTTTAAAACGGATTTAAAACGGTCAAAGAATAATTTTCTCTTTAATTCAGCTAAAATCTCGTCGGGTCAGATGCCCCCCACATTTAAAACAAAATTTAATTTAGTCTTAAATTCTTTTAAGAAAATATATTCTGTTCAAAAAAGGTAAGTTTTGGTTGGCCCGCATCCGCAGCCACGCCCGCACCCGCAACACACACTCATGCCCGTGGCCGTAGCCACAGTCACACCCGCACCCAAAGCCACATCCGCAGCCGCAAGTCCAGAAGTCCGCAAGCTGTAAGTCCGTAAGCCGCAACCGCAACCGCAAGCGCAAGCGCACCCGAGCCCGAGCCCGAGCCCGAGCGCGAGCGTGCGAGCTTCGGTGCGAAGCACCGCGCGTGTGTGAAAAGTATGTTTGCTCCAACTATCCCATAGCCTTAGTCCTCCCCCAACCACAAAAGTGTCTAAACCCCTAAGGGCCCTGCCTAAGATGCAACTTTTTAGGTAATAAGGAGAGGAACCATCTTTAGTTTCTCCAATTTGGGACTAAAGGTTCATTCACAAAAGTGAAAAATAAGCTAGTTTTCTTAGTGACCCCTAGGGCCTAAGATCCATTCCCACCAAGATTAAAAACATAACAAGTTTATTTTCTCCAACAATCCCCCACATGAATGAAAACTATATGAAAATCAGAAATCAGAAAGCGAGAAATACCACTATAGGGAATAGGCGTCCATAAGGTCTTGAACCTTTGCTTAATGAAAAATTATCGGAACTACTTGATGGACAGTGAACGCGATGTCTTGAACTGCCATCGTTTGGTTTAGTTCATCAATAACTTCCACGCGTGATATCTCTCTAGGTGATTTTAAGTTCGTGTCGTTGTGTCCATTTTGGCCCTGGACGTATCCCGTTTCTCAGAATGCTCTAGAGAATCAGCTCAGTTCTCATAGGAAGCGTCCCACTTCCTCATTCATATAGGTGAGTATATCAAGAGTTTTTACTGTTACACCCCACTTCAATCTTAAATTGAAACTATAAAACTCATTAAGACTTAGTAAAAAGTCATCCTTCACATGCAGTCACACTATCACCACTAGTACAAATTTGGGCTTCCGTGACAGTTCAAAATCCTTAATCATGACAGTTCAAGAAATACCTGTCACAAAAGAATAAGCTACGAGACATACGCGGCAGTTTCTTGTAAAAACTCACACTAATAATGGTACAAAACTGTGACAGTGTATTAACTGTTACTTAATAATTATACGATGACAATATTTGTAGAAAACTGTTAGTGTATATTGATGTATAATAACAGTTATAAACTGTTACGATTCTTAAGCTATATCAACTGTTTTATATAAGAACTGTTATATAAGTTATAACAATAGATGACAGTTTCCTTCGATTAAATTCATTTTCATTTATAGTGACAGTTTTGATCAAAAACTGCTGTTATTTATCATTGATGTATAATAATACGTGGTCTGCTTTATTAGTGGGTTAGTTTGTTAGTGGGTCTGTCTTCTCCTCTCGACCTTTTCTCCTCTCTGTTGAAAACCACAAAGAGAAAGCTTAACAAGATTTCATCGATTCTAAATACCATCATCCATCTCTCTATTTCGATTATAAATCTAATCCCTTTCACAATTCCTATCTATGTACAAGCAAATCTCATATCTCTTTTCATGTGTTTTTTCTCTTGAATAGGGTTTCAAAATTTACTTCAATCCCTATCACTCACTATCCATCTCACTTTCTCTGACATATTTCCATTTTGTTCTTGTACGTTTACATAAATCGAGCTTTAAAGCTTTCTCTTTTATCTCTATTTGAAACTACATGAATCTCTCGATTTCTTCTCTCAAGAAAATTATAGTCATGAGTTAGTTGATTGAGTTTTCAATGGTGGTCATGAAGATTATTAAGTATGTGATTTCTTACAAGGTATGAGTTTTCGGTTAATTTAATGAAATCCCTAGTTTACGATTTGGGTTATCTTACTTTTTCTATTTAGGTTTGTTATCCAAATATGCTTCTCCTTTTTGTGAAGCCCTAGTTTTTAATAACAAGATAATTGTTGGGTCTCTGTGTCTGAGGTTGTAGAAGTTCAAGCTTGTCATCTACCGGGTGTGTTACCTTTGTATTTGATGCCTTCAGGTAGTTTGTAAGCTTTTCTTTGTTGTTCTACTTTTTAAAATGTTGGTGTGATTTGGTTAGCAATTAGTGAAATTTGATGCCTACTTCACATTCTTTTCAAATAACAATTTTCTGGATTTTTCACTTCTTTCCAAGAAAGATATTTGGAATAGAACACGGATTTGATGTTTCATTAAGTAGAGGATGAGGATGGACTTTTTTTATTGGTATCAACCAGAGAACAGTGGTGATATTTTGCCAATATATCAGTTTTTATAGGATATTAACTAGCTAATTTTTAGGCCATTACAACTTAGTGTCTAACAAGTTCACCTTTGAGTTGACCTTATGAGACTTCATCAATGTAAACTTTATAGAGGGCAGGTTCTAAGACAAAAAAGGTGGAGGCAATTAGGGATCTAAGGCGCTTGTTGTCGAAGTCTGAAATATCTCTTGTTGAAGCAGCTCTCAAAACTGAAGTAATACCTGCTCTTGCGCAGTGCTTTGCATTTGGATCACCAGATGAACATGTGCAGAGTTTGAATATAAAATCGTAGTATTCAGTTCTTACTAGTTGTATATCCAGTAAGATTTTCCATCTTTCTTACACCAACCTTATGTCATGATTTTCATTTCCTAGTAAAACCAAATCTTGATACAATCTTTTGGAGATGCTTTGCTGATCATATTCCCTTACGTTACTTCATTCTATAATAATCTTGAATGAAAATATATAATAGATGATAGAGGATGCAGGAAATTAGCATATGTATGTGTGTGAAGGTGTACCCACTAATAATCAGTGATCAAAGCAGAATCTGAACGTGGAAAACCTTTTCTTTTTTCATGTTGCAGTTTCTTGAGGCATCTTGGTGTCTGACAAATATTGTAGCAGGAGAGGCAGAACAGACAAAGTTTTTACTTTCTTCCTTACCTTTTCTCATTGCTTATCTTGGGGGTTAGTGATTTCATTTCAAAAAAAAATTCTGAATATTATTTTGGTTCTTCAATGCCTCTTGTTAGAATGCTTCTGAAGCAATTATGCACCCTAAATATACTTAAAAAAATATCAATAAAGTTTCACATCTCTATGTTCTGGTCCATTCTGATAGTTTTCATCAGTAGTGCAAACTGTGCCTAAGTTACAATATCAGAGTCAACACCTAAGTGTCAGCTTGATTAATAAGATAATCCTACTATTCCAGCTAACTTAGCGAGTAGAATCTATGGCCCTTGTGTTCTAGTTGACACTCTTGCTTTATGTTTTATTTTTGGTCTAAATCGGGAATATAAATGTTAACATTTTAAAATAAGAAGCAAAATCTTCTCCATTAATAGGATACTTATTTTGTTTGTGTACTTTGGTTTGATACTTTCTCTATCGAGGTGTTTTTTTTTCTTTTATCATTCTTATTTTTGGGACAAACATAAATTTAGGTTTGTTTGTTGTTGGGTCTATTTCCTTAACAAAGCCAAAGAGAGGATAAGACTAACCAACTAGTAAATCGTTTGGATAATTAATGTCTTCAGCTTACAATTTATACAGAGAAGAGTTCCATTCATGTTGTCGAGCAGTGTGCATGGGCAGTGGGCAATGTTGCTGGCGAAGGAGAGCTGAGGAATGTCTTGCTGTCACAAGGAGCCTTAACACCTCTTGCAAGGATGATGTTGTCAAATAAAGGGTCAACAACAAGAACAACAGCTTGGGCCTTGTCAAACTTGATCAAGGTTCTAACTCCTCAAATACACTTATAATAACTTGATTGATAACCAACGATATTTTTCTTTATCAATGGTAAGCTAAGGTGATTTAGTAATGTTTATTAACATGAAACATGACCAGGTTTGGTACATGCGACAAAAAATGATCTTGTTCATCACCTAAGAAGTATATGTTATGTTTATGTATATTTATCTTTACTTTAATATATGTGCCCTCTTGATTCCTACTCTTTTGTATCAGGATGAATCTCATTTGCATCATCTGTTTTAGCTTTTTAGCAGTTCTTTCTCCCACAAGTACTTTTAAATGAGTGAATCAGTTCAATCTAGTGTTTTTGAATTCTTTGATTTCTACTTTGCGTAGGGGCCTGATCCAACAGCTACCTCTGAACTCATAAAAATCGATGGGGTGCTAGATGATAGGTGCATAATTTATATATTTTAAGTATCATTTCCTTATACTTATTTGCTAGATTTTGTATGAATTACCGTGTGTTAGTATTACTTTTCTAGTTTATGTGTTTTATTAGGTTACATCTCTGAAACAAGTGAAATGGAGCTTTACAAGAGAAGAATTGTCAAAGACCCAGTGGAACTCAGTATATTCCAGGATTTCTACTCTCCATCTTGTAGAAAATTGCATTACGAATCCAACGGCGAAAGAACGAGGTCATTCTGACTTTGTATGAGAAAGTTATGAGCGAAACAAGAATTAAGGGCAAATTGGTCATTTACTAGGAGATTACTATTTACACCCCTTCATAAGCTAAGGGCCAGCTGAATTTGAATATTGTTAATGGCACCTGCACTTCTACTCGGGGCTGCCCAAATTCAAATGTTTATAAACAGTAGCCACTTTAGTACTAAGGGCCACTTTCTTCTTGATATGATCCGACCGAGAATGATGATCATGATATGATCATGGTAGAGATGATTGTGACGATTGATCTTGGTTGAATAGAGCAGTGAGTTCATGTAGAGTAGGAAGGGAAGCAACAGTGATGAGTTCGGTGATTAAGTGAGGTCTGTGAGGTTGGTTTGCTGTGGAGTTGATGGAGCTCGAGCTTGGCAGTTGAAGCTGTTGAACCTGTGATGGTAGCGATGGATGAGCTCAAGTTGAATGGTGAAGCTGTGATAATGGGTAAGAAAGAATCGAAGTGGCAGTTGTAACAAAGAAGAGAAGAAAGAAATCAGGGATGAAGAAGAGGTCGATCATGGAAATGATGGAGAAAAAGATAGGGAATGTGAGATCTAGTAGCATTCGATGATCATCTGTGGTATCTGTTGGTGCTCGTGAACAATGGCTTTTGATGAGATGATGGAGCTGAACTCGGGAGACATGACTGGACGCTGTAGAAGATGGTTGCTGTGATTGAATAGAAGAAATAGTTAGAAGTGGAAGGTGAATAGAATAAGGTGGGAAGTATTGTTGGTTATGGTTCATGGAAGTGATATGTTGATGGCTGTGAGGGGTTCAACAGACTTGAGCGACAAGACAGGGAAAAAAGAACTGTGGCGAGATATAGTGAGATGTGCTGCTGGGGAGACGGTGATGATTGCCCGACAAGTCAGGGAGTGAAGTGTGCTGTTGAGGAAAAAGAAAAGAAGAGAACTTAGCCGTGTTGTACACGGAAAGTGTATCTGAGTTTGAGTCGTACACGGTTCTTGGTTGGCTATATATACCCTCTCACGGAGGTAGAGAGGGGAGGAGAGGAACACTATACATATACAGAGAAGCTACACGGACGTAAATAAAGAGCCAGAGACACTTTTGGGAGGCAGAGAACTTCACTACAGTCGATATCTTCAACGATTATCGGTTAGTTTTTACTATTTTCTTAATTAATTTTTATGGCTTTTGAGAAAGCCATGTTGGGCTAATTCCTTTGTTAGGGCGAAAGGATGAACTTGTAGAGATGGTTTTATTTGTGTTTCGAAACTAGGGTTTTCAATTATATGAAATAAACATTAATTTGTCTCTCTCTCAACGTTTTACCGTCTCAACGATTTTTCATGTTCTATGCCACATATAGTTCATTGTTTGATTAGTAGAAGGACTCGTTGAAACCTTGTATTTAATCGTTTTATGAATATTCTTTGACTTTTTATGCCCCGTATACTTAGTACTTCGAAATTCTACTTTAGGTTGAGAACAAACAATTCTTTTTGAAATCGAGACCCTATGTGACGAACGCAATTAAACCCTAATCTACAATGGATTCCCGGAACCTTAACCTTTTCCTCTTACTGTTTTCCAACTTTATTAAATAATCTTAATTCATTAGTTAATTAAATTTATATTAAAAAAAACCTATAAAATATTTTAATCCAAACTCCTCGTGGGAACGAACCGTATTTGCTCTTGTCTACATCTTTCGACACTGTGCGCTTGCGGTAAAACAAAGTCGGTTTTCCGACGCATCACTAAATGCAATTGTTCGGCATTTGAATAAAGCGTAAGTATAAGGTTACTTGTTAGTCGTTACTTGAACTTTTGGATGCTAATTTAGAAAAAAACCCATGAATACTCTGAAACAAATTAAAGAATTCCATGATATGAGATATTGAATGTTTCCTCAAAGTTCTTATCATCTGGTTATGTCTAGATATTTGATAATTTTAAGTTGCTGATCAAAAAAAGATGAGGAGTTGGCCACTGAAGTAGCATGGGTGTTTGTTTACCTTTCAGCTCTATCAAACCTTGCCGCCAGCATGCTTATCAAGAGTGACCTTGTTCAACTACTTGTTTGGAGATTGGCAACATCGGACAGTTTACAGCTACTCATTCCGGTAATTGATAACACAGTATCTTCTTTTTTTCCTTATCTGTTGTTTGGAACTCAGTTATCAGTCAAATGACCTCCTTATTTTGTTTTTTTTCAAATGCAACTCCAGTATCTTCCTTTTTGTATTAGTCAAAGTTTGGTTTTCTTTCTTTTTTATTCTAGTTGATCATCATAAAATAGTGACGTTACTTTGTGGTTCACAAAAATCCTTCATCAAGACCCAGCACTGAATTTACTGAAAACAATCTCCGTCAAATGAATTTTTCTTTTCCCATATTTGCCTGTACTTTAATTTTGAATTTGTATACAATTGGCTTAAATCAACCTTAGGTAGTTTGTGGGATGTTCCGGGATTTAGTGCATTTGAGCTATATATTGCTGAGAGTTTTCTGTTCGTGTAGGTTTTACGGAGATTAGGTAATATCATATTTAGTGATAGTCACAAAACTTGTGTACTTACTGCTGTACATGATATTACAAGTTAGCTTATTCCCTTCTAATTTTTACTGTGTGCAACTAAAGCTTTTGTCACTTAATATTCGAAGATACTGAACCATTTGAAGTTTCCAGAAAATATCGTATTGGCTCTTGTAAAATGTTTGAGATGTGAGCATTGGGTATTGAAAAAGGTGAGTTTTCCTTACTAACAACTCTTGTAGTATATTTTTGTCTCACCTCTCAGTTGATATATTTGTTAATGGTGTAGGAGGCAGCCTGGGTTCTATCCAACATAGCAGCAGGTACTCTTGTTCACAAACATTTTTCTCATTCATTTTTCATCTTTTTAATGCTAGTTACGGTGTTATATCTGCACCCGAGGTGACCTATTGGCAACCTTTAAAGATCAACAATATCTACCTCGTAGCTGCATCTGACAGTGTGTTAGACAAGATGACTATTCAGGATATTTTTTATCCTATTATATCTCATCATACATGATACATGTATTCATGGGTTGACTGCATATTGAGTGCCGCTTTAAGGAAGGAAGGACGGAAAACCTTGCAGCATGTGGTTCCTTTGAATTCAGATAACTTTTTGAGGACCATGGTAAAGGAAGGATGTGATTGAGATCAAAGGGTTTGTTCCTAAAGTTATGGGCGGCAGAAGCTTACCTCAACCTATTCAGATAATGTTTTCTCATATTCTTTACATATAAATTACAATGATCAATTATTCCTCGTGTTTACTACTTCTGACCACGTCGGTATTGCATAATTAAGTGTGTTGTTAAGCCCACTAATTCCGTAACTTCTAGTCTCCACTTTAGTAGGTATTTATTCAATCGGTTTCTGTTGAGGTCAGGTTTTATATGTTTCGCACTCGAAAAGTATACCCCAAATTCTATTTTTGTAACTTTAATTTATTTCATTACCTCTGGCTCTATACATCTAACTAAATCAATTATCCGACTAATCCATCTTTTTTGGTCTTTGAAATCTGTTCGTATTGTTTTTCAGAAGAGATGAAACTTTATTTATTTCTTTGCTACCTTGCTAGCTTCCATTTTACTTTTTATGTTTCACGACTTAACCCACACGCTTAGTAAGCATAAAGTACATTTTCTTTCATTTTATTGGTTCTTTTTTGTTTTGTTATTTAAATTCTATTAACATGTTGATACTGTATTTTCACTGCTGGTGTAAGACAACGTGGTAACCACAATTCGATAACCATTATATTTTGGTTCATGCCCCGAACTTTATTAAAACTTTTCCATATTAGCGAAGCATTTTTTGTGTCATTAGGTTAAGTTTTTTAATAATTTTTTTTTTGTTGTAGCACTTCACACGTCTTGGAGGTAAGCTTCCTGAAGGTTTTTTGCTTGTGGGTCCACCGGGGACCGATAAAACCATGTTAGCGAGAGCCATTGCGGGAGAAGCAGGAGTACCATTCTTCTTCTGCAGCGGGAGTGAGTTTAGGAAATGTTTGTTGGTGTGGGGGGCAAGGAAAGTAAGAGATCTATTTATTGCAGTAAAAAAGCGGTCTGTGTATAATTTGCATTAATGAGATGGATGCAATATGAGGGAGCCATAACCCTAAGGATCAACAGTACATGAAAATGACTTTGAATCGGTTGCTTGTCGAGCTTTGATGGCTTTAAAAAAAATGATGGAAATGTACTTATTGCTGCGACCAACTTCTCCAAGTCTTTAGATAAAGCACTTATTAGTCCTTGGCGTTTTGACCTTAACATTGTTGTTCCAAATCTTGATGTTGAATGACGGAGACAGATCATGGAATCTCACATGTCAAAGGTAACTGATTTATTTATCCAGGTCTTATCTATCCCAATATTTATTCATTTGAGTTTTTATTTTTTATGGTGATTTGTTCAATTTTAGGTTTGGTTGAATCAATGTCTTACTTACTTACACTTTTGTTTTCATTTCTAGGTTTCCAATCCATTTTTTCCAACATCAATTATAGCTGCAATCAAGTTTCTGTATAACTCCAGAAAGATTTGATTTTTGTAGTGTAGTGTTTTTCACTTTTTAGAGAACTGTCGTTGATGCTTTAATTGATATTTTCATTAAATGTTTCTCAAATTCTAATTAACTATTTGAACTTATTGGTTGCAGATAGTAACAATAAGTTCCCTCTGATTCAAAGTACCACAAATATCAGATTTAGGTGTTGAGGTAAGAATAGTAACAAGAGTAACAAGAGTAACAAAATGTAGCATTTTCCATTACCCATTGTGGATGCTCGTAGGTTGTGGTTTTACAATTTTTTTATGGTATATTTGTATTGAAAGTTTATTTCTTTGTGCTGCGCTAAATATAATTGTGCAACAAGTAGTTCTTTCTCTAACATTTAGCAGGATCAGGACAGAGTAACAATTTTCTGTAGGAAAAAAAGTGATCTAGAAGTTCGTCAAATATTTATGGATGTATAACCAATGAAGCCAATAGGGAATATTATGTGTCCTGGCATTTCAGTGCCGATGATTAAATGGGTTATTGGTCATGCCCACTTCACTAGATTTTGGTTTGTTAGTACACTGTTTGGTTGATACTTGGTTGACAAATTTTATTTTTATTTTCTATGTCATTAATTTTAACATTTTGTTGTTAATGTGTTTACCAGAAGGACCATGGTATTTCCGATTCTCTCATTAAAGAGGTTAGAGACATGAAACGGAAGTTTTTTGACTAACCTTATGGTGAGAAATTTAAGATTAAGATGTCTTCGAAGACTGGATATATGTTTTTTTGTAGTGAAATTTCTTTCCGATTTTCGCAATGATCATACATTGTGGGGAGCTCTTATACTACATTAATTTCGTGTTTGTGATCTTGAACTCAATTGTAGAGGATACCAGAGAATTGGAGAAAATATAACCAAAGACAAACTTGATAAGCATGAAGCAATTCATGTAGGCCTTACTTCTTCGTTAAATGAATCCCTGAATTGACTATGTATGTAATGATTTCTGGATAATCATAGTTATTACCTTCCTATATATAGTGTTATAGAGAATTTAAGCTGGGATGTTCGGAGATCTTGGAAAAACTTTAGAAGGATCTAATAAATGGTATAGATTCTTTTAATTCTTTGGTTGAATGTGAGTGCACGCTGTTTTGACTGGAATTGTTTCCCAGCTTCATTTTTATTGGTTATTCAAGAAGTTAACAGATAATAATTGGTCAGTGGACTCACTATACAGAATTATGTGATGAATCTTTCATGCAGGCCAAACAGTCCTTCAAACTTTTACTCAGTAGTGGGAGAGTACATCAACCTTATAACAGGAAAGCTCTCAGCTCTCTTTTTCTATGTGCGTGTCGACGGTCTATCAATTAGATTTCTAATTACTTACAGATATTTCAAGAAACATATTGTGGGGGCTTGCTATTGCACTGGATGGATGTCCCGAAGAATTTGAAGCTAAAATAGCAGGAGATCCATTTTGGGTAATGCGTTTCATAGGTAATCCTGGTATATCTGATGCCAAAGGCGTAGAGTTGCCAGAAAATGCCATTGGATGGTAAGGCTCCATTTTTTTTTCATGGACTGTCTTCCGGTATTTTGCAGGGCCTTACACGAGTGTTTTTTCTTTTTTATTTCCTAACCCTATTTAAACTCCAATGAAGCTCATACTGATTATGGTAATATGTCTGACCTCAAATAATGGAGGAAGTTTATTTTTAATTCTCCACACTTCTCACACACAATGTTTTTGTGAAGGACTTTTGGCATTGGTTAATCAAGATGATGAGATTCCTGCACTTCAGGTACGTACGTTGGGTAATTTATTCTTTTTCTAAACATAACCCTGCATGTATAACATGATGAACATCTCCTCTTTCTTTTTCAACACTCATTTCAAATGTCTATATTGGGAGTGAACATTGGACTTCTCAACAGAAGTGTTTTGTAATTGTTAGAGCTAATTACCTGGTATTTGTTCCTCTTCGTCAGTATATTATCACTGCATGCATAATATAATTTTTAGCTATCGTACTAAAGCAAATTTTGGTCTCAATGAAATGTGTCTCTAATGTGGGAAATCAAGCTGGTGAATGGATATGGGCAGTTCCTATACCTGCACATTTGTATGCAACATCGGCGATATGCTGAAGGTATACATCATTTTTTACGAAATAATATTTGCTCGCCTCTATGCGTGAATCCTCAATGCCATATATTGTGCTATTGAATTCCAGATATGGTCGAATGATTTATATGAATCAACTTTGCAAAGAGTGATCAACAACACACCATATTATAGAGTTTCTGTTGCTTTCTTCTATGAGGTACTACTCTTCCTTTCTGATCCGTCTCTTTCTATCTAGTCGTTGTCCTTTTGTTTAAAACATGTTAATGTTGTATTACTGCAGCCCAACTTTGACGATGTTATAGAACCTTTGGAGTTTTGATGGATGTGCCTTTTTTTTGTACAACTAAGTACCTCTTTCCTTTTTAATTTTGATAGATATTTATCATTTTGCATGAAGAACGCAGAATTGGTTGAATTCATCTTGGTTTCCATATGATTGAAGTTCTATTAAAAAATTGTTTGTGCTTGTTCTGATATATGGAATCTCAATGGCTGGAATATCAAATACCTCCTGTTGAATTATATATTGGTATTAGAGAGCTTATTGTAGATTTCCAGTAATAGATCAAATTTCACTGATGTTAACTTTCATTGACGCTAATATTTGGTGTGATGGATTCAATATGCGGCATGAAGAATCTATAGAGTTCGGAAACCTTGGACTTCGGGATAATGTTGTACAAGTCTATAAAGAATTTCACTGACAAGGTTTCTGTAGACTCGTCTACAAGGTATAATTTATTTTCAAATAGTTTCATATAAAAAATGTATTTGTTCTGCTCTCTACTGCAATGATAGTCTTGTTTTATCTCAACATGGAACCGATAACTAGGCAAACTAAGATTAAATTTCCTTGACCAAATGTACATCGGTTCTAGCTATTGTAGACTGTCTGATATTTATTTGGGTATGTAGTGGCTATATTCATTGGCTACCAGACTGATTATCCTACAATTCCAGGGTACATGAATTGGCAGGAGTAGATTGGGGACATGAATTGGCAGGAGTATATTTCGATCAACACTTCGAAAAATGGATGTGTTTCCAACTTCATTGTTAATTTATTTTAGTTAGTATTAAGACTACTTTCATATCAAGTCTTTTGAATTATGTAGTACATTCACTTCTAGTTAACTATTTTTATTTGAACTTACTAGTTCCATACTAGCTATCTGTAAAACAGTTTATTGAGTAATCGAATGACAATTTTATTAAAAGCAAAATTTTCTTTCCATAATTATCTCGATATTAATTGAGCATATGTTGTATCAGGAACTAGTTTGCTACAAATTAGCCTTCTACAAAGTTGACTCTTCTATGACAGTTTTATTTAGAAAACGTAATTGATATGTGCCAACAATGACAGGTTTATAAAGAAAACTACTACTTTAGTATAAGAAATTGAGTCATTGATGACAGTTTTATGAAGAAACTCTCATCTTAGTCTAAGAAGTTAAGTTTTTAATGACAGTTTTTATGGAGAAATTGTCTCCTTAGTAAAAAAAATTAAGGTTTTAATGACAATTTTTATTGAGAAACTATCACCTTAGTAAAAGAAATTAAGTTTTCAATGACAGTTTTTATGGAGAAACTGTCACCTTAGTAAAAGAAATTAAGTTATCCATGACAGTTTTTATGGAGAAACTGTCACCTTAGTAAAAGAAATTAAGTTATCCATGACAATTTTTATGGAGAAACTGTCACCTTAATAAAAGAAATTAAGTTATCCATGACAGTTTTATTTAGAAATTTTTATTATATGTTGTCAATAATGACAAGTTTATGAAAAAACTGATACTTATAGTTATGATTTTGTGACAGTTTCTTATAGACCCTTTCGTAACAGAGCCTTTAATGACAGTGCAATAATTTTTTAAAACTATCACATAAGCCCAAATTTGTACTAGTGCACGTCTGTACCATAGGGAAGGGACAGAGAATGAAATTCTCTGATAGCGTTTCCTTTAACCCACCACAAATTAGTTGTCTCATTCGAAACCTTGATCTTGGGATCTCCAGTCAGCAAGGTTGAGTATCATTCATGGTAAGTTTATTTAATAAGCTTAAGCCCCATCCCCCTCGATGCATTACTAACTATCTCCTTGGACAAACCTTTCGTCAAAGGGTCTGCGATGTTCTCCTTAGACCTCACAAAGTCAACAGAAATAACGCCAGTTGAGATTAGTTGTTTTAAGGAATTGTGTCTTCTACGAATGTGTATATACTTCCCATTATAGTTGTTGTTTTCAGCATTAGCTATTGCAGCTTGACTATCATAATGTATAGATATAGCTGGCACAGGCCTATGCCAAAGAGGAATTTATTCTAAAAAGCATCTTAGCCAAGCCGCTTCCTCTCCTGCTTTATCTAACGCAATAAACTCCGATTCCATAGTGGATCGAGCTATACATGTCTGCTTGGAACTCTTCCAAGATACAGACCCACATGCTAGAGTGAACACATATCCACTCGTAGACTTAGACTCCTCTGAGTGTGATATCCAGTTTGCATCACAAAATCCTTCAAGGACTGCAGGGTATCTCTCATAGTTTAAACAAAAGTTCAAAGTGTACTTCAAGTACCTTAACACTCTAATAAGTGCATCCCAATGCTCCTTCCCTGGATTACAAGTATACCTACTCAACCTATTCACAGCATAAGCAATGTATGGTCTCGTACAGTTCATCAAATACATCAGACTTCCTATAACACGTGAATATTCAAGTTGTGAAACTCCATTACCCTTATTCTTTTTGATCCTACAACAAGGATCATCCAGAGTACAAGCAGGTTTACTATCAAACTGGTTATATTTCTTAAGCACAAATTCAATATAATGAGATTGACTAAGACTATATCCATTAAAATTTCTTCTAATCTTCATCCCTAAGATTACATCAGCGAGGCCTAAGTCTTTCATGTCAAAGTTCTCATTTGAAATGTTCTTTGTAGAATTAGTTACATCCATGTTTGTACCAAGTATAAGCATATCATCAACATACAAGCATACAATCACACATGCATTATTCACAAGTTTAATATAAACACACTTGTCAGATTCATTGATTTTAAAACCACTAGAAATCATTACATGATCAAATTTTCCATGCCACTGTTTAGGTGCTTGTTTCAAACCATACAAAGATTTTTTCAGTTTACAAACTTTGTTTTCACAACCTTTCACTACGAATCCCTCAGGTTGGTCCATATAAATTTCTTCATCTAATTCACCATTTACAAAAGTTATTTTTACATCCATTTGATATATCTCTAAGTTATGAATGGCAGCAATAGCAATTAACATCCTATTGGAAGTAATTCTCGTAACAGGTGAATAAGTATCAAAGAAATCTACACCTTCTATCTGTTTATAGCCTTTAGCTACTAATCTAGCTTTGTATTTTTTCACAGTTCTATCTACCTTACTTTTCCTTTTGAAGATCCATTTACAACCTATGGGTTTACCCCCTAGAGGTAAGTTTACAATCTCCCAAGTACCATTCTATATAATGGAGTCCATTTCACTAATGACGGATTCTTTCCACCATGGAGCTTCAGAAGAAGTCATGGCTTCTATATAAGTCTGTGGATCAGTCTCAGCTAAGCATGTTATGAAGTCTGGCCCAATTTTTTTCTTCAGTTCTAAGTCTTTTACCTCTTCTAGGCTCAAATTCAAGTTCATCTTCCTCTAAAGGTAATGTCTGACTAGTGGAAGGGACATCTAGGGGATCATCACATATCATGCGAGATTCAGATTTCAATGGATTTTTTTTCAAAGAACACAACATCCCTAGTTTCCATAATAGTATTCACACCAATTTCAGAAATTTCAGAAATCACAACCATAAATCTATATGCAGTAGTATGCTCAGGATACCCTATGAAGACACAGTCAACAGTTTTGGGTTCTATCTTGGTTCTCTTAGGTGGAGGAATGGAAACCTTAGCCAAACACCCCCACAGTTTAAAGTATGCATAAGAAGGTTGTCTACCTATCCGTAACTCATATGGAGTTTTGTATGATCCTTTAAAGGGTACTCTATTCAAGACATAGCAAGCTGAGAGGACGGCCTCCCCCCATAAGTTTGCTGGTAATCCTGAACTAATTAACATGTCATTCATCATCTCCTTAAGGGTTCGGTTCTTCCGTTCAGCCACACCATTAGATTGTGGTGAATAAGGAGGGGTTACTTCGTGTATAATGTCGTGTTCTATACAAAAATCTCCTATGGGAATTACATACTCACCACCACGGTCATACCTAACAGTTTTAATGGTAGCACTCATTTGGTTTTCAACTTCTAGTTTATACATCTTAAAGGCTTCTAAGGCATCATCCTTACCTTTAAGTAAATATATGTGACAATACCTCGTACAATCATCTATAAAAGTGAAAAACCATTTCTTACCACCTCTAGTTTGAACTGATTTCATGTCAACTAGGTATGAATGAACTAATTCTAAAGGTTTAGAATTTCTCTGAATATTTTTCCTATAAGGTTTTTTAGCATATTTTGATTCTACGCATATTTCACATTTATGTTCTTATTCCAAACTAAATTTGGGTATTCAGCCTATGCTAGCCAGTTTATTCATTGACTTATAGTTTACCTGTCCAAGTCTACCATGCAAAACATTCAATGACACACAAACATAAGAAGAATCAATTGTATTTATTTCAACAGAGGTTACATTCAGTTTGTAGAGACCGTCAGTCTTATAACCTTTTCCTACATAATCCTTACCCTTAGTGACAATAACTTTCCCAGATTCAAAAACAAGTTTAAAGCCTTTATCATCTAGAATACCACAAGATACAAGATTTTTGCAGATGTATGAAACATGAAGAACTTCATTCAATGTGAGAGTTTTGCCAGAAGTGAGCTTTAGCCCAACTTTGCCTTTTCCCACAACCTGTGCCGCGGACGAGTTACCCATGTAGAGTTTCTCCCCTTCCCCTAACTTCTGATAGGAGGTGAACATATCTCTGTTTCCCGACATGCTTGGTAGCACCAGAGTCTACCCACCAGTCTCTCACATTGGTTACCAAATTGACTTCAGACATCGTGCCAGAAAACTCGTTCTTGTTGTTTTCAACCAAATTACCATTGTTTTTCTTATTATTATTAAAGTCCTTACGTTTTCTACAGTGCATTGCCATATGGCCAGGAATTCCGCAAACATAACACGCACCTTTAATTTTACCAATGCCAGATTTGGGTTTCTGTAACATACCTTTCTTGTGATGACCAGGCTTGCGTTTGCTGTTGTCGCCCTTTTAAGTATTGGAAGACTTGTGTTCAATTACATGAGCCTTGTTGACATGTCCCTTGCGGAAGATACGTTCTTGTATTTGGAGCACAGAAATTCTTCCACTTGAATCTTCTTACCCGAATCAACCATACTGACTTCACCAGTTTCATGTCTCAATCTTCGTTTGTATCCAGACCAAGAAGACGGTAATTTCTCAATCATAGCAGACACTTGAAACGTTTCATCTATCATCATACCTTCAGCAAGAATTTCATTGATAATACGCTGACGTTCAAGTAATTGATCAACCAAAGATTTGTCATTTGACATTTTGTATTCCAGGAACCTGGCTACCAAAAACTTCTTACTTCCAGCAGTTTTAGCCTCATATTTTGCTTCTAAAGCATCCCATAAATCAAAAGCAGGAAAGTTATCTTTTACATTATAAAAATCATACAATGCATCTTCTAAATAATTCAGAATATAATTTTTATCCATATAGTTCTGTCTAACACAACTTTCCAACTCCCTTTCATTTCCAGCATCATTCAAAGTCTCATCAAAGGATTTCAGAACTAATTCATCTAGCATATGGAAACTCAGAAAGAACAACATCTTGGATTGCCATCTTTTGAAATCTTTGTCATTCAATTTTTGTGGTCTGTCAACATCACTTTTACCCATTGTTACAGAAGAAGTCTATTGTGTTAAGATTGTTGATTCTGCAACAATAGAAAGCACTAAACAAAAGAAGTTGTTAAGGTTAATGAAATCTTTGATTGATACACACACAATGGACAAAGCCACCTGCTCAGCAAATTGTCCTTAGCACAATAGTCTGCGGGTACTCCTCAAAGATGAGAGATGCTATACCCCCACAGCGAAGATGTGTCCCAGATAAAACTTCCCGTTATGACTAGTACAAGCACAATACTAGTCACCCTCAAACGAACTCAACATCAATTTAGATTAAAGGGAAATAAACAAGCAGTGCGCAAAACAAAGCAAGAAGAGGGGAAAAGAAAACAGTATAGTAGCTGCTTCTGGAGTGTTTTGAAATGAAGAAATTCGTTTTCTTTTATAGGTAGAAGAAGAGAGTAGCTTGAATGGCTATTGATTGAAAATCAATTCCGTGCATGAAGCACAGACATAATGTTTAAAACAGATTTAAAACGGTCAAGAATAATTCTCTCTTTAATTCAGCTAAAATCTCACCGGATTAGACGCCCCCACATTTAAAACAGAATTTAATTTAGTCTTAAATTCTTTTAAGGAATATATTTTGTTCAAAAAAGGTAAGTCTTGGTTGGCCCGCATCCGCAGCCCCGCCCGCACCCGCAACACACACTCATTCCTGCAGCCGTAGCCGTAGCGACAGTCACACCCACAGCCGCAAGCCCGCAAGCCCGCAACCGCACTCGAGCCCGAGTGCTTCGGTACGAAGCACCTCGCTTGTGTGAAAAGTATGTTTGCTCCAACTATCCCATAGCCTTAGTGCTTCCCCTACCACAAAAGTGTCTAAACCCCTAAGGGCCTTCCCTTAGATGCAAATTTTTTAGGTAATAAAGAGAGGAATCATCTTTAGTTTCTCCAATGTGGGACTAAAGGTTCATTCACAAAAGTGAAAATGAGCTAGTTTCCTTAGTGACCCCTTGGTCCTAAGATCCATTCCCACCAAGACTAAAAACATAACAAGTTCATTTTCTCCAATAGAAAATTGGTTAATAATTTCAAAAGGAAACCATTTTCGACTAAGGAAATTGAATCCAAAGAACGGAACTCATGCCAGAAGTTTCTTTGACAAGGATGAAGAGCGAGCATACTATTATGCACGAGCTAAGAGGATAAAAATTGGTTGTAATAATAATTGAAAGGATGCTCTCTAGTAGGAATCCCATAGCTGTGAGGTTGAAAGAAGAGCGAGTTGGATTTGAATCACTAGCTAATTGAGCAGATCTTTTCCTCTTACCCAGAGAGGTATCTTTAGCTACATTTTTCCTTTTAGAAAAAGTATGAATCGGGCTTTCAGCTGAAATAATCGTATGGTTGATGATACTGTCCAAAATAGAGTTTTCTCGAGGACGAGATCTCTCACTACGTTTAGATCGTGTAAATATAACTGGAAAAATCCCATCTTCGGAACTGAGACCATTGTTAGTTCCAATTGGATCTTCATAAAAAACCAAATCTAAAGATGTAGTTGTACTTGATAAAGAACCACCAGAAAATAACTGGACATGAGGGATATAAACATCGTTCTGATCTTCTAGATATTCTTGATGAACCTCATGAATCAAATCTTTAAATTGAGAGGTAAGAATCATGTAGCTATAACATAATTCCTTTTATGTATTTCTTCTTTTGGATACCTAAGATGCCATAATAAGAATGCTTATTCTAGAGAACTTATGCTTAAATAGGAATGAGACCTGAGAAACAAAACTAAAGTAAGAAATAATTAAATTAGAAACAAGCTGAACAAGATAGAATCTTGGGATGGTAACTTACATTCGTTGTGAGATGGATTGAAATATGTTATTAAACATCAGAAACTGGGAATCTTCATAAAGAATCTCGAGTTGATTAGATTCAAATTCCCTCTCACCTGAAACAATAATATGATTAAACTCGAGACCAGTTTTAAGGTTTGTAACATCAGAACCAAGGTAACCTTCTTCCATATATCAATACCCAGGGTAGTCTTGACATCATTCCTAACGGATGATTTCAAACGACTCTGGGGTAACGAATTAATGTTGATAACATGATATATTTGATGGATATTGCCGTAATGTTATCTTGGTCTCGTGAAGATTCATTGAATCAAATGACTTTGTCCATCATAGAAAAGATTTTATTCACCATCTGCCTAGGAGCACAATCTATCAACCTAAGATAATTTTGAATAATAGAAGGAATTGGGAAAATAAAGAATGAAAGGTGATGTTCAAAGTGTAAAATCTCGCCAGGGATGAAATATGAAACCTCTGAAACTATATCAGTATATGGAACAGAGCGACGTATTGATAGTCTTAATCTATGAAAATCAAGAAATTTCTCATACAAGTCTTTAATCGAAGTATCCATGATAAGCGAAGAAGAATACTCCTTGAGATCATAAAGAAGAGGAAGAAAAAAAGTCTAAACTTTTGATAAACATAAATTAAAAAATATGAAAGATAAATTTTACCTTAATAACAAATTGGGAAAAGAAGAAAAAAGGGAGATGAAAGGTTAAATCAAGACATGTGTGCATAACACCTTTCATGAGACAAATAAGATACGACTAAGGAAAAACATAGCTACCCACTACATGCGGAAACCGAAAATTATGAGAGTAACTATATACACGATGAAATAACAAGTTTAATTAAAAACTAGAGTTGAAACTAATTTTTAATGAAACTGGAAGCAAAAATGAGGTGATAATCACCAAAGAAACGATCCAACAAGTATCTCATAATGTATCCTTGATAAGCGAACATCGGAAAAGGTCAGATAAAAGGATATCAAAAGATTTAAATATCGGTAACTTAACTTTAAGCTGAATTCAACATATATAATAGCTAAATATAATTTATAGATGAACAAGCTACAAGTACAAAATATCTAAACCAGCTAAAGAAAACAAGAAGAGCTGAAACAGTTACCTAAGGCACTGATATCATACAAATTACAGTTTAATTAAAGCTAAGTCTCAATCTAGCTTTAATGAAACTAGGAGAAAATATGTAAATAAAAAAATATCACATCTACTTGTAGTTGGAATCCATCAGTGCCAGCAGCTGGAAGCTATGAAGAAATCTATAGTCGAGATTGGGGTCGCACAGAGCCGAGCCGAGCCGAGCCGAGAATCCAACGGTCAGCATAGGTATTGATAATCAGAACTGTAGGATGCTTGGCTCTGTGTACGACATCAAATGTATAACCGGTCGAGTCGTACCGATTAAAAACGGATGTTTTATGCCTTAGATATATATCAAAATATATTAGATCTTAGCCGTCCAATCTCCTATGTATCTAAGGAAACTAACTAACCATAATCATTTTCTCTCCTTTTTCGGTTCTAGGGTTCACTTCACGTCTTACTAGAGATGAAGAGATTCAGAAAATCATCACCTCTATAAATAGATTCATAAAGACCACCTCCATCAGATTCTTATTTTTCCTATTCTTCTACTTTTTCTCTATTACAATCAGTGATTCACAAATGAAAATGAATCAAATACTTCACAAGAACAAAATTGTTTGAAGGATTCCAAATTTCTTAACCAAAGATAATTCACAAGGTATGAATCGTATGATATATATGTTATTTCAAATTGGATTTTGGTTGTTTTTTTTTTTTAATTTTGTGTATTAGGGATTCAAGGATTTGCTCTACAACTCAAATTCAGTTCTACTTGATTCAACTGAATTAGTAAATAAGGTAATTTTTATGTTCTTTATTTCTAATTCTCATTTGATTTTGTATGGTTCAGTTTACTTTTAATCTTATGTACTCAATCAACTGATTTTTTTTTGTTGTTAATTTTTGATAATTGGGGTTTTTTTAGATATGATTTTATTGTTTCTTTGATTGTGATTTGTGGGTTAATGGATCAAGGTATTTACAGATAAATGAATGGTTGGGTATAAACTTGTGTGTTGGTATGATTTATTTTGAATGAAGGTTTTATCTGTGGATTTCAATATGCAGATATGGGTTAGTAATCTGTGTATGTTTTGGTTATCATTGTAGGCTTGTAGCTATTGATAACTGCATATTTATATATTTAGAATGTCAATTTCATGCACTTATTTGCTATATTTCTTGTGAATTATTATATTACATTTTTTTTTATTTATCTTTTATTAGGTGGAATCGTCCAAAAGAAGTGAAATTACACTTAATTGTGCAATAAAAGAAGTTCTACTAAGGAAGAGGGCCAAATTCTAGGTGAAACTTTTCCAAATCCAGGGTTTTCTTATCACCATCTTGTAGAGAATCGAATTATGAAGTGAATGGCGAAAGAACGAGGTCATTTCAAGGCCGTATGAAGAAGATATGAGCGAAACAAGAACTAATGGCCAAATGGTCATTTCAAGGGCAACCACTAATGGCACTCTAACGTATGCTAAGGGGAAGACACGTTCAAAGGACTTGCTAGAGACAGTCAGGAGTTTTACTCGAGGGAATCTGGATTTCCGATAGTGATAAAGGCACTAATGAGTTTTACTCAGGGCTGCCAGATTTTTGAATACTACTCAAGGCTTTTAGTAATGGGCAGCCTTCTTCTTCTTCTTCAAGTTCAAATTATTGGATTTAGGGTTCTTCACTATAGCCAGTCTGGATGGTTGATAACAGAGAAGACAACTTCGATAGTGGTTGAAGGTTAATGGTGAAGATGAGAAGAACTCGAAATGATGGTTGCTTCCATTGTTGAAGAAGAGTTCGAAAAAGAAGAAAGACGACTGTTGTCGATGGAGATGTGATCTTGATGAGGATTGATGGAATGGAGTAAACGAATTTGTATCACTATTGCCATTGTTGGTGGTGTTGAGATCGAGAAACGATTAATGGTGCTGGTTGAAGATGTCTATGATTGATTGCTGGCAGTAGTTAGTGTTCTCGGTAATTCTGTGAGTAGTTGATGTTCGAGAACAGAGAAGGTGAATTTGGAAAGTAAGTGATGGAGAAGAACCAAGTGAGGTCCCTGATTAATGTAAGCTCGAGTATATGGGTTCAAGTGCGTTCGCCAGAAAGAATAGGTTAATGGCAGTGAATCGAGCCTTTGATGAACAGTGTGGCAGAGATTATGGCTCGATGGTGGTAATGGAATCAATGGTGTTGAAGACTTTGGTGTCTGTTGAGTCGTGGCTGTGATTCACGGAAATGAAGCCTGTGATGATTGCTCGAGATATGGAAGAATTTGAATAAAACAAGGAACTCGATTTTGGTTTGGAATCAATTTCTTGGCCGAGAGTGCAGCTGAGATAATCAATGAACATAATTTAAACGAAACAGGGAACTAGTTTCCTTGAATCAAAATATGATTTTGGATCCTTATCAATTGAACGCGTGAAGAAAAGTAGGAACCAGGTGTAGCTTGGTGTATCAAGTTTTGATGCATACTGAATCTTAAAAGAAGCCAGCTTGCTACAAGTGGGTCCGGGTATAATCTTAGCTAATCAAGAGTCGTGTTTACGATATTGAGTTACTTCGAGCCACACCATAGCAGCGTCACTTAGTTTTCGAAACAGAAAACTCTCTCAGCCGACTTTGGTTCCTTACGGCTCGGAGGGAGCATACTTTTGGCTACTACGTTTTTTTTCGTTTGCGATTCTAGTTTTATTTTCTTATTTTATTTTATTTAATTGTTAGATACCTTTTAGCTGTGTCTAGCTAATTTATTAATTGATTGAGGATAATTTCCTAGTTTTAAATATGATTTAAATTTTTATAAACACCTATTTTTAGTTCTTCACATAATTATGGTTTGTTTTTACTAAAATTAATTAATAAGATTATTTCTAAAAAATTTAGATGGCCAACTGAATTGTTTTATTAATTAATCTAAAGTTAGTAAAGATTTGGAAGATAAGTGTATAGTCTACTAATTTCTTTACACAAGTAGAGAACACGAGACATTGCAGAGGGATTCTGTGGAGCGATTGTGTGTAAAAACAACCCTGGACCTTGAGCTTCTAACTACTAGTATCAATTCATAAATTCACAAAATATAATACATTCGACCAAAATACATCTAGAGTAAGCTAATACTAGGTGGTTCACAGAATAGAATCTGGTATTGGAGAGCTTCCGTATTCAGTGATATAAGGAATTTAGGGGATAACACTGAGCTAGATGTTATTCTATGGTTGGTAATAATTTGTGATTAACAATAAATAAGTGGGTATACTAATTTAATGAATATTTAGTAACGAAGAAGGATTCCTTCATCATATTTCTCCTCGTTGATTTTAAGTTTATTATTTTAATTTATTTTACAATTTATTTTATTCAAAATCTTTTACAAAACCCCCTTTGTGACATTTTTTAACAACTAAAACTCCATGCTCTTCGAGGGATCAAACCTTACTTCTATTATATTCTTTATTAATTGAGTGAAAAATAAGATCATTAATTTGTGCACTTACGACAAGCATCATGGCCCGCTACCGGGGAGCAGTCGGCAGTTTTTGGTTGTTTTATTTTTATTTATTTTATTTTAGTTTTATTTATTTTAAATTTTTTAGGTATTTATTTATTAGATTTTATCTTTAACTTTATGTTCTAAATTTTTAGTTTTAGGTACTTGATCTCTGGCAACCCAAACGTTAAGATTACCGAAGGTGCGCAATTCAAACTCGCAAGGGAACAACACTACAAGAACCCCAGTTTTTGCTACAAGATCCACCTTCAGAAAAGATGCTGAACTGTGAAGATCCTCCACCACCTCCACCTCCAGAGAGGAAGACATTGAGAGATCTAACATACCCATATTTGGACTTTTAACCAATGTGTATTACTCTGACTGACACATCGGAACTCAAATCAAACCTCTTTCATTGGCTTCATAAGTTTAAAGGACTACTGAGTGAAGATCCTAATCGACATCTGCAACAGTCTCAGAATACAATACGAAGTTTGAGAAAGAGTGATGAAGATTCCGATAAAGTTTTCCTACAAGCTTTTTCATTCTCACTGGCGGACCAAACATAACATGGTTATATTAACTCCCTTCCGGAAGTATTACCACATGGACCAGAATGAAAATATGTTCTTGGAGAAGCATTTTCCTGCTTCTAAGGTTGCATCTATTCGTAAGGAGATCAGTGGCATTGTTCAGATTACTGGTGAATCTTTGTATGAATAATGAGAAAGGTACAAGAGATTGTTGGCAAGATGCCCACACCATCAGATACCACCACAACTTATCATCACGTACTTCTATGAGGGATTACTACCGCATGAGAGGCACTTGATTGATGCTGCTAGTAGTGGTGCATTAGCTCATAAAACTATCAAGGAATCCATGAGTTTGATTGAGAGCATGTCTGCAAACACGCAACATTTTTACACTAGAGATTCATCAATAGTTCGAAAAGTTAGTGAAATGGGTGATTTTTCACATATAGAGCAACAAATGGGTAATGCAGAAAAAATGGTCCATCATATAGCTTATGCAGTTGTTCGTACATATGAAGACGAGGCCGAACAGGTGAATATTGTGTCCCTAATCAGAGGCTAAAATATGATCCTTATTCTAATACCTACAATCCCAGTTGGAAAGATCATTGATGCGTGTCCTAGGTGAACAAACTAATTCACTTTTCTTCTACTTTACTAATAAATAATATAACAGTAAATAGAGTTTGTTCCCACGAGGAGCGATGTGTTTTAATTTTTTAAAGTGTCACAAAGGAGGTCTTTTTATTTTAGGTTTTAAGCTAATTAAATAAGAAAACAATTTAAAAGATTAAGTTGTAAACAATTGACAAAAATATGATCAAGGAATCCTTCTTCGTTACTAAATATTCATTAAATTAGTATATCCACCTATTTATTATTATTCACAAATTATTACCAACCGTAGAATAGCAGCTAGCTCAGTGTTATCCCCTGAATTCCTTATATCACTGAATACGGAAGCTCTCCAATACCAGATTCTATTCTTCTAAACCACCTAGTAGTAGCTCACTCTAGATGTAACTTGGTCGAATGCATTATATTTTGTGAATTTATAGGTTGATCCTAGTAGTTAAACTCAGTATGCTCGGTCCACTTTCTAGTGTTGTTGTTACACGTGATTGCTTTACAGAATCCCTCTGCAAGGTCTCACGTTCTCTACTTGTATAAAATGTTATGATACAATTACGGATGCCCCGACTCTTATTAGCTTTAGATTAATTAACAAAACAGTTTAGTTGGCCACCTAATTTTTTTTATAAATAATCTTAAACATTAATTTTATTAAAAACAATCCATCACATGTGAAGAACTCAAAATAGGTTTTTATAAATAATTTAAACCATATTTAGAACTAGACATATCTAATAAGTATCTTCTTAGGAGGTGGTACTACGTCCAACTTGATGCAACTTTTGTACGAAAAATCTTCACCTTTCCTCCACGTGCCAAATCTTCCCATATTTATCATCTACATCACACCCTTGTCTGGTTTCTCGGTCAAGTTTAAGAATCCTAAATCATACTCCCTTCGTCCGAGAATATGTGACCTAGTTTAAGTTTAGATATTCTTAAGGCAAGGAGAAAAGAGGAGTATTTTTAAGTATTTTTTACAATTATACCCTTATGGATAATAATTAGTAAAATTTAGAAAATATACGACGGATTTTCGTAAACTTTATACCACTGAAAAGCATTTTAAAACACTTATGTAACGAATATAAACATGGACATAAAATTATACATATTTCTTATACTAAAAATAATCAATTAAAATGGAAGTTTTAGAAATATCTCCTTGTTTAATGATATAGGTCATCTAATAGTAGACAAAATTTAAAGATGGATAGGTCACCTATTCCCGGACGGAGGGAGTATCAAACTCCGATTTCCATGCTCTTTTCAAATTATTAAGCTTTATAAAAACAAGGGAAATACTTCCATGTTCACAGAATCGAACTCGTATCAACCAACATAATGGCAGCAGCCATTTTTTTCTCTTCCCAATCTCCTCCATGGTACCTTCTTCTCAAACCCTTACTAGCATCAATCAAGCTCCGGAAATTTTCATCTTCAACACCATTAACCACCAGTCTCAGCTCCATCACCACGTAAGCAACAGAAAACAACATCGACAACCTTACCATCTCTTCGACTCTTCCTTCTCTGCCATGAAGCCATTAACTACCACTGCAGTTCGAGCTCCACCTTCGAAACCAGAATCAACCATTAATGGCAGCACCATCACCACTGCCATAAATCCATGAACATCATTAAATCACTATAGACTCTTCCCCATCATCACCATGATCGTCATCGGCTATCTGCATTCATCACAACCAAATAAGAACTCCATCACAATCTTTAACCTTTAAACACCATTCACTGTCTTTATCACCGATCGATTCATTCCATCAGCGTCACAAGCCAGAGTTAGCTCTGATTTGAAGAATGAAAAAGAAGGGGTGGCCCCTATCCAGGTTATTGGTACCTTTAGTAACTTTCAAAATCTGGCAGCCCTTGGTAAAATAGTTGATGCTCATAAAAATATTTAAATTTAAGCTTCCCCTTAGTAAAAGGCCCGACTGTATTTAGAAGTTCTCTTGAAACATGTCTTTCCTTTAACGTTTGATGGATTTCCAATAGCAGTTTTATTATAAATGATTAATTTTCCCTTAGTTCTTGTTTTTCTTATAACTTTCTCATACGAAGTCGGAATAACTTTATTCTTTCACCGTTGAATTTGTTTCTTTGCTCTCTACATGATGATAAGAAGAAATCATGGATTGTACAAATTACAATTAATCATTAGCCTTTCTTCACTTGTAGCACTTCTATACTTGCACAATTAAGTGCCATTTTAGTTCTTCTAGACGTTTCCACCTAGTAAAAGATAAAAAAACAAAAAAAACGTAATATATAATAATTTACGATAAACCTAGCAAGTAAGTGCATGAAATTGATATTATAAATATGTAAAATATGCACTTATAATTCACCCAAATTTCAGTTACGCAAACAAACAGGCTGCAACTCCTATGCCATCTTATGGGCGACAAAATGGTTTTCAACAACCACAATTCCAACCACAATATCAACCTCAACAAAAAAATCAGAGTTCCAATTTACAGGAGATGATGAAGTTTATGATACAAAATTAGGATGCAATTCTGAAGAAACAAGATATGGCTATAAAGGACTTACAAACTCAAATGGGACAGTTTGTTACAGACATGAATCAAATAAAGGCACATACTTCAACAAAGTTGCCTTCATAAACTTTTGTAAACCTAAGAGAGCACGTCAATGTCGTGATTCTAAGGAGTGGAAGGCAAGTACAAGATTCAAATCATCAAGAAGAGAGTAATGACGACTTAGAAAAGGAAGTAGAGGCGGAAACTGATCCTAAGGAAAAGCCAACCCTAACTGGACAATGTAAAGACACGATTTTTACTTTTACCACACCACCTCCTTTCCCTAGTCGTTTTTCCAAGTCAAAGAAGCAAGCTCAAGGTAAGGATATTATGGATATTTTCAGTAAGGTGCAAATCAACATTCCATTTATTGAGGCCATGAGAACGGTACCCAGATATTCCAAATTTTAAAAGAATTTATGTACAAAGAAGGATAAGTTGATTCTTAATAAAGTCTCCCAAGTAGGCAAAACTGCTTCAGCTATGTTGTTGAAGAAGATGCCTGCAAAGTGTACAAATCCTGAAGGTTTTACAGTGCCCGTAACTATTAGTACTAAGAGGTTTGAGCATGCTTTGCTTGATTTGGGAGCATCCGTCAGTGTTATTTCAGCCAATAATTATGATTCTTTGAGCCTTGGCCGTTAAAAGAGACAGGGATTGTCATTCAATTGGAAAACAAGTCCAACATATATCCTAAGGGACTCATGGAAGACGTGTTAATTCAAGTAAATGAGTTAATCTTTTCGATTGACTTTTATGTTGTGCATATGCAGAATGGAGAGAATTGTTCATCTACTTCGTTACTTCTTGGGAGACCGTTTATGAAGACTGCTTAGACGAAGATTCATGTTGATAGTGGCACACTCACTATGGTTCGACAAAGAGGTCATACGCTTCAACATATTTGAAAAGTGATGTTCACTCTGTTTTATCTATCAATGTTATTGGTTCGTTAGCACAACAGATGTTAGATTTGAGCAACGAAGGTGAACTTGGAGTTGTGCTACGAAATAATATTAAGTTGGAAGCCCATGGGATTCCTAATCTAGAATTTTACGTTGCAAAAGAACTGGTGGAGATGTGTGGTGCCTTACGGTATTACAAAAAGCTCATACGGGTAATATTTCATATATATCTCTACCTGTAACTGATGAAGTTCCTTTACCTTCTGTTATGAAGGCACCTAAATTAGAACTTAAGACTCTACCTGATCACTTAAAGTATGCCTACTTGGGTGATGGGGAAGAGCTTCCAGTCATTATGGCAAATAATCTCATAGTTGTACAGGAAGAACGCTTGATTATGATTCTGAAAGAGCATAAAACGGTCATTGGTAATAAAACTGCTGACATCAAAGGCATTAGTACATCCATGTGCATGCATAGATTATTAATGGAAGATAATATCAAGCCAGTATGTGATGCTCGACGTAGTCTTAATCCCCCAATGATGGAGGTCGTGAAGAAAGAGATCTTCAAATTGCTAAGTGTCGGGTGATTTACCAAATTTATGATATAAAATAGGTTAGTCCGGTACAGGTGATACCAAAGAAATATGGTATTATTGTTGTCAGAAATCAAGATGACGAACTTGTTCTTATACGATTTCAAACAGGATGGAGAGTTTGCAAAGACTACAAAAAACTTAATTCGGCTACCCGCAAGGATCACTTTCCTTTTCCTTTCATTGATCAGATGTTAGAGAGATTAGAAGGACATTCACATTATTGCTTTTTAGGTGGCCATTCAGGCTACAATCAGATTATTATTACACCAGAGGATCGGGAGAAGACTACTTTTACTTGTCCCTTTGGTACGTTTGCATATAGACGAATGCCATTTGGTCTTTGCAATGCGCCTGGCACTTTTTAGAGATGTATAGTGAGTATATTTTCTGATTACGTGGAGCGCATCATTGAGGTATTTATGGATGATTCATTTGATATTTGATTAGAAAATCTTGAACTTGTGCTTAAAAGATGCATAAACACTAATCTTGTTATTAACTAGGACAAATGTCATTGTATGGTGAACCATGGGTATAGTGCTTGGTCACATTATGTCCTCTCGAGGGCTCGAAGTGGAAAAAGCCAAACTAGACTTGATTAGAAACTTACAATACCCCACTTCGTCTAGGGAGATTCCATCATTTATTGGTAGGTAAAAAGGTGATTGTATATTCTGATCACGCAGCACTGCGGTACCTATTGAAGAAGAAGGAAGCTAAGCCAAGATTAATACGATGGATTTTGTTGCTGTAAGAATTTAATATTAAAATTAGATACAAGAAAGGTGTTGAAAATACAGTGGCAGATCATCTTAGCAGACTTGTTGTTTCCGAGGAAGAACTTCCTTTATAAGATCGTTTTCCAGAAAAACAATTGTTCTCAATTGAAGATCCAACACTTTGGTCCGCTAATATAGTAAACTACTTGGTTACGAAACAAGTACCTAGTACGATGTCCAATTCCCAAAATATAAAATTTTAAAAAATAGCCAAGCAGTATGTATGGGATGAACCATACTTATGGAAATACGGTGCCGTTCGGATTATCCAGAGGTGCGACCTAAATCTGAATTTCAATCAATTCTATTTTTTAGTCATTCTTATGATTGTGGTGGTCACTTTGATTGTAAACGTACTTCTCTCAAAGTACTTGAGAGTGGATTTTATTAGCCTACCTTATTTGAGGATGCATATATTTTTTACCAATCTTGTAACAGATGTCAACGAACGGGAAATCTAGGTGCTCGAAATCAAATGCCACTCATACTAATTCTTACTGTAGAAATATTCGATCTGTTGGGAATTGATTTTATGGGGCCTTTTATTATTTTTTTTGGAAAATTTTATATACTTCTTGTTGTGGATTAGGTTTCGAAAGGGGTGGAAGCTAAAACCACCCCTACTAATGATTCTCAAGTTGTTTGTGAGTTTGTGAAGGAAGATATTTTCTTTAGGAATGGTACACCACGAGTGGTTATTAGTGATGGAGGTTCACACTTTCAGAAATCCTTCCATGGTCTTCTCAAGAAGTAAAACATTACTCACAAGGTTGGTACGCCGTATCACCCACAAACTAGTGGGCAAGCAGAAATTTCAAATCGTGAAATTATGTCCATTCTGGGGAAAACAGTGAACACAACAAGAAAATATTGGAGATTAAGACTAAGCGATGCATTTTGGGCGTATAGAACGGCGTATAAAACACCGATTGGTATGTCTCCATATCGGGTTGAGTATGGAAAAACTTGTCATCTCCCGGTTGAACTTGAACATAAGGCGTTATGGGCGGTAAAGATGTGCAACATGGAGTATGATGAAGCAAGAAAAAATAGGAAACTACAAATAAATGAGCTAAAGGAGATACGAAATGATGTTTACGAGAGTTCTCGCATATACAAGGAGAAAACTAAGCTTTTCCATGACAAGATGATTTCTCGAAAAAAAAAATTTGTGGGACAAAAAGTTCTTTTATTTCATTTACGTCTTAAGCTATTTCCTGGTAATCTAAAGTCCAAATGGGTTGGACCATATATTGTTACTAATGTTTATCCTCATGGTGCAGCTCATATCAGTAGTCTTAGAGATGGGACAACTTCTAAGGTCAAAGACCATAGATTGAAGCCATATTACGAAAACATCGCTTATGTGAATGTGGACGTGCTTATATTTAAGGATTTGTTCCCTATGGAGGACTAAAGTAAAGGAGTGTCAAGTCTGGATGAGGACGTCAAACCAAGCGCTACATGGGAGGCAACCCATCGGTTTTGTATTTCTATCTTTATCTTTTGATTTTTATTAGTTTTGCATATCATATTAGGAATTTCCCATCTTGATCTTACATTGGAGGAGTCAATTTACATTGAGGACAATGTAAAGTTTAAGTGTGAGGGAGTATTTAGCATATAGAGTCATAGTATTCACTTTTGTAGCTAAATTTTAATTTTTTGAACATATTTGAATGAAAACCTCCAAATTTTAGAGATTTTAGAGTCACTTAGTACATATCTAGCTAGTTTACATACGGAATTCTTACCGAAACAATTAAACTTAGAAGTAATAGCGAACAACATTCGAAGTTCTTAGTTGTTGAGAGGCACGAGCTGACAAAAAGGGACTTAAACCACCAGTAGAGAATACAGTATTAGAGAAGTTGATCATTCAATACCCATGAGTGAGGCACCAAACCTTCAATTCTTTGTACCTGTCTAAATTGTCCGGTCAGAGTGTTTCATCTGCGCAAACTCCGGGTAAAATGTTGAGCTACCCAACCTCGCACCCCTTTGCACTACTTTTTGATATCATGAGTTCTAATTTTATCAATCATGAGGGTGTCATCAGAATTGCTAACTCTATCTTGTAGTCATGTTTGCAGTTAGCACCATTCTCTCGACAACAAAATGTCCATAAAAAGTCCATTATCATCAACAAGCGACATCAAAATCATAAGGAAAGTTGAAGATGTTCAAGGTTTACAAGCAACAATACAAGAAAATTCAAAATTTCAGATTCAAGTGAAAACAAAACTAATAAGTACAAGAGGAAAAAAAAAAGTCAAAAGATAAGAGTTGGTGAAGTTTATTATATCGAGACAATACAAGTTGTGAAGAATCAAGTGGTAAAGTCCTTATCCCACGGCGTAGTAGTTTCATTGTTCATTATTTTATTTTTTTCAGTTTATATTTTGAGTTTAAAAAAAAAAAAGACAAAAGAAAATTATTTACTATTTTAGTTTGTATTCATTTTAACAAAGCCTTAGGGAAGAATAATATATGAAGAAATTTCAAGCAACAAGGACAAGGAAAAAAGTTACAATTGTGAAGGTTCTACGAAGTTCAAGAATTCATTGTCAATATTTGAAGACTAAAGACGTTTTTATTGGATGTTGTGAGAGTGGTGCTGATTGTGAATCGGGTAAGAAAGTAAGTAAGCGTTCCCATCCTCACATAGTGGTTAATTTCCTTTCTTAGAGGTCATCAGAGGAAAAAAAATGATTCTTTTTTGTCCCACGTTTCTATGGGATAACATCTTCATATAACTCGGAAGGTTCCTTTTCCTTCCCACCATTCAACATGTGCAGGATTTCTATCTTCACTCCTTCCTGCACACATGAGAACTATAAAGTGCGTATTTTTGAGTGTCAAATTCATAAAACCCTATTAGTGAGGAAGAAGTCGAGGCAGAATGCTTATTCGATTGCTCTTAAGGTTGGATTCTTTCATAGGGTGGTTTTATCCTAAATCAAGAGTTAAGCATGAGAATAATGTTCTTTATACTTCTAACTTCTTATTGTTAGTGTGAAGAAACTTTATGTCTTCGTAGCTCTTTGGATATATGTGCTCTGGAATGTTTGAGAGTTGGAATTTAGGTTTTATGGGTATACCTCTTGTAAATCCTCACTATACTATAACTCGTCCACTAGGGACACCTAGGGGTTTAAAGTCTTGTTGCATATGCTAAGTGTAACCGTGTCTTCAAAAAAGAGGGAGTTGTTGTATTTTAGATTAGTTTAGTATATATGGTTTGCTCGAGGGCTAGCAAAAGCTAAGTGTGGGGGAATTTGATAAGTGCATATTTTACATATTTAGAATGTCAATTTCATGCACATATTTGCAATATTTCTTATGAACTATTGTATATTACATTTGTTTTTGTTTATTTATGTTTTATTAGGTGGAATCGTCCAAAAGAGGTGAAATTGTACTTAGTTGTGCAATAAAAAAAGTTCTACAAAGGAAGAAGGGCCAAAGACCAGGTAAAACTTGTCCAAATCCAGGATTTCTTGTCACCATCTAACAAATTTATTAATTGATTGAAGATGATTTCATAGCTCAAAATATGATTTAAATTTTTATAAAAACCTATTTTCAGTTCTTCACATAATTATGGTTCGTTTTTTACTAAAATTAATTAATAAGATTATTTCTAAAATTGTTTAGGTGGCTAACTGAATTATTTTATTAATTAATCTAAAGCTAGTAAAGATTTGGAAGATAAGTGTAATAGTCTACTAAGTTCTTTACATAAGTAGAGAACATGAGACCTTGCAGAGGGATTATGTGGAGCGATTGTGTGTAAAAACTACCCTAGAAAGTGGACCTTGAGCTAAGAGTATAACTACTAGGATCAATCTATAAATTCACAAAATATAATGCATTCGACAAAGTTACATCTAGAGTGAGCAATTACTAGGTGGTTTGGAGAATAGAATCTGGTATTGGAGAGCTTCTATATTCATTGATATAAGGAATTTAGGGGATATTGTTGACAATGAAAACGGGGAAAGGTGCTTTCTTTCTTGTTAAGCCTATGTCGGCTATATAGCACTGAGCTAGCTGATATTTTACGGTTGGTAATAATTTGTGATTAACAATAAATAGGTGGATATACTAATTTAATGAATATTTAGTAACGAAGAAGGATTCCTTGATCATATTTCTCCTCATTGATTTCAAGTTTATTATTTTAATTTATTTTACAATTTATTTTATTCAAAATATTTTACAAAACCCCCTTTGTGACACTTTTCAACAACTAAAACTCCTTGCTCTTCGAGGGATCGAACCTTACTTTTATTATATTATTTATTAATTAAGTGGAAAATAAGATGATTAGTTTGTGCACCTACGAAACACATCAGCTATTGACTAAAAACAAATTGTTCTTGGTGGGTTTTGTTGCAGTGTAGATGATTAAAATGTTGTAATTTTTATTGAAGAATTTTGTTTTGTGGGGTTATATCAAATTTGGTTTTGTGAAAATTGATTGATTGTTTTTTTGGTGTTAAGTAGCTCTTTGATCTTCATAGGTAATCAGTTTTGTATAATCTGAAACTAATGACACTTAAATGATCTGAACTAACATGCATGAAACTGAACTACTAAGAAATTTTTGGCAATCTAAATTTGAATTTGAAACTAATGAATGCAGTCTGAACATTGTATACTTGTGTTTTTTGTATCTTAATAATCGTGGCAATCTGCATTTGATTCTTTGAATGCATATTGTTTGTTTTCTATGGGTTTTTTTGTAGCTTAATTGTTGTGGCAATCTGAATTTGAATGCATATTGTTTGTATAATTGAATTTTGTGTATCTTAATGGTTTTAGAAATCTGAATTTGTATGCATATTATTTGTATACTTGAATTTGTATGCATATTATCTATTAACAACGAATGCAAACTGTAAATTTGTATGGATATTGTCTATTTACTTGTATTTATTTGAATCATTTTAGATTATAAAATTTCCTCTAACTGTTTAGATTTCTGAGGTACAATAACTTCTAAGTTCTAATCTTTGATGGTTGATTCAAGTCGAGATACACCTACACCTCAAACTGAAGTTGGATCATCTAATTTACCAACTGAATCTATACATGAGGTTGAAACTCAATCTACACCTACACCTCGGGCTCAAGATGAAGTTGATGAAGACAAAAAGAAGAGTAGACTCACGTCTAATGTGTGGAAGGATTTCACAATGATAAATAAAGATAAAGCAAAATATCACCATTGTTTGCGTCCATTTGTTGCTGATACAGGAAAAAATAGTACTTCATTGTTGAAAAATCATTTGAAAAGATGCCCCAAGAATCCTGACATGAAGAAGGATCATAAAATTTTGATGTTTTCTCCCCCAAGACTAGGTCAGGATGCTCAATTAGTTAGTGTTGGTTATAGTTATAATAAGTGCAGAAGGGATTTAGTGGAGTTTATAGTCAAGGATGAGATGTCATTTAGAATGGTAGAATCTCAAGGGTTTAGGGCATTTTGTCAAGTTATGGAGTCTAGATTGAAGGTTCCAGGTCGTATTACTATTTAAAGAGACGTGTTAATAATCTATAGAGAAGAGAAGAAAATTTTGAAAAATTACTTCAAGGAAAAAAAACAATGGGTATCTCTGACTACAGATACATGGACATCACCAAACAACTTCAACTATATGTGTGTAACAGTTCATTTTATTGATCAGAAGTGGAGGTTGTTAAAGAGAATACTTATGTTTTTCCAAGTTAAACAATGGAACTGCAATTGGTAAGATGTTGGAGAAATGTTTATTAGATTGGGGTACTGAAGATGTTTTAGGTGTGACTCTTGATAATTCTAGTGCCAATACTGTAGCAATGGATTATTTGAAGCAAAGTGTGAATGTTTGGACAAGAGCAGAAGTTAGAGCTGAATACTTGTATTTAAGTTTGGTTTCTTTTCAATAGTGTTGTTCATTTCTTTATAATTCAACTATTATAAATTGCAATTACTAATAATTCATAATTTTTCATTCTTATTAGGTAAGGTGTGCGCCCATGTCTTGCTTTTGTGATAAAAGATGCAGTACGAGTTTATAACAAGTCAATTGTGAGGATAAGGTCAGTTGTTAATTAAGCTACTAGTTCTCCTGCTAGGTTAGCTAAATTTAAGCATTGTGCTGCTTTAGAAAAAGTTGATTGTAAGAAAGGTTTGATATTAGATTTAAAAACTAGATGGAATAACACCTATTTGATGTTAGATGTTGCTGGAAAAGTATGGAAGAGCTTTTAAAAGGTTAGAAAAGTATGATAGGGACTACATAATGAAGTATATTTTCCAAAAAGATATGTCTCTTTCTTTACCTAATACTAACGTCATTGATATAGCTTTACCTGACAGTAAAGATGTATCTTCTTGTTCTTCTACTTCTGAATCTGACATGGAAGATATTTTGGTTGTCGATAGTAATCGAAAAGGCAAGAAGCAAAACAAGACAACCAAGAAGAAGAAAAAGCCTCGTCAGCATGCTCCTTATGTAGAGGATTGGGCATATGCAAGATGTATTGTGAAGTGTTTGAAGGTATTCTTCGATGCTAGTTTCAAATTTTCTGCTTCAACAAATGTTATAACTCATTCTTTCTTATGAGAATCGATAGTCATTCATGAACAATTAGTTCAGTTTAGAGATAATGTTACATCAGACCCCTTTATTGCAAGTATGGCTAATCTTATGTTTAAGAAGTACAATAAGTTTTAGGGTGAGTATGAAAAGATGAATTAAGCTTTGTTTTTTGCTCAATTGTTAGACCCTTGAGAGAAAGAAAGGGGATTAGAATTTGCTCTTGAGTGTTTATATGAGAACAATAGTTACATGGTTGATATGGTTATGGGAAAGGTAAAAAAAGATTTGGTAAAACTCTTTGAAGAGTATAGGTCCGTGTATTCAGTCACCAATGAGGGGTCAAGTAGGTATTGTTGTTGTTTCTGAAACTTCAGATGTTGTGCTTGTGCAAGAGAAAAGTTTTGAGGTTGTTCTTCACTCAAGGAAGAAAAGGCATAAGCAAAACCCATCTAATGTTTATGTGAACAAGGTGCATGGTGGAGACACTTTTGACATATTGGCTTAGTGGAATGCCAATTGTACCAATTATATGATACTTTTATATACATCTAAAGATATATTAGCTATACATGTGTCTTCAGCTGCCTCTGAATCAGCATTTAGTACAGGAAAGCGTGTATTTAGTCTGTGGAGAAGCTCTTTATCTTCTAGAATAGTTGAGGTATTGCTATGTATGTAAAACTGGTTACAAAAACCCATTGCTCTTGATATTCTTTGTGACTATGTACCAGATGATAACTCTAGCATTGTGGAAGGTATGTAATTTTTTTTTTTCTTATCGATTCAAAGTTGTTAAATATTTTGTTGGTTGTCTGCTTGTTGCAGAGTTATTGGGTGATATGCTAGTGCCAGAGGTCTATGATCCTTGATTCTAGAAGTTCATTTCATGATATTCATGTAGACATGAAGACCATAACAGACTTATCACTGATTACTTCTTGGGAATGGAATGGGATGTTGTTTATTTGTTTGAGTTAACTTTGTTTAAACTTTTGTTTTGTTTATCTTTATGTAAGTGATTATTATATATTGTTTACTCTTTTTAAGACTTTTAAAGAACTTAAGTGATTTTTATGTATGAACAATGGTTGTATGAAAGACTGGCAATGTGGGAAAAAAATGGAAGGAAAAAAACTGCAGGAAAAAAGTGTGCTGGAACAGGTTTAATATCCGGCTCGAGTAGGTTAAACCGGACCGCAAACTATTTTTTTAATTACATTTCTTCCATCCAGTTAAAACCGTAGAATTTTACATCCGTTTGAGCATCACCTATCTGTATTTCTTGAGTAATATACCCATAGGATTTTTTGGATTTTCCTTCAGAATCTTTGATCACGGTTGGGGAGCGAATGGTTTCTCTTCGAGGAATTCATGTGGTCGTGAGAGTATCGATTGTGATAACATTGACGTCCGAGCCAGCGTAATTAGTATTTTTCAAACTTAGCACCCTTGCGATGAGCGATGGTCAGGAGTCCCCAGCTGTATTTGTCATTGTTCATGTCGACTATGTCATCTAAACTTAATACCCTTGACATAACCGGGGGGGGGGGGGGATTTTTAGATTTAATGAAAGTAAATTAAACTAATTAAAAAAGCTAAGAAATTGTAGAAAAGAATCGATAGGTTGAGATTATTGGTCAAGGTTTCATTTTCATTCACAAAACATGTTTTTGTATTAATAATTCAAATTGATATTTAATCTCTTATTATCAAAAGCCCTAGAATACCTTGATCGCAAGAATATTACGTAAATTCCCTCGAAGTCATCATTAAACGCATTAAAAGATGAGATTATGAATTCTACCAAGAGAACAACCTAACGTGTAAAAGCACTAATAAAGTTTATTTCCCAAGGAGCATTAAGATTTATGAAATTAGGCTAATCAATGCAATTGACGTGGAAAACGCACTAATCAATTTAAGAAAAGTCATAATTCATATGCGATTACTAGGATGTATCACTACAACCAATAACCACACTTTGCTACTTGTATTCAAGGAGTATCACTTTTGCGTATGTTAGTACCTAAAAATTGCTCGTAGGAAAAACAATGTAATGTAGAAGTACTTTCTTTAAATTCGGAAATCAAAATCGTACAGGGCAAACCTAAACCACGATAGTAGCCGTTCCTCCATGCTTTGATCACAAGGAGAGAAAATGGGTTGATCTTAGGAGAGGGAAGCAAAGAAAGTTGAAGGAATTTGTGTGTTGAATTATGTGTAGATTTGTAGAACTATTGGAGAAAATAACATAGCTTGTTAAGAATTGTAAGCTTGTTGTGTTTTCTAAATGGGCTAAGGAGCCTATTTATGATAGTTGAGAATTCACACGTTTCCTTGTAAAGTAGTGTAGGAAGTGAAGAGATGGATAAGTAGAAGTCGTGGGGATAATGTATAACCGCCTTGGAATCTTCGGGAAACCATTACTCCATTACTTCATTAACTGCTCCAGCTTTACCACTACTTTGTAACTTCCAGATCATGGGGTGTTACCATGCCACATGTTACTGTAACCGCCAGAGAAAAACCCCATGAATAATCCCCCCATGTAACATTATTTGATTCCTCATAGGAATTGAAGTAGTCATGGACTCAAGATGATGCTAGCACAAGCAAGAGAAAAAGGATGCTCGAAAGTAGGAAGAGGGGAAAACTAACGCTAGCGCTTTTGCTAGAGGCGCTAGTGCTAGCGCTGCCATACCAACAACGCTGGTCTTAGCGCTGCTAGGCCTACATCATTGTTGGCGCTGGCGCTAGTGCTGTTAGGCCTGCAACGCTGTTGGCGCTGGTGCTAGCGCTAGCACCTCTAGGGCTTGTTTGGCGTGTAAGCATATTTGGCTTTGCTGATTTTTTTGGCTTTTGGCTCTTTCCTGGCCTTTTGGAACATCTGTGTGCTACTTATTGGTGTTGTGAGTGTGACTAGGGTTTTCCAAGGCTAGCACTTGCTAGCGACATGATTATTGCCTATGCACCACTAGCTTTGATATTCATTAATGTCGTGGCCATATTTATGATCTGTTTAGAGTTTCTCAATTGTATGACATTTATTGTTAGCATTTTATGCTTAACTTTTATGCAGTGCATACAGAACATTTTCAAGAGATTCATCCGTGTAATTTTACAACTTGGTATTATGCTTGATGCGACTTTGAAATTAGATGGTATGCATCTAATTAGCATTTTTATTCAGATATGGCATAACCTTTATTCTCAATGTTCGCAATTTTGTATAATCGGCGTATTCTGTTTTATACAATTAATTCGCATAGATGCATATGAAATAACGAGGATTTAGTTGAGTATAGCTCTGAAATTTCTATGGTGCATATATATGCAAAGAGCTACAGGGAAAATTTAGCCAGGAGCTGAATATCCTTTTCTCGATTTTCTTGCAGAATATAGGATAGTAATATATATTCATAATATGATGCCGGGCCAGGAATTTATGTATATTTATTTCATGCTTCTGCAGCTTGGAAAAAAACAACACTATAATTTTCTCCCTTGTCAAAAATCCACCATCAACAACGTATAATAAACCCTAAATTAGCTTTACATATGAATGTGAGTTCTATCAATTTGTAACTTAACTAAATAAACAATTAATCAATTAGATATTTATAGTGAATCATGAACGATAATATTGAGACAAAACTAATGAATTAATTCAAAGAATCATGTTTGAGAAATCCAACTATTCCCTAACCACAATAAAATCAACTACTCATAAATTGGAGTTTACACAATTGAAGAAAAAAAGAAATTATAAAACCTAGATGTGAGAAATCTTCCCCGCACGAACCTACAAAAAGATGTAGAAGAGGTGAGAAGACAATTAGATGAAAACCTAGATATCTCCCTCTCTTGTTGAAGTTGCGCTTATATAGTTTTCTCCCTTGTAGAATCCTTTTTGCAGTATGAGTCTTTTTCCTTGTATAATTCAAACTCTCGAATATTCTACATCTAGGTCAAGTGCACATCTCTTAGTAAACCCAAATCAGATTCATGGAAAAGAGCGCACGAGTTAATGAGTCCAAATTAGAGTTAAATAATCAATTGAGCCTGTCAGTCTTGAGGAACCGACATGCTATTCAAGGCCAAATATTTTACGCATTTCAACAATCACTTTGTAGGCGTTTTTGGTGGTTGATTCAGGCAAGCATTTGGTTGTATTTCCGAAAATTGAACTCATATCCTTTCCTGCATATTCTAACACAACCATTCATTCGTAACACACACTAAATACGAAAAAAGTATCATACCCATCTTCTCTCTTTTCTCGACCAATACGCAATACTTTTACCATTCAACATCAGTTCTCATTCACGACCAAGTTGCAATCACTAGTAACACAATATCTATCTTCTTCTATTTTATTCAAACACTATTCATACCATTCTCTGATTTCAACTCAATTTCTAATTTTATTGCAAGAACAATTCTTTCAAGAACCTCTCTATTCTTTCGTTCTTGCGATTGAAACTCACCAGACTCTCTTTTCAGTTTCAATGTTCCCTTGTTCTTGAACTCGACTCAACTTGATTGATTCCATCATCTTTCGTTAGCAGTAACACAATTTTTCTTTCTTGTTTCACGACACCTAACAACTCACGGCATCACCATTTTTTTTCTTGTTTCTTCTCCTTCTCTCTAGACCAACCTATATCCTGACGAGCTCACAGACCACTTTATTTTCTCTCAAGACCTCATCTTCTTTTCTCGTTGTTTCTCACTGATTTCTTATCCTAACCTATGGAACCAACCTTCCCTGATTTCTCTATGTCGGCGTGGTCAGGTTGTTGGTAGTCGCAATAGTTATATCATGAAATAAGAGTAGAGAACGGGCTGACCAGTACAAATCGTGGCTATCTTTAGCAATTGGATTCCCTTTAGAACTTTTGTATGGAACACCAGGCCTCCCCTAATAATTCCATGTTTTGATGCATTAGAGACTTGTGTGCTTGCTAGCTTCGAGCTTTCCAACAACCAATGACTCCAGAAAATTTCATAGGATGCTATTTTTCTTCTTTTTCTTTTCATGACTCCAAATTACCGATAAAACTCAAAACAAACGTAAAATACACAAAATACAAGAGAAATAACAAAAAAAAACCATAATCAATTGATAATAATTAAGGTGTTTTATACACCTATCAAGTAAAAACCCAGACCTCTCTGTGGGAACGATTCTTTCTTGCATCGTACTTAATCCACATTCTGGTAAAGTAAGAAAGTAAATAATTTTGACATGCTACGACACACATCACCTTCTTAACAAGAAGGTTATCTACGAAGTTTCCTTCACAATAAAAGTGTATGAAGGAGATAACCTGAAATAAATTAGTCAGGGCAATAGTATCTTAATTTCAGGATGTTTACAGAAAACCAAGGAGGCTCTCACGGTTTATTTACAAGATGTACTACATATATGGAGTCACTTACAACCTGAAGTTTTGGTAACCCTGTACGATGAGCTAGATAGAGACCATCTCTAATAGACCACATCTCTACTATATTATTGTGATTCTTGTAGATATGTTAGTCATAGGAAGCAAGGAAGGATTCATCGTCATCTCGAATGACTCCACCAATACCTGCATAATTATTTGATATAGCTGCTCCATCAGTATTGTGTTTGCAGAAACCAGTGGGAGGATAAATCCACCTACAATATTGGGTATTATATAAAGTTGTATTTTTTTTTTTCGGTGATAGTGGAATACTCCTCTGCTCTAGCTTGGCTTGATATAAAACAGAAGTAACATCAAACTTGTAATTTTGGAAAATCAATTGATTTCTAGCTACCCATATCTACCAAATAAGAAAAGGGAAGACTATACGATCCAAGTATGATCTTCTTTTCGGATGATAAAAAATATGATCACATATCCATTCAATATTTATATATGACTGTGGAATGGGTATATTCCAATATGTACAAACCTTCTTCCAAAGTACAACAATGACCAGGCAGGTAACAAATATGTGCAATGGTTTCTGAGCTGTTAGAACAAAGAGGGCAAGAATCAGTAATGTGTAGGCCTCGATTAACAAGGATGCCTCGAAAAATGACTTTTCATAAGATAATACCATAGAAAATATCGGATTTGAGAAGGACAATGAAGGTTCCAAAAATGTTTCCATTGATGCTTTATTGTAATATCACCTAAGTTGCCATGACAAATAAACTGAAAAGAAGACTTCACAACCACCTTCCCACTGTTGTCTCCATACTAGACTAGTTTATGTGGATAACAACCTAAAACACTTATTGGGATAGCCTTGATTTGATTCAGAGTTTCATTAGAAACATAGGGAGTAATATGATCTAGATTCCATTTACCTGTAATTGGATCCATAAGCTTTTTTACTCTCACATTTCTTATTGTAGGGTCAAATAACTAAATCTTTAAGTGGAATTATTATAATCCAAGAATCATCCCAAACTCGAATGTCTTTTCCTTTACCTACACACCACTTCAACCCAGACTTAATATCTTTCTATGTCGAATAAGACTTTTGCAGCACCATGCCTAGATCTTAGGAAATGAGCAGTCCCAAATGGAAGTTCATGGAGTATACTTGGATTTAAAAATAGTTCCGGCAAGACTGTAAGAATTCATAAACACCCTCCATGTTGTTTTGGAAAAAAAAGCTAGGTTGTGATATTCTAAGTTGTGTATGCCTAGACCACCAGCTTCAATAGGCAGACATATTTTATCCCTCCCAATTGCATGCATTCGACTCTGAACTTTTATAATCTTTCATATAAATTGTCTCCTAAGTTTGTCTATGACTTTTAGAATACCACTAAGGATATGCATAATAGCCATCAAATAATTTAGAGATGGGCCTAACACTGATTTAATCAATATATTTCTTCCTGCAAAGTTCAAAGATGCAACTTTCCACCCTTGAAGTTTGTTGGTAATCTTAACCAGATGTTCCAAGAAATCTGCATTTTGGTTTCTTCCCTATTGTATTGTGTAACCTAAGCATTTGCCTGGATGATTAACCAATCTCATATGAAGACCTTTATCTAAGTGTTTGGCAATCCTCTTGTATAAGTTATCTGAGAATGTAACACTGGATTTATTATAGTTAAATAATTGAGTTGACCAGCCACTGTAAGTATTAAGAATTGAAGATATTGCTTTGACATTCTTCAAATTTGCTTCCAAGAAAAGGATACTATCATCTGCATAAATATGTGAGTAGTAATAGGAGCCGTGTCAGCTACCTGGAAACCTTTTAGTATACCATCTAGGATTGCTTGATCTATTATATAGGATAAATATATAGGGTGACATGGGATCACCCTATCGAAGGCCTTGTGAGGAAACATTATTTCACCTGGTGAACCATTGATCAAAATTTGATAACTAACAGTACTTAAACATTCAAGAATACAATTTATACAGGTTTGGGTAAAACCAAAAACATTCACAATATCTTTCAAGAAACTCCATCTCATTTTATCATAGGTCTTTTTGAAGTCAATCTTCATTGCCATCCGACCTATATTAGCTTTTTTAATTTTTATCGAATGGTAAATTTATGAGGTTATGAGAAAGGAATCAAAGATGGATCTATAAGGTAGGAAGGAATTTTGATGTAATGAAATATAATTTGGTAGAACTAATTCGAACCTTGAAGAAAGAATTTTTGCTATAATCTTGTAAATGAAGTTACAAATATTAATAGGCCTAAAATGGGTAATCTGAAAAGGGTTTGGGAATTTTGGGATGAGGGTGATGAAGGTTTTTTTCAACTGGGGATGGAGGGATCTTGTGTCAAAGAATTCCTCGATTACCCTACATACTGAATTACCTATAATATTCCAGTATCTAACAAAGAAGAATCCATGTAGCCCATCAGAGCATGGTGCTTTGAGGGGATCCAAATCTTTCACAACTTAAAAGCTTCAGCAATAAAAACAGGATGAAGCAACATTTTATTTTCTTCTTTTGTAATAAGTCAAATCTAGCCACCGACTCTTGTTCTAAAAAGAAGTTTTTAAAATGAGTACTTACGGAGCTTTCTATTTTATCAGAGTGTTAGTACCTAAAAATTTATTATCGGAAAAACAATGTACTGTAGAAGTACTTTCATTAGATTCGGAAATAAAAATCGTACATGGCAAGTATAAACGACGATAGTAGCCGTTCCTCCCTGCTTCAGTTACAAGGAGAGGAAATGGATTGATCTTAAGGGAAGGAAGCAAATAAAGTTGAAGGAATTTTGTGTGTTGAATTGTGTGTAGAGTTGCAGAACTATTGAGAAAATAACAGAGATTGAGAGAATGCTAAGCTTGTTCTCTTTTCTGAATGGGCTAGGAACCTATTTATAATAGTTGAGAATTCACACTATTAGTACCTAAAAATTGATTATAGGCAAAACAATATACCGTAGAAGTACTTTCTTTAGCTTCGGAAATCAAAATCATAAAGGGAAAGCCTAAACTACAATAGTAGACGTTCCATCCTACTTCGGTCACAAGGAGAGGAAATGTGTTGATCTTAGGGGAGGGAAACAAAGAAAGTTGAAGGAATTTCGTTTGTTCAATTGTGTGTAGAATCGTAGAACTATTCAGAAAATAACAGAGCTTGAGAGAATGCTAAGCTTGTTGTGTTTCCAAAATGGGCTAAGGAGTCTATTTATAATAGTTGAGAGTTCACACGATTCCTTGTAATGTAGTGGAGGTGGTGAAGAGATAGAGAAGTGGAAGTCGTGGGGTAGTAGTATAACCGCCTTGGAATCTTCGGGAAACCATTACTCCATTAACTGCTCAAGCTTTACCACTACTTTGTAACTTCCAGATCATGGGGTGTTATCACGTGACATGTTTCTATAACCGCCAGACCAAAACCCCATGAATAATCCCCCCATGTAATTGTTTTGATTTCTCGTAGAAGTTAGTGGAATCATGGACTCAAAACACATGAATAATTCGTGAGCAAAGGATAATGTTGGCACGAGCAAGCGTGGAGGGAGAGCTCTGGCATAGTCGAAGAGAACGAGGAAAAATAGGGAAAAGGGTGCTAGAAGCGCAGCTAGCGCTAACGCTGGCCGTGGCGCTAGCGCTGCTGGACCTTGGAGTTAGTGCTAGTGCTAGCCCCGCTAGGACCTGTTTAGCGCGTGCTTTGTTAGCTATGTTGGCTTTTTGGATTATTCTAGCCATTTGGCACATGTGTGTGTTACTCATTGGTGTTGGGAGTGTGACCAGGGTTACCAAGGCTAGCACTTGCTAGTGCCATGGTTATTGCTTATGTACCGCTATCTTTGACATTTATTAATGTAGTGGCTATATTTATGGCCTGTTTAGAGTTTTTCAATTGTATGAAATTTATTATTAGCATTTTATGCTTAACTTTTATGCAGTGCATACAAAATATTTTCAAGAGATTCATCTGTGAAAGTTTGCGACTTGACATTATGCTTGATGCGACTCTGCAATTAAATGGTATGCATCTAATTAGCGTTTTTATTCAAATATGGCATGGCCTCTATTCTGAATGTTTGCAATTTCGTATAATCACTATATTATGTTTTATAAAGTAGTTTATATGGATGCACATGAAATAACGAGGGTTTAGCTAGGTAAAGCCCTGAAATTTTGAAAGTGCATAAATATATATAAAGAGCTACAGAGCTATTGTAGCTATGAGCTGAATATGCATTCTTAATTCTCTTACGGAATGTAAGACAGAAATACATGTCCATAATTTTGATGCCGGATCAGAAATTTATACATATTTATTTCATGCTTCTGCAGCTGAGAAGAGGCAATATTACAATTTTCTCCCTTTTTAAAAATCCACCATCATCATTAAGTCCCCTACTTAGCACGTGACGAGTAATGTTGCGTGGTAAGCACTAGATGGTGGTCTTCCAGAAAAAATAATATATAATTTTTATTGTTTAATATCACTAGAAGAGTAGCAGTTGGATGAGCTAGTTTTGCTCTGTACTCTCGGATATTTGGAGCATTCTTCTTCTACCGTAGTAATAACAGGAAGGTATTTGGAATGGTTATAGAAAGTGTTGAGGCAATGATTCCATAAACATTAAGATGATGTGTTTAGGCAGTGAATCGTCTGCCATCAGCCACAATGATGAATTTTTGGTTGTTAACACTAAAATGAGTGTGCATGGAGGAAGCGATTCTTCCATCATACACGAAAATGAGTGTTATCCATGAACATTAAGATGAGTGTGGGGCAGTGATTCTTCCATTATACACGAAGATGAATATTAGACGTGAACACTAAGATGAATGTGGAGGCAGTGATTCTTCCATCATACACGAAGATGAGTGTTAGTCGTGAACACTAAGATGAATATGGAGGCAGTGATTCTTCCATCAGACACGAGGATGAGTGTTAGCTGTGAACACTAAGAAGAATATGGAGGCAGTGATTCTGCCATCAGACACAAAGATGAATGTTAGCCCTAAACATTAAGATGAGTGTGAACTTGAGCATTCATATTCAAGGAATTCAACCATGGAGGTTTTGCGACTTGAAACAAGTTCATTCGTGACATAAAGTTCTTAACTTTTATGTAGTACATACATAATATATTCAAGAGATTCAGCTTTGGAAGTTTGCAACTTGAGATGATGTTCGATGCGGCTCTGCAGTTAGATGGTATGTATCTAATTAGCGATCCTTATTCAGATATGGCATAACCTCTATTCTGAATGTTCACAATTTTGTTTTTAGATGGTATGCATCTAATTTAGCGATCTTTATTCAGATATGGCATAGCCTCTATTCTGAATGTTTGCAATTTTGTTTTTAAATGGTTTACCTCTAATTTAGCAATTCTTATTCATATATGGCATAACCTCTATTATGAATGTTCGCAGTTTTATTTTTTAGATGGTATGCATCTAATTTAGCAATTTTTATTCAGATATGGCATAGCCTTTATTATGAATGTTCGCAATGTTGTATAATCAACGTATTTTGATTAATAGTTTGCACGGATGCACATGAAATAATGATGGTTTAGCTGGGTAAAGCCCTGAAATTTCTACGGGCGCATATATGCAAAAGATATGTGGAACGAGTATAAGGAATTCATTTGTGGAATTATTGCAACCTATAACTGGTTCAGTGTTATGTATAGTCAGAGATCATCTGAACAAAAATAACAACCGTCACCAGTAACATTCTGAAGACGTGTTGGCTCTATACTAGTGGTCAATCCATCTAGGAGTCATCCAATCGTTCTTGATTCTATACAGAAGTGGATACTGAGTGGCACAGTATAACATACAGAATATTTAAAGCTCATAATTTAGAGACTCTAATATTTCTATTATATATTTTGTTTGAAGAAGAAATTCCTGTAGCAAGGGTTTCGTTTTAAAATATAAAATATGAATTTCAGAAGTTTAGTCTAAGGGTAGTTACTTAGCTCTATATTCTTCAGGCATGTCCTTCACACGTGTTTTGCCTTTGGATATATTAAACTCTCATGTGAGTAAAAATCAGACATTCGCGCTTGGAGTTTGAGTGTGCAACATCAAGTGTTAGGATGACAACAAATATATGGTAGATAGAGCATCCATTGATGAAGACTAGTTGTAGATAGTGACAGCAAGGTCAGACACAGTGGAAGTCAAATAGGGGAGAGCTTTTGATGGACTGGAACTGTAGATGAGGAAGATCCCCATGTTTTGGTTTTAGGCGAAGATTTTAGCACATCGATTCCCATATTGAGGTTGTGGAGAATGAATGGTTCATGAAACTGGTCATGGGGACGTTACTCCTAAGTCCAGTGTTAATGCTGGACCACAACTACTGTCGCTACAGATACAAAACCATAGTAATCGGGGTGTCAGCGTAGTTTTTGATTTTTCATCCAATGAGCCCCTATAATCGTCTGAATGCCATGACTTGAATGCGAAATAACTTCGACACAGAATTGACAATGTTGAAGCAGAGATCAGAGCCTTATTATGGATATGATTTGTGAGGGAGGAAGTCTCTCAGTATCGCAAGGTTGTGATGTAGAGAGGTTCATGATGTGTTTCCTTTAGTACTGTCATCAGGTTGCATTGACTTGGCTCTGGGGATTATATTGATCGAAATGGATTCGAATGGATCTTCCCAATAAGATCATGTCCTCAAGTGCCGCTAACAGGTGTTTACTTGACAGAAAGATACATGTTCAAAGGATTTGTGACATTGTGACATCCATGGATGAATGATGTTGTATCTTCTTCAGGAGTCTTGTTAGAGTGTAGCCATGTTTATAGAGAAAATGAATTCCCGACAACATCTTGTAATCCCATATTCCAATTTTTTAGATGAGAAGCATGAATCTGAAGTGGCCAGGTATGTCGAGTGTTTATTGTGCTTGAGATGGTTGTGGCTGTCTCATTACCAGTGATAGTTGAGATCATGATCATGTGTACTGTCTGTTTAGGGCTTGATTGAAGCATGGGGGGAATTGATAATGTCACCTTGAGAATTCTGAATTCAATGTGTCTTCCATAGTTGACTAGTGTGGTTGGAATCAACAACAACAACAGAGGTGAAGTCCTTATGCTATGGACGAGATCAGGTGAGGAGAGGAAGCTTATGAGATGTGGAAGTACTGACGTACATATGCTTTAACTAGGATGATGCTAGTGGGGGTCTTGTTGATACCATTGTTGTTGATTAAATACTCTGGTTGAGGGAGGTGACTGCGTTGTATCTTTGAAACTGAAGAAGCCTTCATTCCCTAGATGTAGCTACTTTGGTTTGCTGCTCGACGATGGATGATTTGATAGTATCATTATCAGTCCATGCCTCTAGGGTCTGATCGGGCAAGGGAAGCCAAGATGATTGATATCTCCTATTGTTATTATTGTCTTTGCGCGTCATGGATGGAGCAAGAACTTGAATTGAAGTTGGAGCCCTTCGGTTGTGCCCGGGCTGCTGAGTCGTAACTTTGACGTTTTTTTATGAGAATTAACTGAATGAAATTGTGTATTATCCTGACCCCTTGGCTCATAATCTTGTTTTAACCTTCTGGATGTGATGATGGTATTCATATATGGGTGAAGTCCTCTGGAGACGTCGAGGGTGAAGAAGATGAGCTAAAAGGTATCCTGTTACCAACATGGTGTTGCCGGTGTCTTCAAAGACTATGTTCCAAGAGGCGTCTCTTGAGTCATCTTCTAAATCCTTGATTGTTATGATATGTGTTGCGGCGAGAAGTCCCCTGTCATACTTCTCTTTGATTTCTGAAGTTATATTTTATGGAGTAAGCTCGGGATGCGTCTCGGCCTCGTCAGGGGTTGCAGGTGCCTGTCAGATCTGATAACGTAGTTAGAAGAGGTGAAGATACCTTTACGGTATGTCTTTAGAGAGTAAAGGGCCTTGTCAATATTGTGACTCTCTGGTTGACCATCTCTTATAAGATGGAGAGGTTCCTGACAACGAGGGGATCTTGTGTAAATCTTTTGTTCCCAAGTGCAGTTCTTGTGATCTTTTGAATGAAGTTTGTTGAAGTTGGTGCTTCAAATGGTGTCATTGCGTAGGATGCCAATGCGATAAAAACTGCACCAATTGAGTATCCAAACACTGGAGTTGACTTTGACTTTGCGTTTGACAGGACCCACTCTTGGAGGAAGCCGAGACGGCTATGCTTGTTGTCATATGGCTTTTCCGTCATATGAGAGCCATTCAGGAGAACTTAAAAGAAGTAGGTGCATCTTCGGCTTAGAAGAGATTACCAAGGCTAGAGGTGATGCTCAAAGACTATCCTGAGAATTAAGGATTGCAATTGAAGCCCTTGCACAGGTGGAGAGAACGTATGTTGATAATGTTGAATCAGTCCTCAAAGATTCTTTCTAAGTAGTAGGTTTTAAGGGTTTTTATGTGTTTCTGAGATACCCGAATTTTCTTTGGTTTTGGGATTTTGAGTAGGTAGATTTTGAATGGTTTGCAACGGATTTTCTAGAAAGGGAAATAATACTTGTTCAGTTAAGTAAATTGAAATCCTAAGTATGAATACAAAGCACTGCAAACATTTTGAAGGAGTTGCAAATATTGCGTAAAAGCAGAGAAATATTGCTAGGGGTGGTAAATTGCCTTAAGACTTGAAAGCCTTATCAGGGGTGGTAAAGTGTTTAAGCCTTGACAGTTTTTAGCCACTTGCGATGTACGACTACCCCTGTTGGCTTATTAATATTGACGAGTCTTTAGTATCCACCTAATATAGTTTTAATGATCAGATGTGGCTTTTCTCCAGGAGAGGTAGTAGTGTCTCCGATTTTAATATTCTCAGTAGAGACGACCCCTATCCATTCGATTTTTTTTTTAAAAGGATCATCTTCCCATTCACATCGTCAAGGTACTGTGAGGTTGATACTCGGGTCAAGTCCCCGAGCCTTGATGATACGTGGTACAACTGGTTATAAAGAGAGTTGCTGAAAAAGACTTACTTGTAGGTGAAATCCACGGGCGTACAACATTATCTCTCCTCTATGCAATTGTTTAGCATCCAGATTCGTTGTTTGGTGATGTTCTGGAGGTAAGTAATCTTTAGGGTCTGTTGGCTTGTTGGCGCCTACAGGTGGGTCCCTTGGTGATGATTTCTCCAGACTGCCTTGTTTTTGTTGATTCACAGACGTCCCAGAACCATGTCATAGTCTGGATCTACATGGTTGTTGCTGATGAGGTGGTAGCAGATATTCCTGGCCACAAAATGGTAGTTTTAGTGGTCTCTCTAAATCTTTATGAACGACGAAGTTTGATTGTTGCATCCCTGGTTGCGTTCTTTTAGTGGAGATCTCACCATCACGTCAAATATCGATTCTGGATGTGCTGGCGTTGGTAGCATCAGGAAAGTTGGCTCCATCTTTCTTTTCATGATGTGTAGAACCATACATGATTTTATGAAGAATTTCGGCGATTTTCATTGTTAGAATTTTTTTTTTCAGATTCAGGTCTTCTTGCCGTAACAGCCGCAGAATCTTCGTCCGGAGTCAGAATGAGGTGGTTGACCTCTCATTATTTATATAAGATGAAGGTATAACTTTTTCTAAAAGAATTTCTGGATTTGAAGTCCGTTTGCTAGGTGAAATTACTTGATACCGAGAGTCAGAACTTTTCAGGCAGAATTCTATAGGTTTTCAGCTGTCATGTAGTCGAGCGTTTCAGTCGCCATTTATAGATCGTTCATCCGATTGACGTTCCCTTTTAGAATGTTGTAGTAGACATCCATATGAATAAATCGGTGTATAAATCACTCCCAAACTCCTCACCAATTAGCGCCAGTTTCAGTTTTCCAGAGGGAAGCGTAAAAACATTTCTGACAGCGTTTTTGCAAAACGACCTGTAACCTTTCTAAACCATATGTCATGACCCGAAACACTTTGTAATGAATGTTTAGGTTGCTAATGAACATATTTTAGAACTTCATGATTTGTGCTTGAATCCCCTGTACTTGAGATATTTAACTCATTATATTTTTAACGCCTTTATTTTTAGGGGGGAGCGAACAAAAACAGAGAGATGAAGTTGTAGATGAAGGATTGGAGATTACCATGATTCGTGACACTGGTGACATGTCTTTTCCGACTCAAAATCACGATTAATCTCTCTCTGAGGAGATTTTTGGAGAAAGCACTCCGAGTGGTGTCGTTGTATAAAATGCTGTATGATGGAGACTATTCCAGTTGAGTGCCCAAGCGTTAGAGTTAACTTTGAACTAGATATAAGAACCACCCTATTTTCAAACCGGTTGAATAACATGATTTTTTGACCGATAGATTGATCTCCCACTGTAGTACCTAAAAATTGATTTTAGACAAAACAATGTACTCTATAAGTACTTTATTTAGATTCGGAAATCAAAATTATTAAGAGAAATACTAAACCACGATAGTAGCCATTCCTCCATACTTCGGTCACAAGGAGAGGAAATAGGTTGATCTTAGGGGAGGGAAGCAAAGAAAGTTGAAGGAATTTCTTGTATTGAATTATATGTAGAGTTGCAGAACTATTGAGAAAATAAAAGAGCTGGAGAGAATGCTAAGCTTGTTGTGTTTCTGAAATTGGATAAGGAGCCTATTTATAATAGTTGAGAGTTCACATGATTCCTTGTAAAGTAGTGGAGGTGGTGAAGAGATGGAGAAGTGGAAGTCGCGGGGATAATGGTATGACTGCCTTAAAATCTTCGGGAAACCATTACTCCATTACCCCGTTAACTGCTTCAGCTTTACCACTACTTTGTAACTTCCAGATCATGGAGTGTTACCACGCCACATGTTGTTGTAACCGCCAGACCAAAAAACCCATCAATAATCCCCCATGTAATTGTTTTGATTTCTGGTAGAAGTTAGTGGAGTTATAGACTCAAAACATATGAATAATTCGTGAGTTAAGGATAATGTTTGCACGAGCAAGCGTGAAGGGAACGAAGAAAAATAAGGAAAAAGGGTGCTAGCAGCGTATGTTTTGTTAGCTTTGTTGGCTTTTTCGCTTTTTCTAGCCTTTTGGCACATGTGTGTGTTACTCATTGGTGTTGGGAGTATGACCAGGGTTTGCTAAGGATATCACTTGCTACTACCATGGTTATTGCTTATGTACCGCTAGCTTTGAAATTTATTAATGTCCTGGCCATATTTATAGCCTTTTTAGAGTTTCTCAATTGTAGGGATGCCCAACGGGTCGGGTGGGTCGGGTTTGGCCTCACCCGCCTTACAGCGGGTTGGTTTCACCCGACCCAATATTACAACGGGTTGAGTCGGGTGGGTGGCAGATATACCCGTCCTAATTAATTACTTCAGAGTCCAGACGGACCAAATTCTCTAATTTATAATGAAGGAGGAATTTTCATCACTTGAATGAGGGAGCACGAATAGTATAACTTAGTTGAAGAAGTCTCAGCACGAGCCACGAACCGACGTAACCGGCAGCACTTGTTACCACAACAAGATCTAGGTACCGCAAATTCATTGAAATCAGATCTGAAGAAGAATAATGGATTTCCAATTAAGGTGAGGTTGAATACTAAAGTTAAAGTGAAAATGGGTGTGTTTAAGACTAGGAAAATTGGTTTGCAAATTACTTGTGATCAAATTAAAGTTGTTTCTGAAACTAAGACTGTTTCTGAAGTTAGTAAGGTTAAAGGAGGTAAGAATACTACTACTTCCATTACTCTTTGGAAATTCAATGAATCTAGCACTGTTAAATGTAAGTTTAATATGAGAATTAAGAGCTGGAAATGGACTTTCTGATCCTTGATTTCATGATTACAATCAATAAATTCTTGTTTCAGTTCAAAATTAATTCATTGGATTCTTTTTTTTTATCTTCATATTCTTTTTTGTTTTTGGTATAATGTAAATTTGTTGCAAGAGTGAAAAGAAAATTAAAATATAAATTTTTATTTATTTTTTTGTGTTTGGAATTCTTTTGTGTTTGGGCGGGTAGGCGGGTTGGGTTGGGTGATAGAATGTGTGAGTCATAATCGACCCAACATATGGCGGTTATTTGAAGATGTGATTCATAGTCAACCCGCGCCTAGGCGGGTTGGGTAAGGTGCGGGTAATTTTGGGAGGGTACGAGTTGGGTTGGCGGGTTGGGTCGGGTTTGTGCACCCTACTCAATTGTATGAGATTTATTGTTAGCATTTTATGTTTCACTTTTATGCAGTTCATACAAAACATTTTCAAGATATTCATTCGTTGAAGTTTGCAATTTGAAATTATGTTTGATGCGACTCTGTAATCAGATGGTATGCATCTAATTAGCGTTTTTATTCAAATATGGCATTTCCTCTATTCTGAATGTTTCATAATTTTGTATAATCAGTATATTTTGTTTATACAAGTAGTTTTAATGGTTGAACATGAAATAACAAGGGTTTAGCTAGGTAATGCCCTGAAATTTTGAAATTGCATAAATATATATAAAGACCTACAAAACTATTGTAGCTATGAGATGAATATGCATTCTTAATTCTCTTACGGAATGTGAGACAGAAATACATATCCATAATTCTGATGCCCAGTTACAAATTTATATATATTATTTTATGCTTTTGCAGCTGAGTAGAGGCAATATTACAATTTTCTTCCTTTTCAAGAATCCACCATCACCACACATGTTTCCTTTTAAATTAGTGGAGGTGGTGAAGAGATGGACAAGTGGAAGTTGTGGGATAATGGTATAACCGCCTTGGAATCTTCGGGAAACCATTACTCTATTACTTCATTAAATGCTCCAGCTTTACCACTACTTTGTAACTTCCATATCATGGGGTGTTACCACGCCACATGTTGTTTTAACCGCCAAGAAAAAACCCCATGAATAATCCCCCCATGTAGCATGATTTGATTTCTCGTATGAATTGGTGGAGTCATGGACTCAGGATGATGCTAGCACAAGCAAGAGCAAAAATATGCTCAAAAGTAAGAAGAAGGAAATAGTAGCACTGCCAGGCCTGTAGCGTTGTTGGCGCTTGTTTTAGCGCTAGTGCTAGCTCTAGCGCTGCTAAGCTAGCAGCGCCAACCTTGGCGCTGGTGCTAGCACTAGCACGGCTAGGGCCTGTTTGGTGCGTGCTTTGTTAGCTTTTTTGGCTTTTTTACTTTTTCTTGGCCTTTTGGCACATGTATGTGCTACTCATTGGTGTTGGGAGTGTGTCTAAGGATATCACTTACTTATGGTTATTGCCTATGCTAGGGCTATTACCTATATGCCATTAGTATTGGCATTTTCTAATGTCCTATAACTATGGCGTATTTATGAATTTTCAGTCTTATGAGATTTAATTGTTATCACTTATGTTTAACTTTTGTGCAGTGCATACATAACATATTCAAGAGATTCAGTCGCGGAAGTTTGCAACATGAAATTATGCTTGATGCGACTCTGCAATTAGATGGTAGGCATCTAGTAGCGTATTTATTCAGATATGGCATAGCCTCTATTCTGAATAAAATGTTCGTAATTTAATATAATCAGTATATTCTGTTTTATACAAATAATTTGCATGGATGCACATGAAATAACAAGGATTTAGTTGACTATAGATCTGAAATTTCTATGATACACATATATACAAAATAACTACTGGGCTAATTTAGCTAGGAGATGAATATCCCTTCTCGATTTTCTTTCAGAATGTAGGATAAAAGTAGTATTCATAATTTTTACGCTTGATCAAGAATTTATATATTTATTTCATGCTTATGCATCTAGGAAAAAGCGATGGCAGAGATTCAAGGCTATTTTATCCAGAAGCTAAATGTTCATTCTCAATTTTCTTGTAGAAGTCAAAAGCGATGTTATAATTTTCTCTTTTGTTAAAAACTCACCATCAACATTAAATCCCCTGCTTAGTGTGGAACGATAATGTGTTTCTTGGTAAGCACTAGATGGTGATAGTAAGACACAGAAAATATTCGAAATTTGAAACTCAGTTTTAAAGTAGTTACTTAGTTTTATCTCTTTTAGGCAATATACCTGGCGCATACTTAGATTCTCTTGTGGGCAAGCAGCAGACTCCAAGGTTTAAGATTTGATTATGCAGTGCTAGGTGCTAGTGATGACGTTGGCATAGACATGAGATAGGCATCTATAGACGAAGTATGAAGTTGTAGCCCATGGTAGCGAGATTGAAAATAGTAGAAGGCATCACGAGGATTTGATGATGGACTGAAGTTGTGGATAAGGCTGGAAGTTGGCTCCAATATTCATATTAATTTGAGCGTATCAAGTCTTGAAGTACTAAAGATGAGTCGACTTCGTTTGTATTAACAGGAATACTGAGTAACCAGACCTACAGCAGAATTATTAGAAGTTAGGACAACAAGGGTCGCAACAGCAAAACAATGATGACATGAAGTTGGTGACCTCTTCTGATATTTTGAAATATCTTAGGATATGATGTAAAATCCGAGGTGAATGTGGACCTGATTCAGAGCTTATATGGTTAGTCAACCATGCATTAACATTTGTAATTTGTAATCCTGTGCATATTTTCAAACTTCGTAGACTTTAGGGAAAGAGTCACATCTCTTATCCCGTACATCCGATTGAATCGTCCTTTTAGTATGTTAGCAGAGATGCAGATGAACATTTTTCACTAATGATGTTTTTCCCCATTCCCCACCATGGTCGCCGATTCCAAGTTCATAGGATATAAGTGTGACAACATGAGTAATAACGACGAATTAGAGAGCTCGTGATGGTAAGTACTGTCGTGAGGATGTGGGCTTCTTAAGATTTCCAAGAGGATGTGATGTTCTGAGAAGAAGGTGGGGACCTCATAAGGTATAGGGATCCGAGATAAATGGTAAAAAAAACGAAGGCTTCACGAGGGAGAAAATTTCATGGAGTTTGAAGGCTTCATAGACGGTAAGATTCTGATGGTGTGAGGTCTTACGAAACCGGGTTTCTGAAAGATGTGGAGGATCTAATTGAACAAAGAAGACTCACCAAATCGAAACCCTAAATTTTTAGATTCCATATACTTTACCTCCATAGCCATGTTTCTGGAGAAGCTGAATTCCTGACGGCAGCTTGTAAGCCCATATTCAGATGTTGAGAGGAGAAGCTTGAATCTGAAGTAGTCAGGCCTGTCGAGTGTTCATTGTGCTTGAGATGGTCGTGGCTGCCTCGTTACTAGTGATAGTTCATATCATGAACACAAGTACTGTCTTTTTAGGTCTTGCTTGGAGTATGAAGGGGATTGATGGTGTCACTTTAAGAATTCTCACTATTAGAAAAATGACTATTGGCAACAGTTTTTACTTTTCTAAGGTGTCAGTTCTTAGAGTACGTGTTACCAAATGTTGGAGTGTTGAATAATGGTAATAGTTTCATGTAAGAACTGTTACAGGAAACTTCCATTTATAAGTATTATACTGTGACAGTTTTAAAATATCATCTAAGTTGTATATTGTACCTGTTTTGGAAACAAATGCGACTATATACTTATGTTACTATAACAGATTTAATTTGTCACCATAGTTGATGTTATCGTGACATTTCTTTAGACTAACTGCCACTATATATCTGAGTTACTTTAGCAGTGGGCGTCCATAGCTAGTTATCAGGGAAGCCAGTTCAGAAAAATACTGAAGCAGATGAGGTTTTCTACTCAAGCTCGCACATATGACCATTATACGCTGAAACAGAAAACCTAACTCTAGTTATAGACCAGTACGTCACAGTTATCTTCTTGGTTTCATCTCGATGCACCAGACCGGAGCTTATCTCCTAATTAAGGTTTAGCTAAAGATTCGACCGGAAAAATAGAAAAGGAAAGTGAGGTTTCAGTCGTCATCCTTCGGCATATTATACCCCTACCCTTTACCTATTTCACTATTTCATTGTTCTCTGCTACAAAAGCAAAGCCACCACCTCATTCGAATATTCACAACCAAAACAACATCCTTTGTCTTGCCACCACCACCACCATTCACCAGTCTAGCACCACCTTATCCTCCTTCTTTATATGTTATCTCTAACTTCCAGTTCAATTACCAGTCACCTCAAGTGACGGTGACAGAAACGAAATCTTTTGATCAGTTTTGGTCAAAATCAATGAGTATGTGGAGAAATTGGTGATAATTAGGTATGGATTCTTCTTTTATATATGTTCTTCATCTTCAATTTTGTTTGAATTTCAAAAGTGAAACCTATGTTTCATAAATTTGGGATTTTTTTAAAATTAGGTTAAAATATATAGATTAATACTATGATATGGATTGGGGTTTATTTCATTTTTAGTTCTGTCGAACCACTCAAAGAGTGAATCTGGGTGAAGGTAAGAACCAGGATATAGGGTCTCCCTGTTATATTCTGAAATCCTGTGATTTCATTACTCCATAAGTTTCTGTGATAAAAAAGCGAATAAAATTTAGCAGGCAAGGATGCTCACACATCTAGTACGATGGATGGTGGTATCTCATGTGCAATCATCCATCATCTTGTAAGTTAATTTATTTCTTAAAGTTGGCAGTGAATTTTGGATTATTTTAGGTATCAATGGAGATTTTCTGCTTTACAGCAGAGTGAAACAAATGGTGATATATCTATTAAGGATGAACACAGATCAGACTTTGATATTGGTATAGGAGGAAACCAGAAAGCTAATAAATCTGAAATGCGGTGATAATTAGGAGGTGATGAAAGTTTGTTCTTTTGTTTTGTTTGATCTTCTGCATTGAGTCAGTAATATGTACTGTGATCCTTTTAGGTTTTAGTTTCTGATATGAATCATTGTGTTACTTTTACTTGTCAGAAAAATAAGTACATGTATAACCTCATGGTTTCATATCCTTGGGACCGTCAAACCCAGGAACATGAGTGTTTGGCTCAACAATTTTGTTGCCCTCCCTTTAAATTATTTGGTTGAACAAGGTTCTGGGATACAAAACTCCTTGGTTATAGTATTTACTAGTTATTGTCGCATTTTTTAGTAATTACTACCCCATAAGCGTTATACAATGTTTTGGGATAAAAACATCTTGGTTGTAGTATTGCGTGTTGTTGATCCCATACAGTGTTACCACTGTTGGCTACAAGATTCTGAGCAACTTGCAACAAGCTCTAACTTTTTAATTTGAAACTACCTTGTCCAGTATAACCATTTGCATTTCTCAAGTTCGTAAGTTTGATTAAAAAGTTAATTGCCGATTATATTTTAACTAACGTGAAGAATCAAATTTATACTTATAGTCACTGATGTATTTAGCCCAAGCATCAGTAATTGCATGTCGAATATTAAGATCAATACTATATTGATATGGTGTATTTACATTGTTTTGTGATGTAGAGCTCCTTGTGGTTAGTTAAGTTATAATTCAATTTTTTTTGTAGGAGGATGAAGACTACATTTATGTTGCCAGTGAAGAAAAGGTACTAGACAGTAAAACTCATTAGCTTTGCTTTCTTGTTCTCTGATAAGTTGGTTCATTAGTTACGCAAGATTGTTTTATGTAATGTATGGAGCTGATTTTCTTGATTTTACTCTTATAATCAAATGGTTTCAGATGATGCTCCACTTATAACTAATGGGTTTCACATCATACCATTGGGTACAAGAACAATTCAGGTCATATCTTCTCATACTAAACTTTTTTTTTTATTATTGTGAGGATTTTTTTAGTAGCTAAGGTAATATGTACGAAGTGTGATCTCATTTGTGCATAGGGTTTCTATGACCAATGACCTTTTGGTCCAGGCCTCCAAGTGGGGCCAAAGCTATCTTTTGGCCCTATTCAAGCCAACTGATCTTTCTTAATGTACCATAATTACAGGAAAGTCACTTGGAATACCATTATTGATCCACTTCCTTCTTTAGAGTTTTCCTCCTAATTTACTATTTTCTAACAAAAAATATGTTTCGTTTTCACAGTTACCACTTAGGGGCAGATATATTCGGGTCAAATTGGGAAGCTGGTGACTCTATATTGTGTTGTTCCATGAAGGTATAGTTATGTTCTTGAAATGTATGATGTAATTTAAATATCTTAATGAATCAGTTACAAATCTGCATAGAGATGTTTAGAACGAGTACGAGGTTATAGCCGCATAATGCTATTATACACGAACTTTGAGTTGGTATTATATGGTTAAGACATATAGCATACCACACTGGTATCTATAGAGATATAACTCTTTAGGATATAACTTGATAAGATGTTTGATGGGCCGGTTGAAAACTTCATGAAGGAACTTGTGGAAGTATAACCAGATGAGGTTCCATAACCATACCTACTAGAAAAAGTATGACGACCGAGATACAATGGAAGTAGCAAAGAATGTATCGATCACATCAAACCATAATGGAAGTAGCAAAGAATGTATCGATCACATCAAACCATATATAAAGGAGAACAATGGTGAACCACATATGCTAGGAAAAAGTATGACGACCGAGATACGATGGAAGTAGTAAATAATGTATCAATAACATCAAACCATATGTAAAGGAGAACAATGGTGAACCACATATGGAGGAGAACAATGATGCGGCATATATAGATTGATTATGTACAAAATACTTTGCTTAAAGTTTATTGTTTCACGTTTTTATGTGTTTTCCTAAACGGTTGTAATCATTTTTGGTGGATGTTGGTATTTAACGTTTTAATTTGATAAGGAATTTTAAAACATTTGAATACATTTCTTTATCTAGTAGTATAATCGTACAATATTTTATATTTGCCTAAACAGTGATATTGTATTAATAGTGATCGAAGCCCATACCTGCTCCGTGATAGATCTGAACTAATAGGTCTGCTTCTAGAAAAAACCTATCCCAATCCAAAAATATATTTAGATTTATGTTCATTGGGCTGAATCCCCCAGACCTATCCATAATTAGACAGATTTGAAGACAATAGGCCTACCCATGGACTGATCTAGTGATAAGTGCATATTTTACATATTCAGAGTTTTAATTTCATGCTAATATTTGCTAGATTTTTTGTGAGGTATTGTATATTACGTTGGTTTTGTAGTTTATGTCTTTTATTAGGTGAATCATCCAAAAAGGAGCTACAAAGTGTTAGAATATGCGAGAAAAGAATTTTTACAAATAAAGATGAGTCAAAGACCAAGGGTAACTTGTCCAAATTCAGGAATTCTTAACATATTGAAGAAAACGAAGAAACAAAGCCAACAACGAAAGAATTAGGTCATCCCGACTCATATGAAAAAGTTATAAGAAAAGCAAGTTCAGGAAATTTTCGATGGGTCATCCCATCGAGAAAAGAAGAATTTTGATGGGTCAAGCCATCGAGAAAAGAAAATCCAGAAGAAAAATAAATTCTTGATGGATCATTCCATCGAGAAAAGAAGAATTCTCGATGGGTCAAGCCATCGAGAAAAGAAAATCCAGAAGAAAAATAAATTCTCGATGGGTCATTCCATCGAGAAAACAAACATTCTCGATGGGTCAAGCCATCGAGAAACTGAGAGTGAAAACCTATTTTTGGCATATTTTAGAGTTTTGGAAACCTATGTCGACCGGGATTCGAGTAAGGGGACTTCTACAACTTGGACACCTATATAAGAGATACATATATCTCTATACACATATTTTTAGACCTAGGTTTTACACAACAAAGAGAGAAGAGAGATTTATTCCATGTTTCTAGGGTTTACCCATTTTAGGGGAAACCATTCTATTTTTTCTTCTTTCTTGTATCATGAGTAGCTAATTTTCATTGATTAATGATGAATTCAATGTTTTAAGAGTGAGCTTTATTAATAATACAAGTTTATTTGGAGTTTTAATCATTATTGTGTGTTTTCACTAAATCTAGGGTTTATTATTGGTTTCTAGATTGTTCAAGTGTAAAATTGGATTAATCTATTGATCATTTTAATGCTAGTATTGAGTTATGATATAAGTAATCGTCCATCGACTCGTACACAAGTAGAAATCGCGAGACCTTGCAGAGGGATTCTGTGGAGCAATTGCGAGTGAAGATAACACCAGCAAATGGACCTTGATATAAGACTTTAAATACTAGGATCAACCTAAATTCACAAATCCTAAAGCATTCGGTTGGGTTACACCTTGAGTAATCTACTACTTGGTGGTTCGGGCGAATAGAATCTGGTAGTCCAGAACTTCCATATCCAGTGATAAAAGGAGTTTTGGGGATGTCACTTATCTAACTAATATTCTATGGTTGGTGATGAATGGTTCTAACAAAATATAGATAAGTCTACTACTTCGGTTAACGTTTGGTAACGACGAAGGACTCCCTAATAATCTTTTTATTCTTATTGTCTTATTCTTATTATTTTTAATTGTCTTAACAACCAGTCCTCCTTAGTATTTACTTTTATTCTAGTTTTGCTGATCTAAATAACATCTTAATTATAGAGCTCTTCTTGGGAACGATCCTTACTACCATTATATTACAAGTTAATTAGTGGAAAATATATTGATTAATTTGTTGCACTTACGACACACATCACCTAACCCAATCCAATCACCTAACAACCTTCCCACTAGGCCGACCCTCCATCTGTGTATAACATAACACTTTTTAAAATAAAATGTTACTTTAACCATATATATAGTAACGGGTTTTGCAAAAAATGTTACTGTAATATTTTATAGTAATGGTTTTTAGGGAAAATTGTTACCTGAATACTGTGTTCAAGTCCAAATATATAATTTATATGGGAGTATGATAACATTTTAAGAAAATATACGTTATGATTACCTAAAAATAGTAAGAAATTATTTCAGAATATGTTACAATAAGCTGTCGATCGTAATAGTTTGCGTAAAAACAGTTGTCATAGTTATTATTCAACAACATAAACCTGTATAAATTAATACAAAAAACAACTAACAAAGATAGTTTTAAAATTTATGCAATATTTTTTAACGATGATTCTGTAATAGTTTTTATAAACTTTCCGTAACAGGGGTTTTGGTAACACCGCAGAAAAAAAATAAAACTGTTACAGAAATAATACAGTAACAGTTTATAATTGTTACCAATAGTCATTTTTCTACTAGTGTCCGAATTCAGTGTGTCTTCCATAGTTGACATGTGTGGTTGAAATCAGAAGCAACAACAATAGAGGCAAAGTCCCCATGCTTGTCAGGATGATGCGAGGGGAAGGTCTTGTTGCTAATACCGTTTTTGATCAAATCCTCTTGTTTGAAGGAGATAACTGCATTAAAGTTCTAAAACCGAAGAAGTCTCCAGTCCCCAGATGTAGCTACTTTGACCTTATACTGTACGAGAGATGATTTAATAGTATAATCATGATTCTATGCCTCTAGGATTTGATCAGGCAAGGGAAGCCAAAAAGTTAATGTCTCCCTTTGTTGTTGTTGTCTTTGTCACGTCGAGTCTGGAATAAGAATTTGAACTTAAATTTAATCCCCATGAGCATTAAGTTTTGTGAAATAAGGTTACTCGATGCAATTGAACGTGGAAAACACACTAATTCAAATCAACAAAGGTTATGATTCATATGTGTTTGCTAGGATGTATCAAACCACACTTATACTACTTGAAATCAGAATTCATCAACTTTTTCGTATTGAAAACCCTAATTTAGCTTTAGAGATGAAAACAAGTTAAATTAATTCCAGACTCAACCAACAAAGTGTTTAAATCATGCAAAAGTTATAAAAAATGAATCACAAACGACAAATATTGATACGAAATTAATATATTAATCAAATACCATGTTTGAGAAATCAACTTTAGTCCTTAATCAATAATTAACAAATTTAGATACTTATAGCTATGGAGTTTATACGCATAATTAAAATAAAGAAGAAAATAAAATATTGCAAACCCTAGACGCGTGAGAAAGAATGGTGGCTCCTTTCTCCCATAAATCAGTTGTAAAAGTGTAGAATAGTTGTAGAGGGTTCTCCCTTTTATAGTTCTTCTTGTTACCAAAACTAGGTCAAACTCTTCAATTTCCAAATATAAACCCAAGTCCAATAAGTCCATCTACTAGGCCAGACATGAGAAATAACCCACTAAAGTTTTTGTCCAAATTTGGTCGTCGGAGGTCCAGAAAATTGCCCGGAAATCAGGCGGAAAAGTAGCCGGAGAACAGTTCAGCTGACCAGAAAATGTCACCGTCCATCGGAGTCAAACACGGTCTACTGACGGCTTGAGTCATCTACCGAGGCAGCTGGTCCGACTCGGCTGAATTGGTCTTACTCACTTGAATCATCTGAATAAGTGAGTCAACTCACTAGGAGGAAAATCCAGCAGAGTCTGGTCTGTTTTCTGACAGATTTCATGCCAATTTTTGGCTATTTATAGCTCCTTCCCTACACAATTTTAACACATTCATTCATTCATACAAATTGTCACATATTACATTCAAGACACAAATAAATAGTAACAACGACAATCTTTTCACTGTTCAACCATCTAACCATCTTCACTGATTCAAACCATCAATCTCTTGTTCTTCTCCATAACAGCAAAAACCATTTCTTCCAAATCAAAATCAAAACCCATATTTAACTTCTCATCTTACTCTCTTTTCTGTTTCGCTAGCACTTTCGCTACCCAAAGTCTCTTATCTACCATGTTCTCTTGAAACAACACATATCAAAACCCATTACTCGATTCCACCTTCTCACTGATTTCTCTCTATGAACTCAGATCCCCTTTCTTCCCAAAATCTCTCGTTGTTTTCATCACCAACCACAACCACCAGCGAATCCATCACAAACTAAACCCAATCCATTATAAACCCATCTTCAATCTTCAATATCACCTTCACTCAAACCCAAGATTCATCACAAACCCTTCTCATCTCGAACAGACCCAGATTCATTTCCATATTTTCTATCCCAATCACAAAATCAGTAAGAACCCATCTGCTCGATAAATAATTTTCAACTGGCATTGAACATTAGCTTCTCTTCCTCGACTGGTAGTGACCACCACTTCAATTCTCACCATTAATCTCTCTCGCCGTCTTCATTGTAACAACAACCTCCACTAAAACAGCTTCATCTCTAAAGAGAACCCATGTTCACATTTCTCTGTGTATTCAATTTCTTCCTCTTTGCCATCCATAGTGATTGCCGGCGTGAATTGGTCTCAAATTACCTAAAGAATAAATGTTTTCCCATTGTTCGATTTGGATCAGTTTTAGGTTAAAGATAATAAGGAGGATCTAAGCACCCCATAGTTTCATATGGGAATCCCCCCTCAATAAGACTAGTAATCAAATTGAATGGCTTAGTTGGTCTTTAGCACATGGCCGGATGCGAATAACACTTGTCTGTGAAAAGAGAGTTTTTCCCTTTTGCGTCTATTTCTTCTTTTTTGCTCAAATAACTCCAAAATGCCAACAAAATAGAAAACAAAAGTAGTATACAAAATTCATAATAAAAATAGCAAAGAAAACATAAGCAATAGATATTAAATCAAGGTTTTAAAGACACCTATCAAATTCCCCCACACTTAGACTTTGCTAGTCCTCGAGCAAACTAAATTAAACTATAAATTAACAACTCCATTTTGTTGAGGGTACAGTCACACCTGGCATGTGTAACAAGCTTTAAACCCCTGGGTTTCCCTAGTGGACGAGTTACAGTCTCGTGAGAGTTTACTAGAGATTTACCCACAAAACCTACTCCAACTTTCAAATATTTCAAAGCACATGAATCCAAAGAGCTAAGAGGACATAAAGTTTTTTCATACTAATAATAAGAAGTTAGATGTATCAAAGAACATTATTCTCATGCTTAACTCTTGAGTTAGGAAAAAACCACCATATGAAAGAATTCAGGTTCGAGAGTGATCGGATGTTTCGAATTCTGCCTCACCAATAGGATTTTATGAATTTGCACTCAAAAGACGCACTTTATGGTTCTCATATGTACAGGCAGGAATTAAGATAGAAACCCTGCACACATTGAAAGGTGGGAAGGGAAAACCTTCTGAATTATATTAGAATATCCCGTAGAAACTTGGGAAGAAAAATACATATTTTCTGATGATCTCTACAAAAGGAAATCAACCACTATGCAAGGATGGGAATGCTCACTCATCTTCTCATCCAATCTACAATCAGCACCACTCTCACAGCGCCCTATAGAAACGTCTCCGGCTTCAACTGTAGATGATGAACTCTTAAACTGCATAGAATTCCGACAATTTCTAACTCTTTTCTTTTCAAATTCTTGTTGCTTAAAACTTCTCTATAAATATCTTCTTTCCCACAGCCTTAACGAATAAATACAAAAACAAATATACTCTAAGGAATAAAAACAAATTTTTTGATTTTTTTTCTGTTTCTGATTTTTTTTAAAAAAAAAAATTGAGAAAATAAAATAGGAAATACAATTGAAAAAATAAAAATAAAACATATGATGGACTAATATGGCCGTGGGATAAGGACTTTACTCTTTGATTCTTCACAACTTGTATTGTCTCGGTATCATACGCTTCACAAAAATTCACATGTTTTTATATTTCCGCTCTTGTACATAAGTCTTTAACTTGTACATAAAATTTTGCTCCTTGTATTGTTGTTTCACTTAAATATTAAATTAGCTCTTTCTTGTGCTGTTGCTTGTAAACTTGAACATCTTCAACTTTATTCAAATTTGTAATGTTCCGCTTGTTGATGATGATGGTGTTTCTATGGACATGTTATTGTCGAGATAGAGAGAGAATGATGCCAACTGCAAATCAAACTACAAGGTAAGGTTTTTTTCGCAATTCTAATGTCACCCTCATGATTGATAGAATTTGCACTCAATAGATCAAAAAGTAATGCTAAAATTGGTGTGAAGTTGGTTAGCTCATCATTCTACCCAGAATTAACGTTAGATGACACACACTCTAAATGATAAATTTTAGACAGCTACAAATAATTGAAGGTATGGTGCTTCGCTTGATGTAACAATAAGTATTGAATCTCTCTAATATTATATTCTTTCTGCACCTAATTTTCCACCGGCGGTTTAAGTCCCTTTTTGTCAGCTCTAGCATCTCAACAACTAAGAAACCCGAATATAGTTCTCTAATACTTCTAAGTTCAGTTATTTCGGTTAGAACTTTGTATGTAAACGTAGCTAGAAGTATACTAAGTGACTCTAAAATATCTAAAAGTTGGAGGTTTCATGCCAAAAGTTATAAAAAAATAGAAAATTTTCTACCTAAAAGTGAATACTTAAGAATTCTATATGCTTAACACTCCCCCACACTTAAACTTTATATTTTCCTTAATGTAAATTGACTCATCCAATGTAAAATCAAGGTGGGAATCCTATAATGATATAAAAATTCAGAAAAAACAAGAAAAAAAATAAAAGAAACACTAAACCAATGGGTTTCCTCCCATGCAGCGCTTGGTTTAAAGTCGTCAGCCCGACTCTCTACTTGTTCATCACGCTTTAGTCGGCGTCCAACACATTATGGAAACCCGAATGAACATCATTTGGATATCGCATGACTTCAAAGATGTTGAGACGAATTATTTCCTCATCAAACTTCATCGTGAGTGTTCCCTTGTCCACATCAATAACGGTTTTAGCTATTTTCATGAAAGGTATCCCAAGTAAAAAGGGTATGGATGCATCCGAACCACTATCCATCTCTAGAATACAAAAATCAGCTGGAAAAACTAATTGATTCACATGCACAAGGACATCCTCAATAATACCCCTAGGTAGACATTAGTGTGATCTGCAAGTTCAAGAACAATGTTAGTTGGTTTTAATGGACCCAAATTTAAATAGTCAACGGGAATAGTGAAACTACCGGCGATCCTTGCATTTGGGTGGGAGTTTCTTTTGTAAGACCGTCGAAGCGTTCTCCCCTACACTCATAACCTTATTACTGGTTAACGGTTGCTTTTTTGTACATATATCCTTCAAGACCTTAGCATACTTAGAAATTTTCCTAATTGCATTTATTAGTGGAATGTTCACATATATCTTCTTGGAGATGTCTAAAATCTCCTTTTCTTGTACCACCTTCTTAGAATTATCGAATCTATAAGGGAAAGGTAAATGAGGAACGTAAGTAGAACTAGGAGTTTTAGAGTTAGATTTAGTCAACTCGAGAGTTTGGGAAAAATCAACATTTTTTTTCTTCAAAATAGGTTCATTTTGGGTCTCCATATTGCCCGTATTGGTATCTGAAATCTCTCTTTCTTGTTCCACCTTCTTATTGTTATTAGCAAACCTGTCAAGAAAAGGTAGAGGGGGAACGCAAGTAGAAATATGAGTTTTAGGTCTAGATTTAGATACCTTATCCATTCGAGAAAAGTCAAAATTCTCTTCCTCCAAAACCGGCCTCTTTTGGTTCTCTGTATTGCCCATATCGGTAACTTCAGGTTGCATAAGTTGTGTACCACTTATCATCATAATAGCATTAACACTTTCTTTTGGGTTAACAAAAGGTTGATAAGGGAGTTTCCCACTATTTTGTGCCTTCAATTGATTCAAACCACTAGCCATCGAAACCATTTGTGTTTGCAAGTCTCTAATTGCACTATCAGTTTTTTGTTGATTTAATCTGATTTTTGCTGATTTTGTTACACTATTATGGTTAGATTCTTCATCATAGCAAGTATTTCTAATGATTTTGAGTTCTGAACTGGTTGTGGTTGATGTGCTTGTTGTTGGAACCCACTATGATCTTTCCATCCTGGATTGTATTATTGGAATAAGGATCATACCATTGTCTCTGCTGATTTGGGAATAATGCATTCACTTGTTCGGTCTCTTCTTCATAAGCGGGAATGATCACTGCAGCCATTTGTTGCATCATCTTCTCCATATTACCAATTATATGCTCTAAGTGCGGTGAAGAAGTAACCTCATGAACCCTTCTAATCATAGACACACCTCTTGTGTTGAACTGTTGGGTGTTTGCATCCATATTCTCAATCAATTATGTAGCCTCGTCAATGGTTTTTTTTGTCAACACACCACCACTAGCTGCATCAATAAGATTTCTCTCGGACGGAAGAAAACCATCATAAAAATATTGCAGTATAAGTTGCTCAAAGATCTGATGACGTGGGAAGCTTGCTAACAGCTTCTTATACTGTTCCTAGTAATCGTAAATAGTTTCACCAATAATTTTTTGTTCAATTTCATTAATTGCTTTACGAATAGTTGCTTCTTTAGAGGCAGGAAAGTACTTTCCTAAAAATACTCTCTGCATATTGTTCCATGTTGTAACACTTCCAGGTGGAAGATAATAAAACCATTCTTCTATAGAATCAGTTAAAGAGAATAAAAAAGTTGTCAGTAAAGCTTTTTGTTGGTCAGTCCCAGCTGGCTTCAAACTTGTCAACCTATGTTGAAATAGTTGCAAATGACGATTTGGATCATCTCCTAGAAGCCCTTTAAACTTTGGTAACCAATGAATCAGCTGAGATTTAATCTCAATTGAATCCTCTAAGTTAACACAAAGCTTTTGTTGATCAAACGATAGAGACGTTAAATCTTTGAGTATCTTCCTAACCGGTAGAGGAACTTCTTTACCACTCATCTCTTCTCGTTCTTCTCTTTATCCGAATCTGAAAATTTCCTTGGTGAAGAACTAGGAGGAAGCGGAGTGTTCACTGCTTGAAAAAAGTCTTTTAGTAAAGTTCCTGATCGAAGATGTATACCAATGGGACTCGGTCTGCCCTCTTTAAGCATTCACCAAAGATATGATACCTGAAATAAGATTCTCACAAACAAAGTTAATAACTAAACTAAGAAATCAAAAGCAAAATAACAATCAACTGCCTCCCCGGGAGCGGCGCCAAAATTTGATGTGTGTCGTACCACGTCAAAATTATATTCACTTTCTCACTTTAAAAAAATAAGGATTAAGTACAATAGTAAGAAGGATTCGTTCCACGGGAGGCTATTATTGTTATTCGAATTCAATTTCTTAAGTAAAAAAGGGGATTTTGGTTTTGGAATTGTTTAAAGTAAATAAAACTAAGTAAAAAGATAACAAAGTAAATAGTTGAAAGCAATCAATATGATGAAGATATTGGTTAAAGGATTGTATCATTCACAAACATGTATTTTTCTCAATAATTAGAATTGGTATTTAATCTCTCGTTGTCAAAAACCCTAGAACACCTTGATTGCAAGAATATCCCGTTTATTTCCAAAATCTTCACAAACACATTAAAAAGATGCGAGTATGAATTCTACCTAGAGATTACCCAATGTGTAAAAAGAAAAAATCAAGTTTAATTCCACATGAGCATTAAGTTTTGTGAAATAAGGTTAATCAATGCAATTGAACGTGGAAAAAGCACTAATTTAGTTCAACAAAGGTTATGATTCATATGTGTTTGCTAGGATGTATCACTACAAACAACAACTACACTTACACTACTTGAAATCAGAATTCGTCAAGTTTTTCGTATTGAAAACCCTATTTAGCTTTAGAGATGAAAACAAGTTAAATTGATTCCGGACTCAACCAACAAAGTACTCAAATTATGCAAAAGTTATACACAATGAATCACAAATAACAAATATTGAGATAAAACTAATATACTAATCAAATACCATGTTTGAGAAATTAACTTTAATCCTTAACCAATAATTAAGAAACTTAGCTACTCATAGCTATGGAGTTCATACACATATTAAAATAAAGAAGAAGATAAAATATTGCAAACACTAGACGAGTTAGAGAAAGAATGGCGGCTCCTTGCTCCCAAAAATCAGTTGTAAAAGTGTAGAATAGTTGTAGAGGGCACTCCCTTTTATAGCTCTTCTTGTTTCCAAAACAAGGTCAAACTCTTCATTTTCAAAATATAAACCCAAGTCCAATAAGTCCATCTACAAGGCCAGACATGAGAAATAACCCACTAAAATTTATGTCCGAATTTGGTCGTCGGGGGTCCACAAAATTGCCCAGAAATCAGCCGGAAAAGTAGTCGGAGAACAATTCAGGTGACCAGAAAATGTCACCAGCCGTCTGTAACACCCGCAATTTTCGCATGACGCTTACTCAGGGATGCGTCATGACCTGGGATGAAGCTTCACCCTAAGCTTATAAATCTCACTTAGGGTTGCATTAGGGTGTGGATACCTTAACCTCGAATTATTGTGTTAAGGCACTATTATGCCGTGATGCATGATTGAGAAGGCTTCACTAAGCATTTGTTGCGTATTCGATAATGCATCATAGTGCCAAGGAATTATTGTGCCAAGGCACTATTGTGCCGTGATGCATGATTGAGAATGCATCACTGAGCCAATGTTAGTACCAGAATGCATTATAGTGCTAATGCACTATTATGCCGTGATGCATGATTGAGAATACATCACTGAATCAATGTCACGTATTCGCGAGAGCATCATAGTGCTAATGCACTATTATGCCATGATGCATGATTGAGAATGCATCACTGAGCCAATGTGGCGTACCGAGAATGCTTTATACTGCTAAGGCACTATTATGAAATATTGCGTAGCGAGAATGCATTATAGTGCTAAGGAACTATTATGAAGTTTTGCGTACCGAGAATGCATCATAGTGCTAATGCACTATTATGCCGTGATATATTACTGAGAATGCATCACCGAACCAATGTCGTGTATCCGCGAGAGCATCATAATGCTAATGCACTATTATGCCGTAATGCATGCCCGAGAATGTATCACTAGAAAGTGTAGTAGATGAACGTCATGTATCCTCCTTATATCCACTTGTATAAATGCAAATAAAAAATATATAGGGAAGAGGTGTTGGCTGGAAATCGATGATGCTTAGCTATGCTAACTTGGAAGCAAAATATCCTTAGCTATGCCAACCATTTAGCGGATTAGCCTAGAGGCGCCAACCAGTTAGCGGATTTTCCTAGAGGAGCCAATCAGTTGGCGTTTTTTTCTAGAGGCGCCAACCAGTTGGCGTTTTTTCCTAAGATGCAGTCGATGGATGTCACTTTTCTTTCTTTTATTTATTTATAAAAGTGCGAATAAAACATATATAGGGAGGGAGCTTTGCTTGAATGTGCACGACAGGCAATGCACGTATATATACGATGTGGCCTGTACGTTGGAACATACTTGATGCATAAGCATCAATATGCTTATAGCTTAAACGATAAAGCTTGAATGTGCATGATTGGTAATGCACATATATATGTGATGTGGCCTATACGTTGGAGCATACTTGATGCATAAGCATCAATATGCTTATAGCTTAAACGATAAAGCTTGAATGTGCATGAGCGGTAATGCACATATATATATGCGTTATGGCATACACGTTGGAGCATACTTGATGCTTAAGCATCAATATGCTTGTAGCTTAGCCCATAAAGCTTGAATTATGTGAAAGCATCATTCAATAGTGTTGCGTACTCGAGAACGTATGTTTGCATAGTAAATAGCGATAGTTATGCAAAAGCTAGTGCATACCTTGCGAAAGTCCTTCGGCCTATACGGTCTAGGCTTTTCTTGGCTTTTGGCCTTGCGATGAAGTCGGAATTGATGTTGACTTTGCCTTAATAGGCTTAAGTTGCTTGTTTCTTTTTAATTGACACTTTGATGAACTACGGTCATGCTTGATCCCTTCAATGTACGGGTTGGGTACGTAGGCAGCCGAAATGCAATGCATTGAGGTGCAGCATCTTGTCGCTCATATCATCTAATTTGGGAGATGTTTGGGACGCTTTAGTAACTCATATCATCTGGCTCGACAATGTTATGCAAGAGATGATTGTTACCGCACTTAATGAGGTAGTTTCATTCCATTTAATGGATGATCATACTTCCCATCAAGCCATACGGTATGAATAGAATATTTCTGGTTGCTGCAACATTGGCAAGAGCAAGACCAGTGCATACTCCTGCGCATGGTCGAAGCAGAATTGATGAAGCGAAAAATTAGGCTTGAAATGGCCTAGGTTCTAGTCCAAGGCATGAGTTAGGCCTGGACAATGCTTATAAATGTGTGATGCTTTCCAAAGGTATTCACCATTATCTTTTATGGGCATGTACCCTTTGTAGAATAAGGGTGATTTGGAACAATATGGAAACTCTGTTTTGAGTATATGCTTACAAAGCATGCTTAGAAAGGAAAATATACCTGCATATGATAGCGAGAAGTTAAGCTCTAAGGTCCGGTTACTATCTTTTAAAGCCGCGCATCGGGGGTTCTGGCTTGCCCAGCGCCGCTAGAGGCGGAATTTTCTGGTACGTTACACCATCGGAGTCAAACTAACAGTCTACTGACGGTTTGAGTCATCTACCGAGACAGCTGGTCTGACTTGGCTGAATTGGTCTTACGCACTTGATTCATATGAATCAATGAGTCAACTCACTAGGAGGAAAATCCAGTAGAGTCTGGTCTGTTTTTTATTTCATGCCAATTTTTCTCTATTTATAGCTCTTTCCTGCATAATTTTGACACATTCATTTATTCATACAAACTGTCACATACTACATTCAATCCACAAACATATAGTAATAGCGCCAATCTTCTCACTGTCCAACCATCTCACCATCTTTACTGATTCAAACTATCAATCATTTTTTCTTCTCCATAACAGCAATAACCATTTTTTCAAAATCGAAATAAAAATCAAAACCCATATTCAACTTCTCATCTTATTCTCTTTTTTGTTTCAGTAGCACTTTCACTGCCCAAAGTATCTTATCTTCCATGTTCTCTTCAACCAATACATATCAAGACCCATTAATCGATTCCACCTTCTCACTAATTTATCTCAATGAACTCAGATCCCCTTTCTTCTCTAAATATCTCATTGTTTTTATCACCAACCACAACCACCAGTGAATCCATCATAAACTAAATCCAATTCATTATGAACCCATCTTCAATCTTCAACATCACCTTCATTCAAACCCAAGATTCATCACAACCTCTTCTCATCTCGAACAGACCCAGTTTCATTTCCATATTTTCTATCTCAATCATAAAATCAGTAAGAACACATCTGCTCGATAAACAATTTTCAACCGGCAGTGAACATCATCTTCTCTTTCTCGACTGGTAGTGACCACCACTTCAACTCTCACAATTAATCTCTCTCGCAGTCTTCACTGTAACAACAACCTCCATTAAAACATCTCCATCTCTAAAGCAAACCCATGTTCACATTTCTATGCTTATTCACTTTCTTCCTCTCTTCCATCCATATTGATTTCCGGCGTGCATTGGTCTCAAATGACCTAAAGAAGAAATCTTTTCCCATTGTTCGATTTGGATCAGTTTTAGATTAAAGATAATAAGGAGGATTTAAGCACCCCGCAGTTTCATAGGGGAAGCCACCCTCAATAATCAAATTGAATTTATTAGTTGGTCCTTAGCATATGGCCAGCTGCAAAATAACACTTGTCTGTGAAAAGACAGTTTTTCCTTTTTGCGTCTATTTCTTCTTCTTTTGCTCAAATGACTCCAAAATGCCTACAAAATAAAAAAAACGTAATATAAAAAATTCTTAATAAAAATAACAAAGAAAGCATAAACAATAGATACTAAATCAAGGTGTTTAAGACACATATCAAGGTGAAGATATCTGTGTGGTATGTTTTTGGAAAGTAAAGGGCATTGTCAAGGTTGTGACTCTCTGGTTGACCCTCTCTTATAGGCTGGAGAGGTTCTTAACACCGAGGGAATCTTGTACAGATTTTCAGTCTCCAAGTGTGGTTCTTGTGATCCTTCGAATGCATTTATTGAAGATGATGCTCTAAGTGGTGCCATTGCGTAGGATGCTAATGCGACAAAAAATGCACCGATTGAGTATCTGAACGTTGGGGTTGATTTTGACTTCGAGTTTGACTGGGCCAGACTCTTGGAGGAAGATGAGACGGCTAAACTTGTTTTTGGACGGATTAGTCGTCATATAAGAACCATTCGGTAGAACTTGATGGAAGTAGGCACGTCTTCGTTTTAGAAGTGATTGCCAAGTGTAGATGGTGAGTTTTTAACAAGGGTTAAAATTGTAAAATCATCATTTTGCCTAGTTGCAGGAACATAAGAATATTTGTACATACTTGTGCGCATAATTCTGACTTCACCTCAAAACACAAAATAATATATTCATCCTTATATTCCGCAGGAGAATTAAGGATGTAGTCTCTACAAAAGGCTACAGGAATTCCATGCTAACAATGTAGTCTATAATATCTACATAATAAGTATCAATCTCCTAGATGGATTGCCCATTAATGTAGAGAAAACTTGAGTCTTCTCTGAACAACTACAAACATTCTAAACTGGCCTCAACCTCCTCAATATTCATAATATTTATGCCATATCGAACTAGTCTCAAGTCGCATAAAATTCCACGGCTGAATTCCTTGAACTTGTCTCGAGTATGCATCGATGTTCTAGAAACATATATTAAACTCGGGAATAGCTAATGCTTAAACCATGAAATACATTATAGCTTAACGCTTCATTCGCAATGAATGCACCTCAAATTGCCCTTATGAGCTTAAATATGATATTTTAGCACTTTGCTTAACTATAAGCCACAAATAATGCTCCACTCTCTATAATGCGCCACAGTCGAGGAGCAATGCCATAAAATATGCATTAAACCTCTCAGTTAGGATAGCCCTATCCTTTTCTCATATTAACGCCAAGATAGCACTAGTCGTTCGGCTTAGCATTGCATTGGCACTAGTTAGCCACAATAGCGCTAAAAGTTTTAACTTCCCTGGCGCTAAACCCTAGTTGGGAATCTTTGGGAAACCATTACTCCATTAATTCATTAATTGCTCCAGATCTACCACTAATTTGTAACTTCCAGATCATGGGGTGTTACCACTCCACATGTTGCTGTAACATCCAGACCAAAACCCCACGAATAATCCCCCCATGTAACATGATTTGATTTCTCGTATTAATTGGTGGAGTCATGGAGTCAGGATGGTGCTGGCACAAGCAAAAGCAAAAAGATGCTCGAAAGTAGAAACAGGGGAAAACTAGTGCTAGCGTTGCCAGGCTAGCAGCGCCAAGCTTGGCGCTGGTGCTAGCACTAGCACGGCTAGGGCCTATTTGGCGCGTGCTTTTTTGGCTTTTTCCTGGACTTTTGGCACATGTGTTTGCTACCCATTGTTCTTGGAAGTGTGAATAAGGCTAGCACTTGATAGTGCCATGGTCATTGCCTGTGCCAGGGCTATTACTTATACGCCATCAGCATTGGCATTTTCTAATGTTGTGTCTATAACTATGGCGTATTTATGAATTCTATGTCTTATGAGATTTAATTGTTAGCATTTATGCTTAACTTTTGTGTAGTGCATACAGAACATATTCAAGAGATTCAGCTGTGGAAGTTTACAACTTGAAATTATGCTTAATATGATTCTGCAATTAGATGGTATGCATCTAGTTAGAGTTTTTATTCAGATATGGCATAGCCTCTATTCTGAATAAAATGTTCGCAATTTTATATAATCAGTATATTCTGTTTTATAAAAATAATTTGCATGGATGCACATGAAATAACGAGGATTTAGTTGAGTATAGATCTGAAATTTCTATGGTACACATATATGCAAAAGAGCTACAGGGATAATTTAGCCAGGAGCTGAATATCCCTTCTCGATTTTCTTGCAGAATGTAGGATAACAGTATTATTTATAATTCTGATGCTTGATCGGGAATGTATATATTTATTTCATGCTTATGCATCTAGGAAAAAGCGATGATAAAGCTTCAAGTTTATTTTATCCAGGAGTTGAATGTCATTTCTCATTTTTCTTGCAGAAGTCAAAAGCGATGTTATAATTTTCTCCTTTATCAAAAACTCACCGTCAACACAGCCGTAAATCACTTATTATTAGCATCTTTCACATCTAGAATTTGGTTTTTGTGTCTTCTAACCAAGGTGGATATGTGGAAAAAATCTAATGTTGAGGTTTCCATGCTTGAGCCACTATACTCTAGACTTTTTGGCCTAAAAATTTTCTTCTTGTTGTAGTGTGGAAAGGTAAACATTAAGACAGTAAGCCTCATAAGCTTTACTGGCTAAGGATGGATTTAAACGGAATAAAGATTGATCCATAACCAAATCATCCCTATCTTTGGCAACACATTTATGAATACTATCAGTAGCTTTCTTGTCTAAATCTTGGCTTTGTAAGCAAGATCACAGACTTGCTTACACAGAGAATTTCCAGCAGCTTGATAACAATTAAAAGAGTGAGAATTCCATATTTGTTGAACTAAGGTTGTGAATCTGTCATCTTCAAGCCACATAGCTTCCGATCTCCAAGGTCTAGTTTTATATTTTTTAGTATGATTTAAATCAACTAGAAGTACTCTATGATCATAATTGAAGTGGTTTAGATGAAATTCTTGGCATCTGGAAAGAGCATGCGCTACTTTTCATTGACCAAGGTTTTATCAAGTCACTCTTGGATATTCCTTCCATCTAATTGCTTGTTAGTCCATCTGTATTTTAGGCATGCCGCTTGAATGTCGATTAAGCAAGCATTGCTAATTGTTTGTACCATTATCATAAAGTACATGTGTAAGTCGCACATGCTGCTTCATACTTGTAATCTTGCTTAATATGGAAGCCTGGCTGGCTTATTGTGGAGCCCTATTTGGTTTATTATAAAAAATACTAGGCTTAGTTTGGAAGCCCAGTTGGCTTATTGTAGAAGTCCACTCTTTTTTAATGTAGAAAAATTCTGGGCTTATTTTGGAAGCCCAGTTGGCTTAATATGGAAGCCCATTGGTTTATCGTAGAAACGTACTGGCTTAGTATGGAAGTCCAGTTGGCCTATCATAGGGGTCCATTTGGTTATTAAATTGGGATTAATTTAGGGGCCCAGTTAGCTTATTTTGGAAGCCATTTTGAGATGAATACAAATCTCTAGAAGATAAATACGGATCTTCTAGGATAAACCGAATCCTGAGAAGATAGACAAAGATCTTCTAGGATGGACTTAAATCTTAAGAAGATATATCTGATCTTACATGATAAACACAAATCCTGATAAGATAGGTATGAATCTTCCAAGATACACATAAATCTTGAGAAGATAGACAAGGATCTTCCAAGATAGACATAAATTCTGATAAGACATGTATAGATCTTCCAGGATAGACGTAAATTTAAGAATATAAACAAGGATCTTCCAAGATAGAAATAAATCTTGAGAAGATAGACAAGGATCTTCTAGGATAGACATAAATTCTGAAAAGATAGACAAGGATATACTTAAGTCCAGAGAAGATAGACATGGATCTTCCAGGATAGACATGAATATTGAGAAGATACACTAGGATCTTTCAAGATAAACACAAATATGGAAAATATAGACATGCATCTTCTTGGATAGATATAAATATTAAAGGATAAGTACAAATCTAGGTGGTTATTTGGGATAACTACAAATCTATGTGGTTATTGAGATAACTACAACTAGATTTGATTTCTGCCTACAAATAGGGGCTGAAATCTAACTCAAAAGGTACACAATTTCTCTTTCTTTTCTCCACAATACACATGTTCATAGTTCTCTCTGACTTTAGCATCGGAGTATTTTTGCAGGTACCCCCCACCCTTCAATATCAATTCAGTTTCAACAGAGGTTCCATCTAAATTTTCTGGTGTGTTTTAGGTTGAAAACAAATGTACGGAAAAATGTACTTTCAGATGGTTCGAGAGATCAAGCTCGAACAGGACGAGCCTAAACTAATAAATGGTCGTTCACATCCTGCTTCGATTACAAAGGTGGAGAAGATTGCGTAGGTTTTAGGGAGGGAAGCAAAGATGGTTGAGAAAGTTTCAATGTGATGAGTAATTATAGTGTGTGATAAAGAATGGGTTATACCTGGGATGAATCGTTAATTCTGCATATCTTGTCTCTTATCTGTGTTATATCATGTTTCGAATAGATGAAGCCATCTATATATATTTGGAAGAGACACACTGACTTCTTTTAAGTGGTGGAAGTTATAAAAGAAGTGGGGAGTAATGATTAGGGAGACTGTATTGGAGTCATATCCGAAAAATATGGAGGACTTGTATGACCACTACTCCTCGCACTCTCAACTTCCTGTAACTGTCCCACTACTTATTACCTTCTTGTTCGTGGATGTGTTGCCACAATGCACGATTTTCGTAGACCACCAGACCAATACTCCAATGAGAATCCCCTCCATGTATTGTACTTGATATCTCGTAGAAATAGTGGAGTCGTGGACTATCACTTTGATTAGGTCAAGTCAATTCAATGACTTGCTAAGTAAGTGGGGAAAGTTGCGCAACTCACTAACTTGATAATCATACTGATTAGCGTCGAGTCTGGTAAGTTCAGTGGTCATGTATTATCTTAGGAGTAACATGGCGTATTTAATGGCTAAGTATTATCTTAGAAGTAACTTAACATAAACTTGGAAGATATTTGAAGCCAAGATTGTGTGAAGGTTCTCAAGGAATAATTGTAGCGCGCTCAAAACGAGGCTTGATATATAGCCATATTAGTCTAGTGTTTGAAATTGTAGCACGTCCCTAAGGGACGTGACCTAAATTTGTCTAGCGTAAAATTAGCACTTTGGTCCAAGTGCAAAACAGTGGTGTGTCCTCAAGGACGTGGTCTAGGTTAGCTAGTGCTTAGCGCAAAGGCATGACGCGTCTTTGGGGAACATGGCTTAATTGAGAGATTTTTAGTTAGCGCTGAGCTTGAAGGGGGAGTATTGCACGTCCCCAAAGGACGTACGCAAATTACCTAGCGCTTGAGTGCTAATGAGCATTGCACGTCCCCAAGGGACGTACCCTAATAGTTAGCGCTTTTGGCGCAATGTGTGTGGCCCGTCTTCGAGGACGGCCTAAATAGTTAGCGCTTATATATGGCGCGTCCTCGAGGACGGCCTAATAGTTAGCGATTTTAGCGCTTATATATGGCACGTCCTGGAGGACGGCCTAATAGTTAGCGATTTTAGCGTTTATATATGGCGCGTCCTGGAGGACGACCTAATAGTTAGCGCTTTTAGCACAAGATATGGCGTGTCCTCGAGGACGGCCTAATAGTTAGCGCTTTTAGCGCAAGGATATGGTGCGTCCTCGAGGACGTCCTAATAGTTATCTAGCATTGTGGCTCTAGTGTAAAAGAACTAGGGTTATCCTAGTGCTAAAGCACAGCGTGCTCTTCTAGAGGCACTGCTCTATGATTGTGGCGTGTTTGTTAAGTGCATAATTTACATATTTTTAGTTTCATTTTCATACACTTATTTGATATATTTCATCTGGATTATCGTGTTTTATTATTACTTTTGTAGTTTATGTCTTTTGCTAGGTTACATCTCCGAAAGAAGTGGAATAGAGCACTACAAAGGAAGAATTGCATAATCCTAGTGGAACTCGGTCAACTCCAAGATTTTTACACACCACCTTGTAGAGAATTGAGTTAGGAAGCCAACGACGAATAAATGAAGTCATTCTGAGGTCGTATGAAAAAGTTATGAGGAAACGAGAACTTTGGAACGGAAAATAACCAAAAAGGGCTAAATGGTCAATTTTTGGGCGAGTGTTTTGTCAGGCCAGGAAATGTTAAGGATTGTTTGCTATTATTGACACCCTTCCAGCCGTTATGGAGTGATTAGCCTTCTATCTCCATTGCACGTATTGGAAAGAAATTTGAATTTTCTTAGGGTGTCACTATTTAAACCCTTCCATCCGTTAAGGTCCATAGAAACACTATCATCACCAACAAGCGGAACATTACAAATTTGAAGAAAGTTGAAGACGTTCAAGGTTTACAAGCAACACTACAAAAAAAAAGCAAAATTCAGATTCAAAGTGAAGTAACAATACAAGGAGCAGAATTATATATCCTAGTTGAAACTAAGTACAAGAGAGAATAAATCAAAAAAAGTGGATTTTTGTGAAGTATACCGAGAAAATACAAGTTTTGAAGAATCAAGTGGTAAAGTCCTTCTCCCACGGCCATATTAGTTTCATTATTATTATTTCAGTTTGTGTTTCATATTTCATGTTATATATATACATATATATTTGTTTTATTGTTTTAGAGTATATTTATTTTATTTTTCTATTTATTAAGGTCGTGGAAAAGAAAATATCTATAAAGAAGTTCAAGCAACAAGAATTTGAGCAGAAAAGAGTTAGAAATTTTTAAAATTCTACGAAGTTCAAGAGTTCATCATCTACAGTTGAAGACGAAGACGAAGACGTTTCTATGGGACGTTGTAAGTGTGGTGCATATTCTAGTTTGGATGAGAAGGTGAATGAGCATTCCCATCCTCCCATAGTGGTTGATTTCCTTCCTTAGAGATCATCGGATAAAAAAAAGGGGGCTCTTTTCATCCCATGTTTTTATGGGGTAACATATGATTCGGAAGGTTACTTTTCTTTCCGACCATTTAATGTATGAAGAATTTCTATCTTCATTCCTTCCTGCACATATGAGAACCATACAGTGGGTCTTTTGAGTGCAAATTTATAAAACCCTATTGGTGAGACAGAAAACGAAACATTTGATCACTCTCGAACTTGAATTCTTTCATATGGTGGTTTTCTTCTAATTCAATGGTTAAGCATGAGAATAATTTTCTTTGATATATCTAACTTTTTATTATTAGTGTGCAGAAATTTTATGTCCTCTTAGTTCTTTGGATGCATGTGGTCTGGAATATTTGGAAGTTGGAGTAGGTTTTGTGGGTAAATCTCTAGTAAACCCTCACGAGATTATAACTCGTCCACTAGGGATACCTAGGGGTTTAAAGGCTTATTACACATGCTAAGTGTGACTGTATCCTCAATGAAAGGGAGTTGTTGTGGTTAGTTTAGATTCGTATGCTACAGGACTAGAAAAAGAAAAGTGTGGGGGAATTTGATAACTGCATAATTTTACATATTTTAAGTATCATTTTATTACACGTATTTGCTAGATTTCGTGTGGATTATCGTTTTTTATTATTACTTTTGTAATTTATATCTTTTGCTAGGTTACATCTCCGAAAGAAGTGGAATAGATCATTACAAAGGCAGAATTTCCAAATCCCAGTGGAACTCAGTCAACTCTAGCATTTCTACTCACCACATTTTATGGAATTGAATTACAAAGCCAACGGCGAAAGAACGAAGTCATTCTGAGGTCGTATGAAGAAGATATGAGCAAACGAGAACTTTGGAACGGAAAATAACCAAAAAGGGAATAATGGTCATTTTACGGCGAGCGTTATTGTCAGGACAGGAAATATCAAGGGGTGTTTGTCATTAGTGACACCTTTCCAGCCCTTATGGGGTGATTATCCTTCTCTCTTCATTACATGTATTGGGGAGAAATTTAAACTTTTTTAGGGCGTCATTGTTTACACCCTTCTATCCATTAAGGGGCAACCATATCTATCTTCACTTTCACGACCAGGAAGTTATAGGTTCAGCTGCTTATGATTTGAAATTTCTTTTTGGTGGAGAAGTTCAGTTTAGGGAGTTAAATTGTTGTTATGGAATAGTGATCGCGAGAAGTGATTTATAAGATTGAGATAAACAAGTAACTTGGGGTAAGATTTAGTTGGAGATTTAGATGAAGTTTTGAGAAGATACTTTGTCGGGGAGTTAGCCAAGAACAATTACTTGCTGTCATTGATTCTCATTGATGAACGGAGAAGATTAAGAGGTGATTTTATTCGAGATAAATCAGGAACAGGTGGCTACGAATTGTAGAAGTTTAATTACTTTTAAACTCCAATATTTGACCTAAAATTCAGTCAAGAACAACAATGGTTGCTGCCAGCGATTCGGTGACAAATTAAGAGGATTAAGAGGTGTGTTAAGAGTTTAAGACGGTTAAGAAACTTGGGTGGTTATCGGATTTGAAGACTTGAGCGAAAATTCAGAGAATTTTGGAGTTTGGATTGGATTTAGGATGAACTTTGGCCGGAAAAACAGTCACCAAGTGACCTTTTTCCGTTGATTTTGGAGATGAATGGTGATGATTTAAGCGTGTTTGAGTGTTTGTATCTATTTACAATTATGTGGTGTGTATCAGATTCAAATTTGCAAGGATGCAAAACTATAAATAGGGGTTCGAATTACCACCTAAACTCACCTTCTCACCCTGACTTTCACGCCCCTGTTCGACAAAATTCCTGAAAGAAATCATTCAAAATGAGTTAGTTTATGCACAAATAGTTCGAATTCATGGCGATTCCGGAATGAGCACTTCTTCGTTTGTAGTTTGCTTTTTATATTTTCTTTGATTTGATTTTTATTTAATTTTATTATTAGTAGTTAATTTATTTTCATTGGTTAGGGATATAACCTAAAATGACAAACATGTTATTTTGATTAATGCGTTGATTCTTATTCTTTCACTCTCGTATTTATCGTTCATGTTTTACAACGTATAATATGATATGATTAGTTATTCTTCATATTAAGTCATGCATTAAATATATTAATAACTTATCTATAACTAATTAGAAGTCTTAGGTATTTTTATCAAGAATTCTAATAATTTGTAGTAATTTGTGACTACTAACGGTGCGAATCGTGAAGGAAATCACAAGTAAAACTTGATCTAGGTTGAATATACCACGATTGTGTTTATATTATCTATGAATCACCCGTCTCACAGAATTTAAAATCTTTCTCAAATTGAATCTCTTAACGATAAAGCATTAGGTTATTTGTTGAAAAAGAATTCATATATTAAGCGATTGCAATATTTGTTGATTTTGGAGACGTAACGAAGTGTTTACACCGATTGGGGATACTTTAAGGTTATTGGTAACATGAGAGAGTGATGATAATATTGATTCTTAATTGAGTAACATGTCTAGTGATGGAAGTTAAATTCCTCAACCAAATATTTCTTTTGATATTTTCTTAAATATTTTCAATTTAGTTTTCTTTAATTTCAATTATTTTTTAAAAACGCCCCCCCCCCCCCCCCCCCTAATTTCCATAAGTTTTCAAATAAAATTAACAACCCATATCTCCTTGTGGATCGAATTCTTATTATTATTATACTCTTATTTATAATTGTGAGTGAAAAGAACTTAAAATAATTTTTCTTGGATGACAACCGACCAAATTTTGGCATTGTTGCCGGAGAGGCATAGCAGATTGTTATTTTGTATTTGATTTTTTTTTCTTAGTTTTAATTTAATTTTGAGATTTGTTGTTCATTAGCTCCTATTTGTGGTGCACAATTTTGTGGAATGTAGGTAGTGGTTTTTCAGGAACTATTTCTTTTATGAATGCTTAGAGAGGGCAAACCAAGTCTCATTGGTATACGTCTTCTTTTGTGGCATTAAGTAGATAGCAAGAGAGATGTTGTATGAATGATGGGAACGTTACAAGAGATTGGTGGCTAGCTTCCTGCATCATCAATTCAGTTATTTATTGATCATCTAGTACTTCTACGAAGGTCTTCAAGCAAGTGACATAAATCTTCTCGGCGTTGTAGGTGGTGGTGCATTAGTGAATAAAACAGTATCTCAATCTAGAGAGTTGAATAAGAATATGGCAGCAAACTCTTAAAATTTCAAGTTGTGGTTCAGACCCACTCGTCAGGAGAGTTCATGAAATTGGCGAATCTACTTAAGTACGTCAACACATAGGCAACCTAACAACGATGATACAACAAATCGTAGTTGTAGTACTGCCACCATCATCTTCTTCAATCTACAAAGAGAGTAACGAACAATCCAACATAGTATTCCTAAATCAACAAAGGCCCAAATATGATCCATTTTCCAACACTTATAATCCAGGATGGAAAAATCACCCCAACTTTAGCTATGCTAACAAACAAGTTGCGGTTCAACAACCTACTTTTAACCGAAAGAATAGGTATCAACAACAACAATCTCAGCCACACCAACAAACTAATCAAGGTTCTAGCACGAATGACAAACTCAATACAATTATATCCATGTTTCAACAGAGCCAACAAAAGACGGATAATGCCATCAAGGAGTTACAAACACAAGTTGGGTCGATGGAAAATGAGTTAAACCAGTTTAAGACACATAATAGTGGGAAAATCCCTTCTCAACCTCTAAATCCGATTGATTATGTCAACACTTTGACATTGAAAAGTGGTACACAAACTGTGCAACCAGAAGATGCTGAGAAGAAGAAAGACCTTAAGGGTCCGGTTTTGGAGAAAGATATTACTGGCTCTTCCGAAACTGATGAGGTACCTAAACAAAACTCTAAACCTCTTATTTCAACTTATGTTCCTCCTTTACCTTTTTCTTGCAGGTTTGCTAATTCTAAAAAGGCGGAACAAGATAAGGAGATCTTAAATATTCTCAAGAAGATTCATGTGAATATTCCACTTATATATGCGATTAAACAAGTCCCCAAATATGCGAGAATTATGAAGGACTTGTGCACCAATAAACAAATATTAACCAGTAATGAGGTAATATTTCTGTTATCTTGCAAAAAAACTCCCACTAAAGGTCCTTGTAGTTTTGACATTCCTCTTGTTATTGGTAACATAACGTTTAATAAGGTTATGCTTGATTTAGGAGCATCAGTAAATGTTATGTCTGCATCTATATAGGAATCTATTAATTTAGGTCCTCTTAAAGAAACTGGAATTGCTTTACAGTTAGTTGACTGTTTTAATGTATACCCTAGAGGTATTATTGAAGATGTGTTTGTGACGGTGAATCAACTTATTTTTCTAGCAAATTTCTGTGTTTTGGAGATGACAAACGTATCGATTAATACGTCTTTACCTTTATTGCTTGCACGTCCCTTTATGAGAATGGTTAGAACTGAAATTGATGTGCATAGTGGGACGTTGACTATGGAATTTGATAGAGAAGTGATACATTTCAACATCTATGAGGCTATGAGATATCCAAGTAATATGAATTCTTTCTTATACATTGATGTTATCGATGACTTAGCCCAGGGGATGTAATTTTATTTGAGCGGCGCAGATGTTTTACAAACAGTGCTAGTAAATCCACTTGATAAGGGTTTGGAGTACGGTGATGAGATTGAAGAAACTATTGGTTCTTTTGCCTCATTATAAGAAAAATCAGTACGCGAGAATGTTTCTTACATTTCTTTACCGTTATCTAATAAAAAGTTATTGCCATCTATCTTGCAGGTTCCAAAACTAGAACTAAATCCTTTTCCTGGTCACCTAAAATATATGTATTTGGGTGATAATGAAGAGTTGCTGGTAATAGTTTCGAATGCACTAACTCAATTGCAGGAACAGAGAATTCTTCGGGTGTTAAGGGAGTACAAAACAGATATTGGATGGACAATTTTTGATATCAAGGGAGTAAGCCCTGCTATTTGCATGCATAGAATACTACTTGAGGAGGGTGCAAAACCTACTAGAGAAGCTCAACGTCGATTAAATCCTCTGATGATGGAAGTAGTGAAAAAAAAGATACTAAAGCTATTAGACGTATGAGTTATCTACCCTATCTCTGATAGTAAATGGGTAAGCCCGGTACAAGTTATACCAAAGAAGTCGGGCATCACAGTGGTACAGAATGATGAGAACGAACTTGTTCCAACTCGTGTTCAAACCGGTTGGAGGATTTGTATAGATTACAGAAAACTGAATGCCACCACTAGAAAAAAAATCACTTCCCTTTACCTTTTATGGATTAAATGTTTGAAAGTTTGTCTGGACACTCTTATTACTATTTTTTTGATGGTTACTCAGGTTACAATCAGATTGCTATAGCACCTGAAGATCATGAGAAGGCTAATTTTACTTGTCCTTTCGGAATATTTATATACCGGAGGATGCCTTTTAGTTTGTGTAACCCACCCGCTACCTTCCAAAGGTGTACGGTAAGTATATTTTTAGAATATGTTGAAAATATTATCGAAGTTTTTATGGATGATTTCAGTGTGTATGGTGATTCATTTGACTTGTTCTTGGATAACCTTACATTGATTCTTAAACGATGTATTGAGACTAATCTCGTGCTTAATTAGGAGAAGTGTCATTTCATGGTAAATAATGGCATTTTTTAGGCCATATTATATCTTCTCAAGGCTTGGAAGTTGATAATCTAAGATTGATCTTATTCGTGTTCTAACCCTTCCCACTACGGTAGGGAGATTCGTTCTTTTCTTGGTCACGCAGGATTTTATCGCAGGTTTATTAAAGAATTTTCCAAGGTTTCATCACTGTTGTGCAGAATTTTGCAAAAGGACGTGATTTTTAACTTTGATGAGAAGTGTTTGGCAGCATTCAATCGTTTGAAAGAACTTTTGATAACATCCCCTATCATTAAACCACCTGACTGGAGAAAACCATTTGAGATAATGTGTGATGCTAGTGACTATGTTATCGGTGCAGTATTAGGTCAACGTACTGGGAAGTTACCTCACGCTATTTATTATGCTTCGAGGACGTTAAATGAGGCACAAAAAAACTATACAACCACAGAGAAGGAGTTACTAGCTATCGTATTCGCATTGGATAAATTTTGTTCTTATTTTCTTTGTATGAAAGTTGTTGCGTATTTTGACCATGTAGCACTTAGGTATCTACTTGAGAACAAGAAGCAAAACCAAGGCTTATTCGATGGATATTGCTTCTACAAGAATTTGACATAAAGATTAAAGATAAGAAAGGCATTGAGAATATAGTTGTAGATCACTTGAGTCGTCTTACTGTAGACAAAAAACTATCCCATTGCATGAAAGTTTTCCAAATGAGCAATCATTCTCAATACAGGTTGCGGAACCATGGTATGCTGATATTGTCAATTATTTGGTTTCTAAACAAATCCCGAAAAACTTGTCTCGTGCTGAGAAAGACAAACTAAAAAGAATAGCCAATCAATACATATAGGATGATCCATACTTATGGAAACATTGTTCAGACCAAGTAATACGAAGGTGTGTTTCCGAATCTGAGTTTTAATCTATATTATCTTTTTGTCATTCTTATGCGTGTGGAGGAAATTTTGGGTCCAAGAGAACCGCACTTAAGGTACTTGATGGCTTTTATTGGCCTACTTTGTTCAAATATGCATATATATTTTGCATTACTTGTGATCGATGTCAAAGAACGGGAAATCTAGGTGCTCGAAATCATATGCCACAAACTCCCATACTCTTCATTGAAGTATTTGATGTCTGGGGAATTGATTTTTTGGGGCCTTTTGTTAATTCTTTGGTAATTTTATGTCCTACTTCTTGTCGATTATTTCTCAAAATGGGTGGAAGCTAAATCCAACCCTACTAATGATTCTAAAGTGGTTATAGATTTTATTAAAGAATATATTTTTGCAAGGTTTGGAACTCCAAGAGCCATAATTAGTGATGGAGGATGACATTTTCGAAATAGGTTCTTTCAGGGCTTGATAAAAAAGTATAACATCACTCACAAGATTACAACCCTGTATCATCCACAGACTAACGAGAAAGTAAAAGTTTCCAATCGAGAAGTAAAATCTATCCTTGAGAAAACCGTAAATCCCACGAGGAAGGATTGGAGTTTACGCCTCGATGACGCATTATGATCATATAGAACCGTATACAAAACTCCTATCGGGATGTCTCCCTTTAGGCTTGTGTACGGAAAATCATGCCATCTTCCAATTGAAATCGGACATAAGGATTTTCGGGAAATTAAGCAATGCAACATGGAGATGGATGGTACAGAAAAGCAAAGGAAACTTCAATTGAGTTAGAAATAAGAGATTAGAAATGCAGCATTAGAAAGCTCATGAATCTACAAGGAAAAGACAAAGACTTTTCATGATAATATGATTTCTAGAAAATAGTTTACTGTTGGACAGAAAGTCTTGTTGTTTGACACTCGGCTTAGGTTATTCCCTGGTATATTGCGTTCTCGTTGGAAGGGACCTTATGTTATCACTAATATTTTTCCTAATGGTGTAGTAGAAATTCGAAATTTAACCTCAGGGAACGAATTCAAAGTGAATGGTCATCGCTGGAAGTAATAAAACTTGTCGATATGGTTCCTCTGGAGGAGTAGTGAGGCGATGCCAAATCGGGTCGACGACGTTAAACCAAGCGTTGAATGGGAGGAAACCCATTGGTTTTGTATTTATATCTTTATCTTTTAATTTTTTAGTTTTTATATTTCTTATTTTTTCATATCATTAGTGAGAATTTCTCACCTTTAATATTACATTGGACGATCCAATTTACATTGAGGACAATATAAAGTTTAAGTGTGGGGGAGTGGTTAAGCATTTAGAGTTTTAGTAATTGCTGTTGCAGGTAGAATTTTTTTAACATTTGTACATATTTGCATGAAAACCTCCAACTTTTAGAGATTTTAGAGTCACTTAGTATACTTTTAGCTAAGTTTACATACGGAGTTCTTACCGAAATAACTGAACTTAGAAGTATTAGAGAACCATATTCGGGTTTCTTAGTTGGTGAGAGGTAATGCCGACAAAAAGGGACTTAAACCGCCGGTGGCGAATACAGTATTAGAGAAGCTGATCATTCATTACCCATATATGAGTGAGGCACCAAACCTTCAGTTCTTTGTATCTGTCTAAATTGCCCGTTTAGAGTGTTTCATCTGCACAAACTCCGAGTAGAATGATGATCTACTCAACCTCGCACCATTTAAGCACTACTTTTTGATCTCTTGAGTGCTAATTCTATCAATCATGAGGGTGACATCATAATTGTGAAAAAACCTTACCTTGTCGTTTGATTTGCAGTTGGCAGCATTCTCTCTCTCAACAACAACAAGTCCACATAAACACTATCATCATCAACAAGCGGAACATTACAAATTTGAAGAAAGTTGAAGACGTTCAAGGTTTACAAGCGACACTACAAAAAAGAGCAAAATTCATATTCAAAGTGAAGTAACAATACAATGAGCAGAATTTTACACCCTAGTTGAAGACTAAGTACAAGAGCGAATAAATCAAAAGAAGTAAGTTTTTGTGAAGTTTATGATACCGAGACAATACAAATTCTGAAGAATCAAGTGGTAAAGTCCTTCTCCCACGGCCATATTAGTTTTATTGTTATTCTTTCAGTTTGTATTTCATATTTCATGTCTCAAAAAAATCAGAAAAAAAATCAAAAATATATATATAAAAAGGGAAAAAAATTATTTTTATTGTTTTAGAGTATATTTATTTTTTGTAGTTATTTGTTAAGGACGTGGGAAAGAAGATATCTATAAAGAAGTTCAAGCAACAAGAATTTGAGCATAAATGAGTTAAAAATTGTCAAAATTCTACGAAGTTCAAGAGTTCATCATCTACAGTTGAAGCCAAAGACGAAGACGTTTCTATGGGACGTTGTGAGAGTGGTGATGATTGTAGCTTAAATGAGAAGGTTAGTGAGCATTCCCATCCTCGCATAGTGGTTGATTTCCTTTCTTAGACATCATCGGAAAAAAGGGGATTCTTTTCAACTTACGTTTCTATGGAATAACAACATATGATTCGGAAGGTTACTTTTCCTTCCCAATATTCAACGTGTGCAGGATTTCTATCTTCATTCCTGCATGCATAGATGAGAACCATAAAGTGTGTATTCGACTGCTCTCGAACCTGAATTCTTTCATATGGTGGTTTTATCCTAACTGAAGGGTTAAACATGAGAATAATGTTCTTTGATACATATAACTTCCTATTATTAGTTTGCATAAACTTTATGTCCTTTTGCGGGTAAATCTCTAGTAAACCCTCACAAGACTATAACTCGTCCACTAGGGACACCTAGGGGTTTAAAGGCTTGTTACACATGCTAAGTGTGACCATATCTTCAACGAAAGGGAGTTATTGTATTTCAGGTTAGTTTAGATTCGTAGTTTGCTAGAGGACTAGCAAAAGGCAAGTGTGGGGGAATTCTATAAGTGCATAATTTACATATTTTAAGTATCATTTTATTACACTTATTTGCTAGATTTCGTGTGGATTATCGTGTTTTATTATTACCTTTTACAGTTTATGCCTTTTGCTAGGTTACATCTCCGAAAGAAGTGTAATAGATCATTACAGAGGAAGAACTTCAAAATCCCAGTGGAACTCAGTCAACTCTAGGATTTATACTCACCACCTTTTAGAAAAATAAATTAAGAAGTCAACGGCGAAAGAACAAGTCATTCTGAGGTCGTATGAAGAAGCTATGAGCAAACGAGAACTTTGGAATGGAAAATAACCAAAAAGGGCAAAATGATCATTTTACGGGCGAGTGTTATTGTCATGCCAGGAAATGTTAAGGGGTATTTGTCATTATTGACACCCTTCCAGCCGTTATGGGGTGATTGGCCCTATATCTTCATTACACGTATTGGGAAGAAATTTGAATTTTCTTAGGGTGTTACTGTTTACACCCTTTCATCCATTAAGGGGCAACCATATCTATCTTCACTTTCATGACCAAGAGGTTATATTTTCAGCTGCTTATGATTTGCAACTTAGTTTTGGTGGAGAAGTTCAGTTTAGGGAGTTAAATTGTGGCCATGGAATTGTGGTCGTGTGTAGTGATTTATAAGATTGAGATAAACAAATAACTTGGGGTAAGATTTAGTTGGAGATTTGGATGAAGTTTTGAGAAGATACTTTGTCGGAGAGTTAGCCAAGAACAATTACTTGTTGACATTGATTCTCATTGATGAATGGAGAAGATTAAGAGGTGATTTTATTCGAGATAAATCAGGAACAAGTGGGTACGAATTGTAGAAGTTTAATTAATTTTAAACTCCAATACTTGACCTAAAATTCAGTCAAGAACAACAATGGTTGCTGCCAGCGATTTGGTGACAAATTAAGAGGATTAAGAGGTGTGTTAAGAGTTTAAGACGGTTAGGAAACTTGGGTGGTTATCGTATTTGAAGACTTGAGCGAAAATTCAGAGAATTTTGGAGTTTGGATTGGATTTGGGATGCACTTTGGCCGGAAAAACAGTCACCAAGTGAACTTTTTTTCGTTGATTTTAGAGATAAATATTTATGATTTAAGCGTGTTTGAGTGTTTGAATCTATCTACAATTATGTGGTGTGTATCAGATTTGAATTTGCAGGGATGAAAAACTATAAATAGGGGTTCGACCTAAACTCACCTTCTCACCCTGAATTTCACGCCCACAACCTGTTTGACGAAATTCCTGAAAAAAATCAGATTCAAAAGGAGTTAGTTTATGCACAAATAATTCGAATTCGTAGCGATTCCGGCACGAGCACTTCTTTGTTTGTAGTTTGCTTTTAATATTTGCTTTGATTTGATTTTTATTTAATTTTATTATGAGTAGCTAGCTTATTTATATTGGTTAGGGATGTAACCTAAAATCACAAACATGCTATTTGATTAATGCATTGATTTTATTCATTCACTCTTGTATTTTATCGCTCATGTTTTACAACGTGTAACAATTAGACGATTGTGTTCATGTAATATGATTAGTTATTCTTCGTATTTAAGTCATGAAGTAAATATATTAATAACTTATCTACAAGTAATTATAAGTCTTATATATTGTTATTAAGAATATTAATAATTTGTAGTAATTTGTGACTACTAACGGTGCGATTCGTGAAGGAAATCACAGGTAAAAATTGACATAGGTTGAATATACCACGATTGTTTTTATATTATCTATGAATAACCCGTCTCATAGAATTTAAAGATTTTCTCAAATTGAATCTCTTAGCAATAAAGCATTAGGTTATTTGCTGAAAAAGAATTCATATATTAAGCGATTGCAATATTTGTTGATTTTGGGAGACGTAACGAAGTGTCTATACCGATTGGTGATACCTTAGGGTTATTGGTAACATGAGAGAGTGATGGTAATATTGATGCTTAATTGAGTAACATGTGTAGTGATGGACGGTGAATTCCTTAACCAACTAATTCTTCTAATATTTTCTTAAATATTTTAAATTTAGTTTTCATAAATTTCAATTATATTAAAACAACAAAAAAAACTCAATTTCCATAAGTTTTCAAATACAATTAACAACCCATATCTCTCTGTGGATCGAATTCTTCTTATTACTATACTCTTATTTATAAGTGTGAGTGAAAAGAACTTAAAATAATTTTGCTTGGCTGACAACCGACCAGCATTCAAGAGGAAACGACGCGTATTTTATGGCACATCTTTGAGCATAATGGTAAGGTGGCATATTTTGTAAAGCCACAACGGCAGATGCTCATTTATGCGACTCGAGACTGGTTTAAATGGCATAAATATTGTGAGTGTTTAAGAGGAATACCTGTAGCTATTTGTAAAGACTGTATCTTTAGTTCGCTTGCGGAATATTAGTAGAGATACAGTATTTCGTGTTTTGATATAGGTCTAGAAGCATGCGCATAAATACACATATGTACTTTTATGTTCATGTTGCCAGGAAAAGTGTACTTTTATAATTTTATCCCTCGTCAAAAACTCACTATCTACATGGTGGAATCAAGTCAACTGTTGGAGATCAATCATTCAACATTAGTTCCAATTTCTCCAACAGTTTCAGGTGGAATTAAATCAACGACAGTGATTTAATCTATTTACATACATCTCAAAGAGTGTTGGGGTAATTAATTTTGCACCAATATTTTGGCGCCAACTAAGGGGACTTACGAATAAAAAGATCGTGTTCCCCCAGTGAGAAAAGTTTACAAAAAGCTACAAAACAAGAAAAAAGTCACATGGAGCCTTCACGAGCAAATCAACATGGAATAAATGGCGATACACTCACCGGAGATCATGCTGCTCAGAGTACCGCCCCTCAGCAAGTTCAGAGCGCCATTGTTTAGACTTTCCAAGAAGGATTGGATGCGTCATTTTTCAACAACTATGTCAGAAGCTCGTTCTGCAAGAACCTTTCCAAGCTTCATGAGAAGCATTTGGGTACGTAAAACACCTCCTTTAATCAATAGTGGAAATCTTAATCATGGGAGAGATGTTTATCATCAAATATCTTGCACATACTGGCGCAACCGTTGGGAATTACCACTGCATTATCAGCTGAAACCTGGGCCATGATATTGGCCTCGAGAAATGCAATGGAAATACAATGGCCAAAGGTCTTTCTCGAAACGGACTCCTAAAACCTCTAACGTTTCTTAACTTCTTGCACACCCCCACCTTGGTATATCTGGGATGATAGCTGAAATAAAACGCAAAATCCGTTAGATTCCGCAATGTGAAATCCATCATAATGATAGGGAAGGAAATCAGGAAATCAGGCGGCAGATGGCCTAGCCAATCACGCAGCGCATAGAAGTCTGACCGTCAATTTGGCAACACTAATATGGGACCATACAATCCCACACTTTCTTAACCATATTGTATTAAACGACTCTCTAACCTATGGATACTATATACCCATGTGTAATTTCTCTTTAGACCCGAGTAAAAAAACATGATTTAAAAAACAAATATTAGTTCATGAAAAGATAGGGAAAAAAACTCATAAGATATATATGCTTCCAAAGCTTTTAGTAGTCCCACACCATATGCAAGTATCAAAATTATGGACTCTATCCCTGCAACCCTAGCTAGGTATGTATGTACACCTGCGGATTAGCTAATTGACTATTTGATGAAATTGATCGTAGAGGAACGATCTACGAAGATAGTGGTGTGTGGTCATTTAGTTCATTAAAACAAGAAGAGTTATGTGGTCATTTTAGTCGCTGTAGGTATACTATTATTACACGGTCACTAGGAATCGAGGATCAGGACAGTTATCCTGATTTAGTTTTGAGTTGACCAAGTTGGTCGAGTTGGTATTGCCGCGATTTTAAGGAAATTAATTTCTCTCTTCTAATTTTCATTATTTCCTATATCAACTAAATGAATTTCCCTAGTCGTTTACTTCTTGGACCGGTTACTTCTTAACATATCCCTTAATATCCATTTACATGGAATCGACGAATCAGATAAAACCATCTCATGCTTCAAAATAAAAATTAACCATCTTACTTTTGTTATCTTCATCATACAGATACGAATATTCAAGAGGCTAAAAGGACACAACCGTCCAAGCTAGTTAACTACTGGCTACCCAATTAATGGTGGGCAATAACCAATGCTATATCTGGTATTCTCATGTCGAAAAAGTACCAAGCTAATAAGATGGTCCTTTGTTAGTAATATTAGTGTTAATGCGGTATCCCATGTGATTAATGTGAGTCCCCTACATAGTAAATTATGGGTTCCTTTTATTTTTGTTTGGTTGTTTAAAATTCCTTAATAATAATGAAGAGGTCTTGGAGGGATGTATTGCTAATTTATAAGTTGTTCAAAATTTCAAAATATTGAAACCCATTGGAAGAAATGTAGGGATGTGTCATGTAAGGCCAACTTTTATAAGTTGTTCAAAATATAGAAACCCATTGGAAGAAATGAGGAGATGTATGATGTATCATGAAAGGCCAAGTTTAAGGGGTGGATGTCAGAATTTTGAGAATCAAGGAATGATATCAGATTAAACATGCAAATTAGGGACATGGTACTGAGAAAAGAAATCAAGCCAGTAAAATTTATTATGGGTCACAAGTTTTTCATGCGTGCAGTGCAAAACCTGGTAACTTTGACATCTCTGATGCAAACTTTCTGCATCATAAGCATTAAATATTGGGAAATTTCAAACTCTCAATTTTCTCTTTTATTTAAAGAGATTGATCAAAATCAAATATACAGCATTCAATTCATCCACAAAGTACACATCCATTAAAGATCTTGCCTCCATTCCTACACTTAATTCACTACATGCACATTTTGTGATCACAACATAAAATCTAACGGCCAAATTTAAATTGAAAGAAAATTTTGATCCCACTTTTGCTATGTGTTTCCTCTAATTACGTCATAATTTGGTATAAAACATAACTATTAATATGTCAAAGAATTGATAAGCTAATAATAACAACGATATATATCATAAAAATGGACCAGTAACAGTAATATTGTAATGATCGATTAATTTGGTTTCACTAATTAAAATTTGCTGTTTGAAGTTGATAACATTAATCACTTAACTAGTCCTGTACAATAAATAACTAAAAACCAACTGGAATACGTAATTAAGGAGAGAAAATGTAGAACTGTTATTCTCTAATTAGTGATAAATTAAGATTATGAGGTGACGATCATGTACCAAGTCGAAGCTCTAAATCAACTTCTTGATGAATTTCATTATCATTTTGTTTCATTTCTTCTGCATAATAACCCATTCGTAACCCTAAACCTGTATACCGATTGTCTTCTTCGAACAACCTCAATGGCTGTTGTTGTGGTAGAGCTTGGTGCCTACTAGTGCTTCGAGTAGACGTAGAAGAAGGTGAAGACGAATAATATCTGTTGTAGTTCACCAGTGGATCCATCATTACCGAAGAAACACACACTTCATGTGTAGAATTTGCTCGTAAGTACCCCCCGTGCATCGATGAATAATCATTATTGTTGTTCTTTTGATGATTCAGAATAGGTTGATTAGGAATAACCATAGAATTCCTACTACTAGTTCTAGCTCTGTCTCTTCTGTGGATATTCATATGTCCACCTAATGCCTGTGCATTGGTGAAACCCCTCTTGCAAAATACACAGTCATAAGATCGTCCTGTACCGAAATTTTCATTGTCGGTTTCTTCGTGGTGATCATCTTGGTGAGGTTGTTGGTAAGTAGTGGTCATGGAGAAGTTTTGAGGTGTGAATATATTAAGAATATTCAATTAGAAAGCAGGGAATTGATGATGGGGGTATTATATATTGTGTTTTGAAGATATAGTGTCGAGGAAGCCTTCGGTACGGAAAATATTTGGTGAAAGAAAATGTAAATGAGAAGGATGATGTGAGGGTTATATAGGAGGGACCTAGTAATTCTAGAGAGAGAAAGTAAGAGTAGAGAGAAGTAAAAGAGATGGGCGTTGTTCTTGTGACTCTGTGAACTTGAGTGAGTGTGCTGAAGAAGACACGGTTTTAACGTTTATACCTCTTAATCCTAGCTAAGCTAATACAGGGAATCTATGATATGACACTGCATGCATATATTTGCGTAAAACCTAAGTAATTATACTGAACCATATTACTCCCCCACCCAAAATAAGTAAAATAATTGATTGTTCCTATTACATCCTTTTACATAAGTAAAAGTAATGATTTTTGTATTTTTTCTTATCCATAGTTTATAAGTTTATGTGCTTAACTTATCTTGAAAACCGGTTTATAATGTTAGGATTGTTCAAGACTCTTAAAGAATATGATCTTAATAAGTTGTACACACTACAAGAAAAACGGGTTTAAGCGACATGTCGTTTTAAGTCGCTTAAAGCCTCTTTTGCTATAACCGTTATAGCGACTAAAAGTGGCACTCGCTCCGTTGGTTGTCCAAACCAAGTATGTCAAAGCCTTGAGCGACCATGCAATCGCTCTAGTAATAAACCAACTAACCTAAAGCGAGTACTTTTCTCATTGCTTAACATCTAGACCAACTAACATGGAGCAAGTAAAATTGTTATCGCTTAACATCTAGACCAACCAATATAGCAAGTAAAATACCAATCGCTTCAGATAGACCAACCATTCTAAAGCAAGTAAAATACCTAGTTGATAGATATATGGAACAACTCGTCCTGAAATTGCTTGATTAAGGTTTTAGGCGACCAAATAATTTTGCTCGCTAAAAGCGATTTCTTATTTTGATTGGCCTGAAATTGGTTTCTCAAGTTTTAAGCTATGGAACTTTTTACTCTCTAAAAGCGATTTGTGATTTTAGTTGTCCTAAATTTAGTTGCTTAATTTTTTAAGCGGTCAAATAGTTACTCGCTAAAAGCAATTCTGATTTTGATTTGCACAAAATTAGTTGCTTAAGTTTTTAAGTTGGCCTGAAATTAGTTGCTTAAATTTTTAAGCTATTAATTTTTGTACTTGAGTTTTTAAGTTAGCCTAAAGTTAGTTGCTTAAGTTTTTAAGCTGTTAAATTTTTGTGCTCGCTAAACGAATTACTTCACTCTTCTGATTTAGATAATCCCAAATTATAATTAAAATTAAAATTAATACGAAATAAATTATGAACAAAACTAAAAAAAAAATTAAATTTTATTGTACCACATAATCCAATTTATATCATTTCTTGAAAAACTTACAATTTTTGCAGGAAAGGAAAAAGATACAATCTAATCATTTTTTTTTTCTCCATCTGGGAGAACAGAAGCAATACATGAATAGATAGACCAAATGATAAATCAGACCTTTGGACAAATAATAGGTTTAAGCTTAACCTGCAGACCCTTGATAGAAGACTGAACACAACTGCGGACAGAAGCAGCAAATCCTTCTCCCCTTTTGAGTGATTGTTCTAGTGCTTTGGTAAAATTATCAAGACATTTGGCTCATAGATGTCCCAACAGAGTAAGGTTAGCATGGTGCACAAACTGCAGAACAGAACAAGAAAAATAACGGGTATGTGAGAAGAATTATTCACGCATATCAAGTGCATAATCTTAAAACAACGAGAACAGTAAATATGGAAGGTCTGCTTACATGTAATGCCTTCGATTCCAAATTTTGTCGCTTTGAGTTCCTTACACTTTCATCATAGTAGACAGCCTCTGAATCATATCTGCATGGAAAAAGAAATGGGAAAGATCTGTGAGTACCTATTGTTTAACACCCAAAAAGGAACAGTGAAGTACTTGACTACACTGGTCACTACTGAATTTAAAACACATGAAAACCTAATTGTGCCCCTTCCTGCAATTAGTTATACAACACAAGAGAACCTAAAGGAAATGACATGTGCCTAAAGAATGACTAGAAAACCATACCAAGCTCTCCACTACAAGATAATACGCAGATATCTTTAATGTGGCAGCAAACATGCATACTACCAGACCCATTGGCTTGACCCAAGTACCACTAATAGGGATGATTAATTAAACATATGACATTTTGGTGAACTTAAAGTTAAATTTTCAAACTATAAAACAATAACTGACACATGTCAAACTGGAACATCTAAGATCTCATTAGGAACTAACGTAATACATGCAAAAAGGTCAAAGGCACAGACATCACAACTCACCATTTGATTCCAAGCGCTTAAATAAACCATAAAATGATAGTTAACCCAGTAAATTAAGAACTAAATGCACATATATTCTTTCATTTACAAATCATATCAGATAAAAGGTATTGCATGTACGCAAAATTATCCAACACACATTTGGGGTAGCTAAACATAAAATCCTAATTCAAAGTCATATTTGACATTGTACAAAATGCACCTAACACAACTTAGTCTGGTGTGAAAGATAAATATCTAAAGAGTACCTATGTTAAAAGACCCCTTGTCCATGCAAATATAGAGGCAATGTTGTTTGTACTAGTTTCTTGTCCCTTCTGGTGTGTAACAGAAAATGCCGAGTCACAGTCCCATGAGCAGCCTCCATTTCTAATGTATTTCCACCCAAGGATAACTGCATATGGCACAGATACACAGCCACCATAAGATTTAGAGTCTTTATCTATTAAAGCAATAAATGAAAGAAAATGTAACGGTACTAACCAATACTGAACTCATCAAGCCAAGAGAACCAAATCCTGCATCCATCAACAAACAGTTAAGTCTAAAATTTGGGTGAAAGACTAACACAAAAAAAAAAAATACACAATGGGTACAAAGTTTAATATTTGGAACTACAAATAAGTTATTGCCTCTCCTGCAAGTCATTGTATCTGGCTGGTTAGTACCTCTCCTACAAGTCATTTAGTTTCTGCAGCATGGCCGGCTTCCTCTGTTTCCTTTGCTTTCTCGGCGTGTTGTTTCAAAGAACATTGCATCTTGTTGGCTAATATATTACTACCCCACTAGCCATTGATAATGGTGATTTCAATTTTTTTCCTCAACTGATTAGGTTCTCTCTAAAGATCTTCTAAAGCATTAAAACACATGAAAACAATAAAATATAATACAACATAGAAATATCACCTTGATGGTATCAGCGTGACTCCATCCAACCTCAGATAAAAGTCTTCCCAACAAATAGTATTGTGTCCAGGTTGAAGTCTCAAAACCTTTAAATTAGAAACATCAAAACAATTCAGATACACATCTGAAACACATCAAATAAAACCCTGACACATATGAAATTCAGAAACCGGATCTTACTTAAGAGCATCGGGGACATTTTTCCTCTTAATATTGTCATCTGGTGGTAGGGTACCTAAAGAGAACCTCCATCAACAAATCTCCACCCACTAAAGCAACAAAACCTCGAATCTAAGAATTCATAGAACTAAATTAAATTTACCCATGCTTTGAAACTACAAATAACACAAAAAAAAATACACTAAATTGTAAAAACCAATGTTTCCTCCCTTTCCAGGATGCTTTCCCTTTCCAGATTCTTTAGAGCTACAAAAACCAAATCACAGAATCAACATTTAAGCATAAAGGTATCAAAGCATAAAAATCACTTAAAATGAAATTATTAGTTCTTCTGACCATTGGAACACCTTAAGTTGCTTCAAATAATCCTTCTACGTCTACATACACAAAAAAAAAAAACACAAAGTCATTAGATCTACAACCCAAAATAAGAAAACAAACATCAACGAAACAAAACATTTAACAAAGAACCCTAAATCAAAATCTGAAGTACACATAGATTAGGGTTTTATGATAAGAAAAAAAAAACAGAAATCGAAATCTCTTGTTCTTTGCCTCTAGAGAGATCAATACACTTAATATAGCATGCTATTAACCTCTGTACAAATCACAAAAAAGAACAACCCATTGAAAAATCTAAAACCTAACATGTATTAAAATTAAGAAAACCCTGAACAATTTAATCATAACCAAAATAGAAACGAATTAATTTCTAAGGTTTTTATTTTGTTTACCTTCAATATTTCTGGGAAGTAATAGTCTCCAATCTTTGTAGCTGCAAGAAAAACCCTTTCAATAACTTAAACATTTCTTCACCATTTTCGGACTTAAACATATCCAACAACTTCTCTAACTCCTTCTGATCTTCATGGTGTTCTTCAATGTCATTTAATCACAACATAATCTTCAATCCCAACATCACAGTATCTTCAATTGATTTCATCTTCTTCTTTGGTCTAACTAGCACCGATACGACCATCAACAACAACTCATTAATCTTTCCCTTCAACTCTCAACTTCAAACTTAGAATCCCAACTCTCCATCTTCCTTACAGACGGCTGTTCTGGAAGTTTGAGAGAGCGGAACAGAAAGAAAGAGAAAGACAAGGAACGAAACTGATACGAAAAATTTTTTTAGGGTTTTGAAAAGAAAATTTGAACGGTGGATAAGCCACCTCATAGGATCTTAAAAGGTTTTGGATGGTCCTGATTCGGTGTCATACGGATTGAGCCAAATGTGTGAGTTAAATGTGTGCTTCTCTTTGTGTTAAAACGAAAATTTGAACGGTGGATAAGCCACCTCATACGGATCAATGGAAGGTTTTGGATGGTCCAGATTTGGTGTTGGATTATCATACGGATTGAGACAAGTGTGTGAGTTAAATGTGTGCTTCTCATTGTGTTAAAACATCGGTAGGTTTAGGGTATCAGCGAAGATTCCGACTTAGGGGAAGAGTTATTAAGGAAAATATGACGAACATCGATAGGTTTAGGGTACCGGTGAAGATTCCGACTTAGGGGAAGAGGTTATTAAGGATAATATGACGAACATCGGTAGGTTTAGGGTACTGGTGAAGATTTCGACTTAGGGAAAGGGGTTATTAAGGATAATATGACGAACATCGATAGGTTTAGGGTTCATGGTTAGATTCCGACTTAGGGGAAGAGGTTATTAAGGATAATATAACGAACATCGATAGGTTTAGGGTACCGATGAAGATTCCGACTTAGGGGAAGAGGTTATTAAGGATAATATGACGAACATCGATAGGCTTAGGGTACCGGTGAAGATTTTGACTGAGGGGAAGAGGTTATTAAGGATAATATGACGAACATCGATAGGTTTAGGGTTCAGGGTTAGATTCTGACTTAGGGGAAGAGGTTATTAAGGATAATATGACGAACATCGATAGGTTTAGGGTACCGATGAAGATTCCGACTTAGGGGAAGAGGTTATTAAGGATAATATAGCGAACATCGATAGGTTTAGGATACCGGTGAAGATTCCAACTTGTGGAAAGATGTTATTAAGGATAATATGACGAACATCGATAAATTTAGGGTTCATGGCTAGATTCCGACTTATGGGAAGAGGTTATTAAGGATAATATGACGAACATTGATAGGTTTAGGGTACCGATGAAGATTCCGACTTAGGGAAAGAGGTTATTAAGGATAATATGACGAACATCGATGGACATCCATCGCTTTCTTGGACATACACTTGTACATGAACCATGAACCCTGAACCCCGAACCATAAACCCTGAACCCTGAACATGTCATCTTCGTCTTGTACACCTTATTATCCTTAGTGTTTAACGACACTTAAGTTTTCAGGGTTCAGGTTTAGGGTACCCTGAACCCTGAACCCTCAACCCGACATGTTCGTCTTGTACGCCTTATTATCCTTATTGTTTAACGACTCTTAAGTGTTCATGGTTCAGGTTTAGGGTACCCTGAACCCTGAATCTTGAACCCTGAACCTCGAACCCTAGACCCGTCATGTTTGCCTTATACACCTCATATATTTTTTGTTATTGGGTAAAGCTTAACTTTATACAAAAAATTAAGCTACATCTTAATTCCTTTTAATTGAACATCTGTTGGGGTTCAACCCAATTCATCAAATCATAACTTATAAACAAATGACAAACTAAGAATCATAATTATAAGTCTCACTATGATTTCATCAATCTCACTAAAATTCACTCAATTTTTTATCGAACCGACTTGAATACACTCAGATTTGATCGATCTTACTCAAATTATATCAAATTTTCATCAATTTCACTTTGATTTATTGAATTTTATTCAATCAAACTTATTCATTTTGTTATATTATCTTTGATGTTCATCATATTATCGAATTCATCATATTATCCTTAATAACCTCTTCATCTAAATCGAAATCTTCCCCGGAACCCTAAACCTACCGATGTTCGTCATTTTATCCTTACTGACCTCTTATCCAAATTAAGAATCTCCACCGGAATCTATAATCTACGATCATCAGACTTCAAAACTTTTTCTAGTGGAAAGTCAATGATAATTATCGAATTAATTTTTTGTTTCTAGATTATTTCTTAGGTTACACAATTTATTTTTCCTTCCGTAAATACAAATTCCTCGATATTAAAATATACAAATATTTTACTAATTAAAATATATATAATATTTAAACAAAAAAACCAAAAAAAAAAAGTGTTATAAGTTATAATCAAATATAACCGTGCTATAAAATGGACGGATGTAATTTTTTCCAGTGAGTCATACGGATCACAATCCGTATGACTAGATAGAACTAGATATCAATCGTTGATAGATTTCGATCAAACGGTCTATCTTTCCCCCTCAAAATTTTGACAACAAAAACACATTTCCTCTCCATTTTTTTTCACTTCCACCTTCCCCCTTCCCGCTATGTTTCCCCCTGATTCTCCGGCCAAAAAACTGAAGAGCGAGCTGTCGCTTCTCTCCCTCACCTGAATTCTGTAGCAGTCATGGATTTGGAGTAAGTGAAATCAAATTGGAACGGAATTCATCAATTTTTGCTAACTAATTTCGTTGGATTACTTCGATTGTTCTTCTTGTTCTTCTCAAATCTTTTTACGGGTGAAATTTGGAAGGAAGCTTAGTTTGATCTTGCATGCTCACATCAACCATTGGGTTTGCTATTTTACACTCGTTTCAAGCTGAAATCAGGTTATATTGTTCTAACTTCACTTTCAATTTTCAATTTCATTGATCACATAAAAATTAGGGTTCTTCCTAATTTGGGAGGTTTTAGGAATTGAAGAGTTTAAGCTTCAATTCATGGTGTGGGTAAGCATGGGTTAACTCCAATTTACGTAAATTACATGCTTATGAACTTAAATTTGTGTGAATTGATTATTAGGGTTCCTCATGTGGATTTGGGGATTTTTCCCAAATCTGTTTTAAAAGGTCAAACATCCTAGCAGGTATAGATGATCTAGGTGCAGGTATAGTCCAGTTAATCTTTGTTTGATTTTGTTCTAGTTTTGTAGTATCAATTTCTGATTTTAGGTTTTCTGATTTTAAAGTTTTTATTTGTTGTTTGAAAATTGGTTTTTGATTTTTAATCTTTGTTTTTATGTTCTTGTTCAGTTTTTGAAAAAGGGGTTTTCTTCTTTTGTTGGGGGTTTGAATTGTAATGAGCTTTGTGGTTGCATAATTGATATAACTACCTGTATTGTCTTTGGTTTATATGAAATCTGCAGTTATTGGTTTATGAAGAGTACATGTTTAGTGTTTTCATTTTGTTTGTCAGTATGATTGTGTTCTTGATTTCTATTTAATACATATTATTCTTCCTGAAGTAGAGACTGCTTCAACTAGTGTTGTTGCTAAGCCGAAGTGTATTGTCCGGTGTCATACGTGGATTGGAGGAGTGTTCAGAGAACTACAAAGAAGATGTCTGGTTTAAGTTGATGGTATGTAATCTATACATTTCTTTTTTATTCTGGTTATTTTGAGTTACATTTAGGATTTAATGGCTTGATGAATCCTGTTGATTTGTTGACATGATTCACATGAACACTTGTTTATTCAGCAAGAATTTGAGTTCATTGAGCCAAGCCATTGAGTTTACGACTGCGGTGAGCAGGTGGTTTCATTTGCAGTCGATCTGATTGATTTCATGGATCTGATTAAATGGGAGAAGATGAGATTTATTAATGCTGGAACTCTCTGACTTCCACAACTAGTCAACAAACTTCTAAACAATGTAAGAAATTTAGGCCTTTTTTGTTTCTTTGGTTGAGTTTCTGAATGTTTACCAGCCTCAACCAATCTCGTACCTAGTTATGCTATAAATTGTTTTAGGAATTAAATTCTTAAAGTTCTGCAGTCTCAATGAAGCTACATGGTAGTGAAAAGACGCTACCATCTCTATGGGGTGTTGGTTAGAACTGAATTTCAATTTTACTTTTGAGCACCCATTTCTGCATATATCTTTTTCTTTGGCTTTCAATTTCTGAGTGAATTTGTTATATTTATAGATGTAGTTGGTGCTCTAGCCAAGATCAAATCCAAGCCTACAGTATTATACATTAGATTTAAGAGCTTGACTCTATCCTTATGTTAGGATTTCCATTTCTTTTAACTGTCTTGTTATGACATTTGCTCAGGGCAGGTCCTGATTCAGGGACCTCTTTTCCACCCTTTGTCATGGATCTGACCAGGTTAGTATACTCGGTTTTCTCTTTGGTTGCATAGGTTGCAACTATCTCCATTGGCAGGTAACAATAATAATTAAATGATGGTGATATCTAGATGACCGATCAGCTAGCTATAATCTCTTTTGTTATTGATGTGGTTGCTTTTATCGATCATCAGGGATATGTAGTCATTAATTTGCGTCAGTACCCCGCCAAAGGAGAGTTTCCCTAAGACTGCTTTAGCTTAATGTTAAAAAGTGCAGTGGAAACAATCAGGCTTTATACTGGGTCTAGCTCCTCAGCAACATCAATCTCAAGGTATCATATAAAATTAGAGTCTAATTTGTGATATTCTCATATGTTAGTATTATGAAATGTTTTTCCCTAAATCCTTATATGTAACTAAAGTACAATGTTCAAGACTGTGTTAATCCAGATTCGAATGTGTCTACCATGGCAAGAGGAAACCTCAAATGAGATGGCGATATTTTGCAGATTAAGGGATGATGCTAATGGAGTCTCAACCCGATTAGTGAATTGGCGATACAAAGAAGACGAGAGACAGATTCTGCATCTTGAAGCCATTGGGAGCAATCATTTACAATAAGGGATTGGCCGATATTTTTCAAAGTTAGTCATGAAGATTTAAGATTGGGTTAAAGAGGTTGTTTAATATATAGCAGAATATAGTTTTGATAGGGATCTTGTGTTCTACATTTCCTTCCAATTGGTTGCAAACGAGATAAATGTGTATACATGGGGGAGTGCATAAGCCTTAATTTCATCACTTGAGAATAGACATATAATAAAACTTAAGGGTTCTATTTCTTACATTCTATTATTATTGTTGTGAATTGCTTGTACAATTACCACTTGTGCACATTAATCTGATCACCAGGAATATGATATTACTAATTAATCAGTGATGAATTCTATAATAATGTAATATGGCCAAGTCGATCTAAGGCATCAGATTACGCCGTTAAACACTTCTGACTTTGAGACTGTGTATAGTTGAGCAATCTGGTGTATCTTGGCTATGCTGGACTTGAAGACCTAGCTCAAACCTTCAAACTAATTCGACGAAACTAAAGCATTTACCCGAAAACAAAAGTTAAAATAGTCCTTGGTCCTAAACCGCTTTGGCAATTACAAGCTTCATTGAGTACGATGATCGAAATTATATTAAAAGATAAAATATATAGAACTGATAAACACACTGAAACAAAAAAAAAATTATCCAAATTATAGTTAATTTAGTCGATTCATGTATATTTTCCTTTTCAATTTGTGCATCCAAACATTTGCTCATAGTGAATGAAAACAATGATTTGAACAAGTTTTCATGTTTCTATTAAACAAATCCTAATAAGATTGTTAGATAAATATTAATTAAGTTCTCAAATGTACTTTAAAAACTGATATTTTTTATAAATGATCGTAGCGGCTTAAACTTGGTTGCTGAGAGAGATTTTACCAAGTAATTCATTTTTTAACATGTGGTGGTGGCTTAAACTTAGTTGCTGAGAGAGGTTTGAGCAACCAATTCATTTTCTGTGGCTACGAGTCTGTGCCTCAAAGTGAATAGCTACATGATCACTTTTTTAGATGCTACAAGTTACTTGCAAAACGGATATAGTAATTAAACATATTTGGTCGTGGCTCAAACTTAGTTGCTGAGAGAGGTGTGAGCAACCAATTTATTTTGTTGTTGCTACGAGTCGGTGCCTCAAAATGCATAGCTACATGATCAACTTTTAGCTGCTATAAATTACTTGAAAAACGGATCTAACAATTAAACATATTTGGTTGTGGCTCAAACTTAGTTGCTGAGAGAGGTTTGAGCAACCAATTTATTTTGTTGTTGCTACGAGTCGGTGCCTCAAACTGAATAGCTACATGATCAACTTTTAGCTGCTATAAATTACTTGAAAAACGGATCTAGCAATTAAACATATTTGGTTGTGGCTCAAACTTAGTTGCTGAGAGAGGTTTGACCAACCAATTTATTTTGTTGTTGCTACGAGCCGGTGCCTCAAAGTAAATAGCTACACGATCACTATTTTAGTTGCTATAAATTACTTGAACAAAGGATCTAGCGATTAAGTATATTTTTTCGTTGCTAAATAATAGTGGACACATGTTTATTGCCACCAAAATTTCGGGCAGTTGCAAGTTTAGACGCTTAAACTATTTAAGCGACTAAATTTTTGAGCTCTTGCTAAGATTTTAGACGCTTAAGCCCGTTTTTCTTGTAGTGACATATAGTATGGGACTAATCTCAACACGTTCCCTTACGTATAGCCTTGTTGGGTCTAATACGTGGATATAAACGCGGAATAGTTATAGTCATATAAGATTTATCACAAATTGCCTGCTCTAGTACCATATTAGAGTGTGGGCATTCAACTCAAAACCAATTTGCAATTAGTGGAATGGTTCTCTTGTTTATATTGAGTAGTCATGCTTAGGAAGTAGTCTATGTGGGACTATTATTTCTAACATGCCCCTTCCACGTGTATGGCTCTTTTTGAGTCCTTTACATCGTGGACCTTGTATGATTGCTCTGCCTTCTTGGGTCTTACTTCTCATACAGGACCTAGATCTGATACCATATTAGCTCTGTTTGAGTACAGGATTGCTCAAGATACATTATATGAAAAGTTTTAGTATTAGAAAAATATCTAGTATTTAATAGTATGACATGATTTATAAGTATTTATTTATTAAATATCAAGTTATGGTATCACTATATATATCCTATGGTTCTCAATGTAAACAATTTCATTCAGTAATAAAATTTTATTCTATTTTTATTTTTTAGTTTCAACTTGGTATCAACGGGTTTGATCCCAATTTGTAACCCATTTCGTTTTTTCTTTTCCAACCTGTGGCGGTAGCCTTCAAAGCTACCGTCCGGCGAATTTTCCTTTCGGTGTAGTATATTAGGTTTTTATTTTACATTTTCATCCATATTTGTCAAATCCTAAATCTGACCCTATAGTTGAAGTTATCGTTCTCAGATTTTGTTGAAGATGGTGACGACATACTCCTCTAATTTGGCCTTGTTGAGAATTTTTTATTTAATTATTAATGGTTCTGATACGTTATGTCGGTTACTTTTAATAATTACGTGGATCCAGTTATCAATCGGTGGTTCTCCTAATCATTTTTTTTCTACGGCTGTGAGGTTCTTTATCAAAATTTTCCCTATTTTACTGGGTATTTTTTATCGATGGTTCTTATATGCTTCATCTACAATTCTGTGAATCTGTCTATTAGTGGCTCTTTTATGTTCCATCTAATATTTTTTTTCCTTCCTACTCAATATTTTTTTTATGACGATGCGCTCTTTCTTCTACTTCTCGGGCGTTTTTAAATTTCATACTTCTTCAACAATTTTCATATGGTCAATCTCATGTGGTTTTTCAATCGCATGAAATTGAGGGAGGATATCAGAGTATTGGAGTATTCAAGGAACAATACATGGAAAATTTTAATATTAGAAAAATATTTAGTATTTGATACTTTTAGCATAACTTGATTTATAAATATTTATTTCTTTAGTATTAAGTTATGGTATCATTATATATACCTTATGATTCTCCATGTAAACAATCTAGTCAAGTAATAAAATTTTATCTTACTTTTATTTTAAAATTTCAATTTAGCTTTATGTGCAGGAATATAATACAGTTATTTTTTAAAGTTGCATACCTCTAAAACTAAAAAACACATATTATAACTTTATATCATTCCAAGCATTCGTAAAAGACTTATTGTTTACAATAAGTATAAACATAACTAATTATTTATATTTGCTAGATGAAAATTTAGCAAAACTTATTATTAAAAGTGATTCTTTAAGAATAAGGCATCCACAAATGAAAAACGTGTATTATTTTGTGATAAAAATAATATCAAAATCAATTAATTAGGAAACAGAATACTATATAGAAATGGTAATAATTTAATTATTTCTTGGGGGCTATGTGTTTAGGTTACATAATAAAAAAAAAAATTGGTCAGCAGGATAGATTAAAACAAACTATTTTTTCTTCATAAATTGGAGAAAATCCTTCCAGAATAGGGGTTTGCCACATATACAACATGTTTTAATATTTTTGGAAAAGGCTAACAGTATTAGTGGAAAATAACATTTTTAAGACTTATTAGGATTTTGCAGAAGGACTGTCTTTGGTGGTTTTTATGGTAGGGTTGAGTACAACTGTACTTTATTCGGTAAAAACACAGAAAAATAAAAATTCGGTGAGAAACGGTTTTTATTTGTGTCTAAATTTATAAATTTACCCATTCTAGAAGATTTAAAATAATACTGATCGAGTTTGGATTTCCTAGAATAATTTATTTTGAGATTGAGCCTCAAATTCGATCTAACGGATGATGTCTCACAACTAAAGAAGTAGAAAACCATGTCGCTCTTTTTCTATTATCTTCCTCTTTTCCTCCTCTCTTTCAGCATCGATTCAAAAACTTCACTCATTAGTTTTCTTTTCTCCTCTTTTTCTCTGTTCAATTTCTCCATAAATTTTGTTCTATCTCTCACCAAAACTACCTTTTTAATTACAGAAGCTGCTGCTAAAGAAGATGGTATTCTCAATTTCTCACTACACCAAAAATGGTGATTTATGACGCTCACCAAATTGACGTTACAAATTCTATGTAACTTTTATAAGTGTTGCTTAAATTATTTAAAGCAACCATTATATACGTCGCTTAATATATAGTTATGCAATGATTATTTAAGCAACAATAATATTCGTTGCAAAATAGGTAATGAAAATAAAAAAAAAAAAAATACAAAATTACAAAATCTGGATATTTGTATTTTTGAAATTTTTGCAGTCAACCCTAATCTTTACAATAGTTTTACAACTCTCTTTTAATTACATATACAATAAAATCAATAATGTTCATTCCAATAACATAAGAAAATGACTACAAAGCTACTCCAAAAGAAACTGGATTACCTTAGCTCAAGCTGACTTGTTGACTTTTATTGTCTTCTTAAAATGAGCATCATTTTGTAACATCGCTTAATGAGCACCTAGAATAAAAGCCATTCAGCACAAGTGAACAAATACTGGTAAATCACTGAATAAACTTCACTAAAACAACTAATAGAATTGTAACAAGACAGTAGCATGAGTACTATACTAGTAATGAAAAGTATCAAGTAGGAAGCTTAGCTTACTAATTACGATTACAAGATCATCAGAATTTCATCTCATTCCATCAAATAGGATTAGGAATTGACTTTAACCTTCTACTTGCATCATTCTCATTAGCTAATTTTGTTGGCATAATGCTATCAATCTGCACAACAAAAATAAACAAAAAATCAATGATGTACCTGTGGAAATTAGAACATGTAGATGCAAAAGATGTTTAAAAGTTTCCAGGATTGCATACTTACATCACTGCATATATACCACTGTCACCAGCAAAACCATCAACACCATGAAATCAAAAGGAAACCGGTAACTTAAAAATCCATCAAATACAATAAACAAAAACAAAAATTACAAAATCTGTATATAATATTACTTACCTAAAGATGTTATTCATAAAAGGGCTTCATAAAATTAAGTCAAAATAAAGCAATAATAACAATAAGTAAGAAGATTAGGGTTATACCCTGCAGGATTCATTAGTTCATCACTAGAAAATAATTTCTAGGGTTTGAGTTATTGAAAGATTGTGTTTGATTTACGAAAGATGGGTTGATCAAGGTTTAGGAGAAATAGGTTTTTATTTCTAACAACTTTGCTTTGATTTTACAGATCTCGGTTTAGGTTAGATGTGAAGAAAAATGGGAGGAGGAGAACTCGATGAGAGATAAGAAATAAGGTAAAATAAAATAAAAGAGGAAGAACGGATAATAAGGTTCCAAAGGAATGTAAGCCCTCAACTATATTGATAAAGGAAAATGTGTCCTAGATTCTATTTTTTCTTTCTAATGATTAGGATTTAGTGCAACGTATATTTTGTCATAAACAACGGATAAACGTTTGCAACGTATATATCCGTTGCAAACCTGAAAAACCAAACGTCACAAAAACCAGCATTTGGTGTAGTGTCTGATTGTGTATAAAAGTTTCCCGATTGTTAAGGTCCCACCCTGGATGTTGATCAGCAAGACGTTTCCCGCTGAGATGAGAATATTGATGCAGAAGTCTTGGCACTGAAGATATTCGAAGTACTAATGGAGTGATTGTTTATTTATACGGTTTGGTTAAGGTTAAATTGATTTATCCAATAAAATCAAGTCTTTTAGTGTAAAACAGTTAAGAAGTGGTTACTGACTAGATAGAGAGACATGTCGAATGGGAATCGCATGAACATAAAACCTATGGATGAGTGATAATGTGTCTTTATTTAGGCATCTGCTTCAAGATCGTTAAGGTTTTGTATTCCCATAGATGTTGTGAAAAACTATCCCCAACATTTATCTACCCACAATGGTTGAAACTTTCTTCATGAGGAAGTGAAGGTAAAGAAGATGAGATATGGGTGTTAATTTATCTTGATGCGATTTTTGATATGAACAGTCTTGTCGCTAATACCTTCGTGGATCAGGACCTTCTGGATGAAAGCGGTGACTTAATTTGTTGAGTCTTCAAGGGGTAAATGATCTTTCAGTCCCAAAGTGTAGCTCATTTGGGTTCGCTAACACAAATAAGATAATTTGATGGTGCCAGGTCCGTGCCTCTATGAATTTGAATGTTCCAGGGAAGTCAGGAAAATTGGATCCTTTTTTGTTGATGTTCCATGAATCGAGGTTGTTATACCAAGTATACGTTCTTCCAGTGAGATATTTTAAGAACTCTCTGAGGCATAGTACATGATTATGTCCATGTTCCCCCAACGACTCTAAGAAGTGAGAGACATGTTCATGAGCATTCTTACTAACGTCATAGAGGTAAAAATGGAGGAGATGTGTATCTTCATGGGATATGAATCCGATGTATTACAACTGGATAAGGAGATTGGTGTTGATGAAGTGAAGCCGAGTCCCCATTCCCATGTATTTGCAAGAGTCTCTTTAGATCTTTAAGAGTGACGAAGTTAGGTTGCTGGCTATTTGACTACTCATGTTGGACATGAAATTTATCATCGTCTCGAATTTGAGCATTTGATATGTCAACTTTATTTTCGATGAGAGATTCTTGTCTATCTATCAGATATGTGATACTCGGTGGTTCTTGAGTTTTCCTAATTTACTCAGAAACCCAGTTAGAAAGAGAGTCAGTGGTAATTGGAATAACACCAAGAGTAACAGAAGTGATACCGGAAGTAACCGGTGTGATACTAGGAGTACCTGAAGTGGTAATCTTAGTATTTATAGAATGAGAATTAAAAGTTTCTGAACACAACCTAATCTCAACCATATTTTAGAAATTGGTTTTGTAACCGAAGGATCCAAATTGTACAACACTCGCCTAAACTAAGAAATGGTTGTCCGGGTCTTACTTCGGTCACAAAGGAAGGGAAGGATTTATCTTAAAGAGGAAATAGGATAAAGTATTAATATCAAATTTTTAGGCTATTTGTAGTGTGATGTGTATGTATTACTGTATGTGAAGAACTCTCTGTGTGAGACTGAGAGAAAACTTCTATAAAATCAGGTTTTAGACTTGTTGGAAAGTTCTGACTGATTTTGAATAGGTTGAGTAAACTATTTATGGTAATAGTTGTACGCACTAATCTTGTGGATAATGGAAGTTATGAAGTAATAGTGGAGTGGAGTATATGATAAAGTCGTGTTCACTTTGTCAGGGAAGACTTGAAAGTTACACACCCACTACTCCCTCTACCCCTTTAACCATTCGCATCCAATCACTTTTCATAGTGGGTGTATTGCTACACCCCATTTCGTAGGCCGCCAGAATAATACTTTAGTAAATATCTTCTTATGTGACATGTTTGATATCTCGTGTAATAATATTAATAACATAATGAAGAGAAATCACATACCACTTGTACACAAATGGGCTTTTGCCACGCTATTTTTTATACGTTTTGCATTTTTGGCGTGGTTATATATCTTAAACTGTAGATATAACCACGTGATTATAAACTGTGTGTCTATTACTGACCAATTCAGCCACATTGCACTCAGTTAGCGTGTCCATTAGGTCCATTAAAAACCACGTTAAGCATGGCGTGTCCAAAAGGTACCATTTAGCCACGCCCATTTTGCGTTTGTCAATGAACGTCCGTATACCAATCTATGGACACATGAAATAATTTTGGCGTGTGCAATAGATTTTTCACGCCACTCCAGAGATATTCGAGCGTGTTTGAAGGGTAAGTTTTATTGGTCACGCTACTATATAGATTTCCCCGCGTGTCTAAAAGGAAGTTTTGTTGGACACGCCAGTTCATAAATTGTTCTGCGTGGCTTAAATGTTAACATTAGACACGCCACTTTGGAGATTTTTATGCGTGTCTAAAGGGTAAGTTTTATTGGACGCGCCAGTTCGTAGATTGTTCTACGTGTCCAAAAGACTCCGTTTAGTCACGTGATAAGTGTATAATTTATATAATTTGGATATCAATTTTCTATGCTTTTCGTAGTTATTTCTCTTATATTTTTTATATTTTATGTTTATTTTGAGTTTTCTAGATATATTGGAGTCATAGAATGAAAAGAATTAAAATGGTTCATATCAGGAATTATCAAAGTCTTGACAGTCTCAACAATAAACCATTGCGGGCTCAGTGGATTGGTGGTGCAGTTTGAAGTTAATGGGCTCACTATTATAAAGCGTTTTACACTAGCCTGGTGGAGAAGCGTTTTACATGTGCTAGTAACGAAATAAGATTCGAGAGGCTGGATCGTGTAGGCTGCAGTCGAGAGAAATTAGGGATAAGATGGCTGTGTATCATGGGTTATGGCTCAGGTAGAGAATACTTTGAAGAGAAGAGGAGAAAAGGGTCTGAGATCGAGAGGCAGGAAGAAAAGGTGGCGCTGTTGACACTATAGCCCTGATAGATTGAAGAGATAGCTTGGTTTGGCTTCGATCGTGGCTAGACAGCGAGAGTTTGAAATGGGAAGAAAGAATGACAACTGATTTTGAGTTGATGGAAGTTAACAGCTAGAAGAACTGAGTTATGGGTTTGTTGTAATTTGGACAGACTGAGATAGAAGAAGAAATTGATGGGGGGTTCGAAGGATGAGTCCTTATTGAGTTGGAGGTCGCTGTCTAGAATGTAGAGATGGGTTTTTAGAGTCAAGCTGAGTTGGGTTAATACTGCCAGTGAATCAGAAAAGAACATGGATTGATGGATGTTGGCACGAGTGAGGAGGGTTAGAAGCTGAGAAGGAGATGCCGGTTACTGGATAGAAATAAGAAGTTGAGGTTTTTGTTGAACTGCTCGAGTCTGTGAGAATGGGTTTGATTATTGAACCAAGTTTTCAGCGAGAGTAAGAAGAAATTTGAGAACAGATTCAGCCATGAGATGGGTTTTGAGTTGAAACGGGTTCACTGCCGAGAAGAAATAAGAAAAATGTTGCCGGTTAATGAGTGATTTTGTGTGATTCTATAGCTTATATGGGATGATTGATTGTTGAATGTGTGAATGGTTGTGTAAGAAGCTAAATTTGCAGGGAAGGAGTATATAGAAAGGCTTGAAAATCATCACCAAACTCATCTCTGCCTTTATGAAATAACGCACAGCTGTTTGCTAAGTTGTCTGAAAGAGTAGCCGTGAAGAGTCGATGGGAAGTTGAATTACATAGTTCCACAAGTATGAAAGGCTATGGGCTTTCTTTTGAGCCTGATGTGAGTCTGACTTTGGGCCAGGAAGTTTGGCGATCTGTTTGGGTTAGAATCTGTTTTGACTTGGTTTATTTTTGGAAATTCAAGAGTTAGGGTTAGATTAGAAAGAAGAGTTCTACACCAAAAGGGATTGTATAAGGGAGAAAGCTATATAAGAACAACTTCAATAAAAGAGAGATTTAGGTTTTTACCTAGTTCTCATCTCACCTCTACTACTTCTTTTTGTATGTTTACGCGGGGAAGATTTCTCACATCTGGGGTTTGCAATTATTCTTTCTATTCAATTTTGTGAAATCCATTATGTTTAGCTAATTATTCTTTGATTAGGGATATTTCAAAACTATGTGATATGATTTATTTAAGTTAATCTTTCTTTCTCAATATTATGATATTGTTTGTCTTTTACGGAGCCCATGACCATGAATTGTTTGTGAGTGTTCAAACGGCCAATTGAATATCTTATTTGCGATTCCAATGCTAAATAATTGAACTGTAATCCGTAATTGTTATGGTGATTTAATCAAAAGTAGTGAAGCATCAACGTTGCAATGGGATGTTGAGGATTTTGATGTATGAAAGATAATCTTAAGTTAACATGTCGAACCTACGAACATGTGGTTAGGATCAACCCGACTCATAGAGCATACCGGTCAATAAAGTTACACTAGAGAGCTTATTCAAAGTGGTTTGATTGGCTAAAAACGAGTAGAGAACTTATTCTACGAAGTGACCTTGGAGTTTAATGGACTTGTTGAACTCATAACTTGTCTAGGGTTTTTAGTAAACGTATTTTGAAGAAAATTCCACTTGTATTCATGTTCACTAGTGGAGAAAGACTCCTTAATCATTCTCATCATCGTATTTGCATTCTTTTACTTGTTTTCATAGATTCTCATTAGTTTTATTTTCAGAAATTTATTGACAACTTTGACTCAACGCTCCCTCAGGAACGAACCTGCTTATCATTATTCTATTTATTAGCGTAAGAAAGTAATGAATATATTTTTGACGAGTTTGACGCCTCCGCCATCACGCCAGTTCGGAGACTCTTTGCATGTCCAAAAGGCACCATTTAGATACGCCGGTTCGAGTTACAGAGTACATGAAATGGACAGTAACTGGGGATCGAGCCCCCAAGTCCACAAGCTAATTTTACAACTTACATATTAATTTTGGGCTTGTCCATATGCTAATTTTACAACTTAGCCCAGGATTATTGATGGACTTGTTATAATTTGAGGAATCTAAACATGGTTGAAACCCGGGGTATAGCTTATTGGTTAACTATGGGCTTGATTTAAAATTTATGAATTTCTGCCGGCAAGAATTTATAAATTGGTTAATCTAAATCCCCTATTTCCTTCTATGATGATTTTCCCTCTGACAAGTTTCTCAGTGTTCCTCTTCACTATTCTCATTAGTTTTTATGTGGTGAATCACTGCTTCATCAACATCTCCTAACTCAATTGTTGCTTTCTTGAATTTAGAACTAGATCAATTATTGTATTTTTCATCATTGCCGCCATGGAAAGGATGTTGGTGTAAATGCCGATATGGTTTTTGTTAATTTTTCGAATGTGTATAATTCCAAAGAATTTTCTATAATATTTATAAGGATTTAGAGTTGACGAATTTTTTGTGCGAAGAATCTGTGATTGAGGGAGATTTGTGGAGTGAATATCTTTGCTTAATTTGGAAAGAACCTGACAGTCAATTGACCAAAAGAGAAAAACTAGGTAACAAATTATCAACATGTAACGATTTTTTTGAAATTTGAATTGGGGTTTTATTTTTCTGGTTCTGAGTTGTGGTGAATCGGTAATGATTTCTCCCTATCCAATTATTCTGGGTAATCACTGAATATACATATGTTGCAACAAACATCTTAGCAACAATAGCAAACGCTGAGAATACAACATTAAACACAGCAAACACCATTGAGGACAGCACTGCCTGTAAACACACAGGGAAGGAAGAAGTAGATTAGTTAGACATAATCAAAGATAAACATAGTAAATCTTTAAGCAAGAAATTCAAAGGATAACATATAAAACAGGAGAAAAACAAAGTAGAAATATAACGCTGCTTATTTAAGCGCACCTAAAACACCCCATATCCTCTTCCCAAGGTGGGTTAGAAGTAAGTATGCCCCGACTAATCCCCGATTAAATGGGTCTGCTTTAGCCAGGGTATAATGTAGTGGAGTAATTCTGTTAGGCGTGACTCCTCTTTCACGCATTAAAATTAAGTAGCGCGTCTGCTTCTTTCTTATTCCCTTCTTTGCAAGAACACATCAAAAATTGTTCCATTATTGCAATTGGAGCTAACAAATGACTAACGATGAATAGTTGTTCTGTAAGTAGACCATGAAAGAAAAATCATCGGATTTTCATTCGTTGTTAATATAATAAAACTTATAATCATTTTTGGGAATCAGGTTTCTTTTTCCTCTTAAAGGAGGATGACGAGAAACAATCTGAAATCATAACATTTTATTACTCCTTCCGTCAGGAAAAATATTATGATCACTTTTTCATTTTAACCTAAAAATATATCAAAATGCAAAAATAATAGTAACGTTTTTACTGAAACGGAGGTAGAGATAGTATATTTCTTTTGAAGCAAAAGTCGTAACTTGTTCGTGTGCAAGTCTCATAATGCATATTAAAATTGTTGGCATTGCCATATTTTTCACTGAAAGAACTGGCAATGAATCATGCTTGAGGTGCATAGAAGCTATTTTGGAACAACAGAAATGCGTATACAGTTGAGTAGATGCCGTCATTGATTCAGCTTTATCACACAAACATGTCTACAATAAGCCAAACATAAAATTAAGAAAAAAGATCTCCAAGCCGACCTCCATAAAACGAAGCAAAACTTAAGATCCCATGTTCACGCACTCCAAACCAAAATGACTTCCAAAATCAGGCATCATACCTAATTCAAACCTCAGTAATAGTACAATCCTCTGCCTCATAAGAAATGTATCTCAAAGAAGCATGACCCAGAAGTGCCAAAATTATGTTTAACAAGGGATATAATAGGGTCGATATAAGTTGTGAAATATTTAAACCATCACTCGAAAAAAAGCAGATTTAAACCAACTAGAAGAAAGCAGGTATAAACCATAACTCGAAAAAAAAAAAGAAGAAAAAAAGAGGTACAGTAAGTAGTTACACGGGTTTCAGAGAGATGGAAAGTTACAACAGATCAAATTGATTTTCATTTCCAAGTTGAAAACTTTTTTAGCGACAGAAAATACCTACCAAATACATTACAAATTGTCTGTTAACCTGTACAGGTGGCGGTGATCACTTGAAACTGCTGGAACAACCATCGATGGAGGTAACTTGCTTTCTGACATTTCAAAATCAACAATAACTTCTTTCTGGTTGCTGTATACAAAAGAACCAACAATTACCTGCAGAAGCAGTTGCACAACATGTTAGAAATTCAGCTCATAAGTCATCAATACTTAGACTTAAACATAATGACACTTTACCTTCTGCTGAAACACATTTAACCCTCGCATTATCATTCTCTAAAGCTATAATTTAACTAGAAGAATGAGCATAAACAGTCTGGATAGTTAATCTCATACATAGTACAAATGTCTACTAATAAGCTTTATATAATTGACAATAAGATATAGGAAGATAACCTTATTTCCAATAAATTTAATGACCTGGACTTCTACTTCTATTTCCTCACGCTTAAGTGATGGAAAAATCAAAAATTCTACTTATGCTGTTATGCAAGAGGCTAGAAGAGTCTTTGACATGCTAACCATGCGTCCTCCAACCTATCCAGCATGGGTTGGAAAGATACCACATACTAGGCTATAGGACACCACATGGTATTTCATGCTTAGCCATAAGTAACTTGATTAAGAACCTTAAATCATACCTTAATCCCAATTATTACCAATATAGCTCAAGTTAATTGTGTCTTTACTTTAACTAATCTCAATTTGTTGTTAAGAATAAAAAGCCAACACAACATAATCATATTGTATATTAACAACGAAAAAAACAGGACGAAAACAAAGTAACACATAATAACCTTAACAAGCTCACTTTACTGTATAAACCTGAATGGGCACACGAGAACAGGAACACATCAACTAAGACATGATTACTTTAGTAAGCTCACTTTCTTGTATAACAGTACCTGCACGGGCCCGGCAGCTTTCAAGGGACCACCTACTCCACCTCCAACAATGCGACCATCTGTACCAGAAAGGCAAATACTGAGTCCACCGGTTCTGGAGGATGCTCCTCCTATCTCGGTGTGCAGGTAGGATCCCGACAGCGAAAGGATTTCGTATCTTCCCTAAGATGAATGATATCAATGCAATCACTAAGTACTCAATTCTTGGAGAAGAACCAAAACACCTACGAAAGGCAGGAATATGAAACAAAAGCTGGAAAGAAAAACATGAGTGATGCACTCGTGTTGTCTGTTTTGGAATGCCAGGAGGATTATCTTCCTATTTTTTCCTCTCGGTAAAAATATGATTTGGACAGTCAAAGATATCTGTAAGCCATGGAAACCCACTACATAATTTGCTCGCTAACTAATTTGTTATTTGCTTAACTGCTAAAAGTTTGAGAAAATATAACACACTGAGAGATTAAAGTAATTTTAAAATAATTTCACCTCATAAGTCACATTTCCTCCCATAATTGCTGGCTGGCGGAGAGAGGCATTAGATATTGAACCAGATGCTGAGAGAATACACACTGCACGCTTTTTTTGTTGCATGAAAGACATGATCTTTTGACCAACATCCTATCAGACGAACATAGTTGAGAAGGTTATCATAACATTATATAACGCACAGCATCAATAGACCATGATAGGATAACAATAACAAAATTGTGCGCGTTAAGTCAAATGAGGACTGCATAACACTAAATACCTCAAGTAGTAGGTCAAACCAAGGATGTTTGGTTCAGGCTCCGATACATTTATATTTATTTTTAAAGTAGATATGTAACTTGCAACTCAAAAGCATATAAAGATAAGACAAGTACCTCGCCGGCAGCCACAGTGATGACATGTGGTGTAAAACCTTGTCCTGCATTTCCTGCGTCAAACAACTAATAGCATAAGCACCGCGTTTTGAATTCACCAAATGACCCCTTCACTCTAGACGAAGTAAGAGAAAAATTGTTGGCATAATATCAAGATATTTGTCTAGAAAAACTTTCATAGTGAGGAAGATGGAAAGCACAAGATGAAATTTCTTGTCCTTAATCAGGATGAACCAAATAACAATAACAACAGGTTTAAAACATTACACGGCTGCAATTTCATATACCACAATGCATAAAATCACCTGCTATCAACAATCACTATGAAACTAAATAATAAGCATCTCGATAGGTATTTGCCTAACAAAATAATACATGTTGTCAAGCTGCTTATTCTGTGGAAGAAATTCCCATACAAAATAATATACCTAACATTTTATGAAATCTCAATTTGCAAATTATACAGTACAAACAGATACAACTAAAAAGCCGCAGAATGTGCTCAGGAAGCCCATATGTATTAAATCAAACTAATATGTTTTTCAGTCTTACCCTTCCAGAAGAAATCATATGTTGTCAGTATTGATTCGCAAGGACCAGCAACAAATCCATATAAGATATAATAATGAGGCTCACCCTTAAAAAGGAATATTTATCGTAATAATTCATGTTATTGTAAAGTGTTCAAGCACCGGAAAGCCTCATTATATCCTATATGTAAATAGAGAGAGACAGACAGAGGTATCCACAGACTATTAATCTTAAATTTGTCAATCACGAGAAAACTATAGAATCTGCAAAACATAAATACAAACTAGCAAAGGATGATTAAAGAAAACGTATAAGCCACGTGAAAGGAAAGATTATCTTCGCAGATTATAGCCCTTCAAACTAGAAACGTCTAGAAAAGCCTAAGTGAATGAAATGCCTCAGTTCTTTTCAAAAGGGGGAAAAAAATGTAAATCCCAGAGATCCCAAGAGTTTCTCTTCATACTTTTTGACAATTGAAGGTATTTCCTTTAAAAGACCCATAAGCGAACAATTAAACTCTAGATACATATTTGAAGTCTTCGATATTTGAACAATGCTAACATTATCTATAAAATCCATGGAACATCGAGCACCAAGTGTAATGTAGCAGGCACAGCCTCACAGGTAAAAAGCCTTTGGATACACTGAACACCGGATTTAATAAATTAACTCCTAAAATTCCAGGCTTTCAGATTCTCAATCATGTAGTACATAAAAAGACCAAAAGTTAAATAACCTTATACAAATCATGATCAGATATTCATAACACAGCTGGAAGCATGAAGTAAAACACTTTAATAAATAAATGATTGTTGGCAGGAACCACAATATTGATTCTTTTTCATCATTTATCTATCCAAGTGGATATCCAAAAAGATGTCAATGCCTAGTTAGTCCTTTCGTTTTTAAACAACTGAAGCTTCTTGCCCTTCATGTTCAATGCTTACAAATAATCAGTGTGAGAAAGACTAATAATCGTAATAAGGAAAGACAATCTCTACTATTCACCACTCCATAATTCCTGTACCCAAAATTTGAATGCACATTCATCTCCGTTTATCATTTCATATATTATTGCATTCCCATCACATCTCCCAATATTCCAGTATTGAAAACATGAACACTAATAACATTACCCACAGATAATACACTAAACAATTCATTAAACGGGACGGGACCAATGTATAACATCATAATAAACACCAACAGCCAAAGAGATACAAAACGAGCACAAAATAAGACTGAAAGTGAGGGTTCAGAGAATTTACCAAGTGCAAGTAACTGAGATTTCTTTGAAGAAGGAGAAGAAACCGAAGAAGAATCTTTCTTTCGCGGCGAAGAAGAAGAAACAGGAAGTGAAGTAGAAGGAGAAGTAGATAACTTCTTATTAGTAGTACTAGTAGAATTTTGTGCTGTTTCAGTAGTACCGTACTTTCTAGGTCTACCTCTTTTTCTTTTTACAGTTTCTGCTGGTGGTACTGGTGGTGACGGTGCTGTAGGTGGTGGTGGTGAAGAACCGAAAGGTGATCTTCCAATTACTGAATGTGGTTGAAAAATCAACGGAGTTGGTTCTGGTGAAGTAGATGAATAATGACCAGCGTTGTTATGTTGATGCTGATGTGAATGCTGGTGTTGATTTTGTTGTTGTTGGTGGTGGTGGTGCTGCTGCTGCTGTTGGTGGTTTTGGTGGTGGTTAGGGCTTACGAATAACCCATTTGAACCACCAGAATTGACAGCGTTCCCGGTATGGTTATGGCGGTGATAGTATGAGTTCAGAGCGCTATTTTCGTTACCCTCCATGAAAAAAAAATAGAAAGAGATTTGGGATTTGGAATCTCGATTGGGTTTTTCTTTTTTTTAATTTATTTTTTAGATTTTGGGGATTGAAAAAAATTAATTTTAAAATGATAAAAGGGATAGAGACTCTGTGCTGTTTTGGAGCATAATATTATCTTGCAAAATGATAGTCGTAATGTTGGATGTCTAAACTCTGACGGTAAGATTCGACACATGTAACTGTTTCGGACACATGTACGGAAGTACCTAATTCATATTTCTTGGAATTATAGGGCGTGCAATAATTAGGAGCCTATTATTATTATGAAGGGAAATTAGCCTAATCCATGAGTTATTCATAAAACCAAATCTCTAGTTTAAATTTAGATCCGTCTCTCTGACCTGATAACTGGTCGCGCCTCTCCACCCAGCTCTATCAGCAGGCCCCTTCTGCTGATCTTGCGGTCTCTCATGGCCCAATTATTGCGTCCTCTACCATAGAATTCGGCCTTCGGAACGGCGGCGTAAAGGAAGAGAGAAGGGATTGATCCACTCGACCATCGGGAGAGGGCCTGGTAGGATACTCGACCAGAGGAAAATTATCAAAAGATGTCTATGCTCTTATATCACATTAAATATAAACTCTTAATATTTATTATTAAGTATTATATATTTATGTATTTATGAAAGAAAAGAAAACTTTACTCACACACTAGAAATTAATATAATATATAGAGTATTTATTACTATTGTGGAAATAAGAGTAATATATTTAAGAGTATACTATTATTCAAAACATGCATTATTATGTGTTTTAGATGGAAAAACTCAGAAATCATAGTTGTAATCATTCAAACTTTGTAAAATCAAGTTGCAACTTCATCGGAAGTGATTTTTAACAATTAAATGCTCAATTGATGTTAGAAAATATGATTTAAACATGAAAATCTATTGAAATCATAGTTTCTATGATGTTTCTAGCGCCAATGAAGGTGTGGTAATTTGTAAGTCAGGATTCATACCTTCACAATATTTAAATTTTAGTTAAGATATGGATTGCTTGGATAATTTTTCGACACTCTGTTGCGATTTAGAATCTGAAACCTTAAACTAGGGTTTATGTACTCGTTAATGGAGTCAAATGGAAGGACTAGAGAAGAAGAAAACAGTCAGGAGAGAGATGTTAAAGATTCACTATATTGATGAGAATGATTTCTGATTACAAAATGAGACTTACTGGATATATATATATACAAGAGATGATCCACATGTTTATTGTATGATCAGTGAGGATCAATTATATTTCACGTATCACTGGGACCAAGCAGATCGCTTTATATTTTCCGCCTCATAGAGGGAGACGTCTGATCCAGCTCTTTATTCCAGATGTTTTTCTTTTCAGCTCCCATCTTTATTCTCTAGATAATTGTAAACCTATATTCATAGCTTGAGTTGTTATCACATGAATTTAGTTGTTATCACGTGATTCAGGTGGTTAGAGATCTCGACTCTAGATTTCTTCTTAGCTTTCATTTGGTGGCACTGATGGCTTCCAGTTACGGGTGGATACGATACGTATGGTTAATATCTTTCCTGATAAGTAATTAAGTTAATTTCTGAACTTAGTTTGGCTTATCAAAAGTAAGAAAAACCTACTTCGGGTAATTGTTTTTCCTGATAAGAAGCTAAGTTAATTATGACCCTAGCTAACTTGTCAAAGATGGTATGTTTGACCTCTAATTGGCTTAGACTCTTGTAGGTTTAATCTAGTTCTTATGAACTTGTGAAGTTCTTTCGAAATGCTTGTTTTCTTTCAGTCTTTCTCATTTTTCGTGACAAAATAGGGGAGAAATATATGGATTATAGAGTGACTCAAATCACTTAAGAAAGAATATATGTGTTGTAAAAAGTATATATCTAACAGAAAAAAAAATGAAATATTGATTAAGGGGGAGAAACATATCATGTTGTGTAGTATTCACATACCACGAATTGAATAACAATTATGTTCGGATTGAATATTTGCCTAATAGGGGAAGTAGAGTTGTTGTTATTCAAATACTTTAACGTCGACATTTATTTTGAATATTTGCAGATCAAGAAGATGTTGTTGAAACTCGAATCAAGCGTATGAAGATAGAATTAAGAGATTGTTATGTTATGTAATTTTTCTATTGATTCTTGTATTCTCTATATGTAAAGAGTTTTTCACTAAAATTGACAAAAGGGGAGATTATTAGAACACTGCTCGTTTGAACCCACCAAGCATTGGTATGTCAAGTTTGGTTGTCAAGTTTAGTTCTAAAACTCAAAGTCGCTTGAGTAGATTACTAAAGTCAACTTCGTTAGGTTAGACTAGGAATATATAAATGTTGATACTTGCTCTAGTTACTATTAAAGACCTGAATACGCATTGAAGACAAAATGAAGACATCATCCTTCAGTTCAAAGCTAGTAATGATCGAGGTGTCGAACTCGCCAAAAATAATTTTTTTTACTTATCTTTATACTAGCTAGCTAGTAGTACAAGGATAAGTAGGTTCATTCCTAAGGAAAAGTTGATTTAAGTTGTCGATTTAAATTTCTGAAATAGAATAATGCAAAACTATGGAAACAAATAAAAGAATGCAAATATGAAGATAATAATGATTAAGGAGTATTTCTCCACTGACAAACATGAATTCAATCAATTGTACAAGAAAAATCCTCTTTAAAATACGTTTACTATAACAACCCTAGAAAAGTTTGAGTTCAACTAGTCTATTAGACTCCAAGGTCACTTTATAGAATAAGTTCTTTAATCGTTTCTAGTTAATTAAGACACTATGAATTAGATCTCTAGTGTAACTTAACCAACCAATATTTTCGTGAGTCGGTTTGATCCTAACCACATGTTTGTAAGTTTGATATGTTAATTTAAGGTTATCTTCTTCACATCAAAATCCACAAAATCCCTTTGCAACAGTGAAGTTTTGTTACTTTCGATTAATTCATCTTAATATTACGGATTAAGATGCAATAATATATCTTTAGCATTGAAAACAAGTTATTCAATTGTACACTTAGACAACTTGGAAGCAATCCATGGTCATAAACTCGGTAGGAAATAAACAATAAAACGATATTGAAAAGAAAGATTAACTTCAAATTACTTTATGTGATTTACTATGCTAGCAAAACCATGAATGATGCCTAACTGAACTACACCACCACAGAGAAGGAACTGTTAGTCATTGTTTTTTCCTTAGAAAATTTTAGATCATATCTCTTAAGTTCTAAGGTTATAGTCTTTAATGATCATGATGCTTTGAAGTACCTTCTGTCTAAGAAGGATACTAAACCTAGATTGATTAGATGGATCCTTTTGCTACAAGAATTCTCGCTAAAAATTAGAGACAAAAAGGGTGCAGAAAATGTAGTAGCAGACCACTTGTCTAGACTTGTTGTGGATTCCCCTGATGATTCTCCTCTTGTGAGAGATAGTTTTCCTGATGAACAACTATTCTTTGTTTCCCAATTACCTTGGTTTACGAATATAGTGAATTATCTTGTTACTGGTCGAACTCCTCAACATTGGGGTTAACAAGATCGTTCTAGGTTTTTAGCTGAGGTACAACATTTCTTTTGGGACGATCCTTATTTGTTTAAGTATTGTCCAGACCAGATTATTTATGAGATGTATACCTGAGAGTGACCAGTCCAGTATTATTTCCTTTTGTCATGATCATGCTTGTGGGGGTCACTTTAGTGCTAAGAAGACTGATGCGAAGATATTGCAGTGTGGATTCTACTGGCCATTATTGTTTAAAGACTCCCACGGTTACTGTGTTGCTCGTGAGCGATGCCAGAAGTTAGGAACCATTTTTGTAGAAATATGATGCCTTTGAACCCTATTTTAGTCATTGAGGTCTTTGATGTGTGGGGCATTGATTTTATGGGTCCTTTTCCTAATTCCTTTGGTTATTTTTATATCCTTGTCGTTGTAGACTATGTATCTAAGTGGGTAAAGTAGGTTTCGTGTAAAACAAACGACCACAAGGTCGTGGTCCAATTTTTGAATGATAACATATTTGCACGTTTTGGTACACCGTGAGCTATAATTAGTGATGGAGGGTCACACTTTTAAAATCGACCGTTTAAGCTCTTGATGAAGAAATATGGTATTACCCAGAAAATAGCTACCCCATATCACCCACAGACTAGTGGTCATGTAGAGGTTTCCAACAGGGAGATAAAACGTATTCTAGAGAAAACAGTTAATCATAATAGGAAAGACTGGTCGTTGAGACTTACTGATTCCTTATGGGCTTATCGTACTACGTTTAAGACCCCAATTGGAATGTCAACTTATCGTCTAGTTTTGGAAAGGCATGTCACCGGCCCGTCGAGTTAGAACATAGAGCATATTGGGCTGTAAAGCAGTTAAATTTTTCACTTGACAAAGCAGGAGCTCACAGGAAGCTCCAGCTCAATGAGTTGGAAGAGATTCATAAAGATGTATATGATAGTGCTAGGGAGTATAAGAACAAAATAAAACTTGTCCATGATAGAAATATTTTAAGAAAGTCATTTTCTTCAGGTCAAAAAGTTATTCTGTATGATATTCGTTTGCATCTATTCCCCGGGAAGTTACGCTCTCGGTGGACCGGTCCTTTTGTTGTTCGTACTGTCTTTCCTAATGGTGCTATTGAGATTGAGACTCAAGATGGTAGAAATCCTTTCAAGGTTAATGGTCAGAGATTTAAACCATTTTTAGAGCCTTTTCCTACAGGTGATGTTGAGGAGGTCCCTCTGGAGGACCCTGTTTACTCTGATTGACCATCATGGTTGTTTTTGTACATTAGTAGATTTTAGTTTCTAGGTTTTTATTTTCTATCTTATTCTCCATAGAAGGATTGCTACGCTTCACCCAGGTACTATCTTTCTAACTTACCTCTTTATTCCTCTTTTTACTTACCTATTGGTACTGCTTTTATTTTAAAATATTGAGGACACTGTTTGATTTAAGTTTGGGGGTTAGGGAGAAACTTCTTAGTGCAATAAAAACTCCAAAATTTAGAAGCTTGTGAACAATTCAGGATGACACTAACCATTCTAGGTAGATGGAAACTTAGCTTTTTTTCTATAGGAATTGGTGTGCCCAGTTAAATAGTCTATTCATAAAAGGACAGAGTTTAGGTGTTAGAAATAACATGATAGTTGTCACCATATCTCGGAGTCCATCTCAACCATATCACTTTATGTTTTTATTTTTGTAATTTTTTTGTTTCTCTAAGTGATTTGGTGGGGCACCAATATCGAATTGTTACGCTGCCAGGATGAAGTGGAGTGTTTGAGATCAAGCCTCATTATTTTTTTTTTTATTCAAAAAAAATCGAGTATTGACACTTTGATAGAAATATGTGTGTGTTCTCCTTGTCTTTGTCGCCTAAGCAAGCGTGGAACGCAGGATCTATGCGAACTATCATGTAAGATGCTGATAAGGACCATGTGCTTGGATTCAATTTGATCCAATCATGTTGTCAGTACATTTATAATTGTTTTATTTTCAATAAAATCGATCGTTGGGACCCTTGTATATATCAGCTGGGTCGATATTAGTATTAGGATTAAGACCAGTGAGAGCGTATCTCAATCCATTAGGATTCATCTTGGCACTAACCTTCAGACAGATATGGGAAACACCGTTCACCTTACTCAACATATGCACCATTCATCACTTCTAAATCTATTCATGTGATTGAACTTTGATAGATTCTGAGTATCGTGGTTGAACGACTATCTAAGTAGAGCTTTGTTTTCTTATATATGAATTTTAGTACGCTGAGTGCAAACTCGTGTACAGCAATTAGACTCATATAAGGTAATGATTCTCATAGCCGAAGGATCTAGTATACCAACTAAATAGCTTGTCTAGTGTCTATCCTCAATCGTTCACAGGTAGCTAGGATTTGGAGTAAAGGTTTTGTGGGTATACCTCTTGTAAACCCTCACGAGGCAAAACTCGTCCACTAGGGACACCTAGGGGTTTAAAGGCTTATTACATATGCTAAACGTAGTCGCGATTCCTGCGAAAATGAGTTAGGATTTTATTTTATTTCTAGATTAGATTTGCTCGAGGACTAGCAAATAGTAAGTTTGGGGGTATTTGATAGATATATTTTTGTGTCTAAATTGTGCTAAATTATCTATTTTACTAGTGCTCGATTTTGTACTTATTATGGGTTTTTATGTCTTTGTATGTATTTTTGGGAAATAAATACTTATGGAAAAATCAGCTCAAAAAGTTGATAAAGGCACCCAGAAAAATTACTAAAGGCACCCACCAGTTGGATTACGGGCACCCTTTCTTTAAATTCAAAATTCAAAAATGTCGGGAAAAATTCCCTTACGTGCAAAGAGATTTTCTGAATCAAATTTCACCTAGTTCTCTTCTCACCCCTTCTACTTCTTTTTGTAGGATCGCGCGGGAAAGATTTCTCAGATCTAGAGTTTGCAATTTCTTTTTTTCTTGAAATCAATTTGTAAACTCCAAATTATGAGTAGCTAGTTTTCTTATTATTGGTTAGGGAATAGTTGGATTTCATAATACATGATTCTTTGAATTAATAAATTAGTTTTGTCTCAATATTGTCGATTATGATTTACTAATAATATCGCCATGTATGATTTGAGTGTTTGTTTCATCGAGGGGCCAATTGATTGAATTCACATTCATATCTATAGCTAATTTAGGGTTTATTATACACAAAAGTGATACTCCTTGAATACAAGTAGCATAAATATGGTTATAGCTTGTAGTGATATATCCTTGTAATCATATGTGAATTGTCACCTTTGTTAAATTGAATTAGTGCGCTTTCCACGTTCAACTGCATTGATTAGCCTAATTTCATGAATATTAATGCTCCTCGGGAATTAAACTTGATTAGTGTTTTTTACATGTTAGGTTGTTCTCTTGATAGAATTTATATTCGCATCTTTTAATGTGTTTGATGATGGCTTGAGGAAATTTGCGGGATATTCTTGTGATCAAGGTATTCTAGGGATTTTGATAATAAGAGAATAAATATAAATTATAATTATTAGTACAAGAACATGTTTTGTGAATGAAAACGAAACCTTGACAATATTTGATAGACACATTTTATGTCTAAATTGTGCTCAATTCTCTATTTTACTAGTGCTCGATTTTGTACTTCTTATGGGTTTTTATGTCTTTGTAGGTATTTTTGGGAAACAAATATTTGTGGAAAAATCGGCTCAAAAAGTTGGTAAAGGTACCCAAAAAAATTACTAAAGGCACCCACCAGTTGGATTACAGGCACCCCTTCTTTAAATTCAAAATTCAAAAATGGCGGGAAAAATTCCCTTACGTGCGAAGAGATTTTATGAATCAAATTTGAGCGAGATTTTCTTGGAGTTACAGCTGGATTTGGATTGGTATTATCCTGTTAGCATAAAACAGGGATGGTAGTTGGTTTGTTTACGTAAAATAAAGAAGTTTCCATCTTGATCTCGGTTATCCAGGGTGGAGAAAAAAAATCAGAGAAAAAAATAGTTACGCTGGGAAGAAGAAGAAGAAGTACAAACTACATCAGAAAACTTTCATTGATTCTGTCACCTATTATTTCATATTTTTTCAGCGTCCAGGAACCGTACTTTATTGCTTCTGTTTTCTATTCTCTTCAGCCACAACACAGCTTGCAACAGTTATAATCATATCAAACCTTCTGTGTTGTTTTTATTTTTTCTTTGTAAACACTTTTTGAGCTATGAAAAATTATTTTGAAAGTGTTTCCAACATGATGAGCTAATCACCATCACTGGGGCGATCGAGGAAGCCATTTTTTCAATAATAAAGTGGTAATTCTTATTTTACTAATATTTTACAATTTTTTTATAATTACTTGCTTTGAATTAAATTTGAAAAAAATAATTTTTATCAATTAGTTGTGTTTTCTTTTGATGGGTCATGCTGAGTTTAAAGCTTTTGATGTCTCATACTTTTGATTTACAACTAATATTTTGGAAATCTAACTTTGGCAATATTTTGAATAAATTGAATATATGAATTGCAAAATAATTATTAATGCTAAATTACTTGAAAAATTGGCTAATAGTGGAATCCTTAGTCTCAGTTTTTTCCATAATTTGAAATCAATTTTACTTTAATCTTCTTTATTTTTAGTCTTAAGAATTAGGTTTAAAAATCAAATCTTTACAAGTCTGAGTATCGAATCTTTTACCACTATTTCTAAAACACATAAATATTCTCAACTCTTTGATTCTTTTCTACAATTTCTTAGCTTTCTTAATTAGTTTAATTTACTTTCATTAAATCTAAAAATCCCCCCTTTTATATAAGTAATAGGATACAAATAACAACCAAGACCTCCTCGTGGGAACGATCATTTCTTACCCATGCTTCATAATAAATCATAAGTAGTGAGAAAGTGAATAATAATTTTGACGTGATGCGACACACATCAAATTTTAGAGCCGCTGCCGGGGAGGCATCGGATTGTTATTTGTTTTTGATTTCTTATTATTCGTTTTCATTTTCATTTTTATTTTTGATTTTTTGTTTTATTTTTGATTCTAACCTAGTTTTGAGAATTTTATTTCAGGTACTTATTTCTCATGGAAGGAGCATATTTCAACAATAATTACGGTTTTCAACCTCAAGAACACTATGAAAATTGCCTAGCACCTTTGGGATACAATAAAAACCAATTCATTGGCTATGATCAAAATCCTAGAGAACCTTATAGTGATTTTTATACATTCCAAAAACCTTGTAGTCGGTATGTAAGTCAACCACCAAGGTGGTACAATTATACATCCAATTGGCTTTATTCGATTTGTATGCATGTTATGAATGGATTACATGACTTGCAAGATAGGATAGAACAACTTGATCGTAATAGAGAGAAATTTTCACAAACTGATTTCTACAATAGTTTATCGTACCCGACTCCCGATTGTAGTTATGATCATTCACCCATTCAAAGGGAAGAGTCATGGGCAAGAAGTTCTATTGTAGTTAATGGTGGGAAGCGTGTGACTGTCAGAACACTTTCTCAAAAACTATACAAGTTGGAAGATGATGGAGCACCGGAAGAACTTCTCGAGGAAATTAGCAGGACCATTCGTATGGAACTTAAACGACGTTCTGATAAAGGTGGGGAAACTGATGAAGATTTTGATTATGGTGAGTCTGAAAACGAAGAGGAGTATGTTGAGAATAAAATCGAATTGAATGATATTGTGGAAAACCCAATTAAACTGATGCGGATGATATTGATAAAGTTGACTCTGAAATTTCTATTGAGGCGGAGATGGATGAAGAGTGGTTGAAGAGTTTGATAGAGGACCATGATACACATGGGGTGAGTAATTCACTTGAATTCTTTAAAGATGAAGACGATCCCGTGATACAAGAGATTTTGGAAGGTTTGACTAATCACTTGCTTATTGATTCTTCTTCTTTACCTCTCATTGGCTTGAATATATGTGCTTCAGAAGTATTGTTGAACGACTTTGCTTCCCAATATATTCCATTGGAGATACTTGATTCTCATACTATACAGGTTTGTAAAGAAAAAATCGTAGAAGTTCCCAAATTTTATGTTCTTTATACACTTCGAAGTGTATAAAATACTAAGTGTGGGGGAAACTTCTACTAGGAGATAACTTAAATTCTATTTTCTTGTACTAATATTCTTGTGAAGCTATTGTCAGAATTGCAGATTTTTCTATGGGTGGACCCCTAAATTTTCAGATTGTTGGTCTACGGGCGACTAGAGAGTCAGGCTGACGACTTTAAACCAAGCGGTTCATGGGAAGCAACCCATTGGTTTAGTATTTCTTGTACTTTTTCTTGTTATTATTTCTGAATTTTCATATCATTATAAGATTTTCCACCTTGGGTTACATTGGATCAGTCAATTTACATTGAGGACAATGTAAAGTTTAAGTGTGGGGGAGTGGTTAAGCATATAGAATTCTTAAGAATTCACTTTTAGGTAGAAATTATCAACCTTTTTATAACTATTTGCATGAAACCTCCGACTTTTAGATATTCTAGAGTCACTTAGTATACCTTAGAAGTCTTAGAGAACTAAATTCAGGTTTCTTAGTTGTTGAGAGGCAATAACTGACAAAAAGGAACTTAAACCGTCGGTGGCGAACTAGGTGCAGAAAGAATACAATATTAGAGAAGTTGATCATTCATTACCCATATATGAGTGAGGCACGAAACTTTAAGTTCTTTGTACCTATCTAAATTGTCAGTTTAGAGTGTTTCGTCTGCGAAAACTCCAAGTAGAATGATGAGCTACCCAACCTTGCACCATTTCAGCACTACTTTTTGATCTCTTGAGTGCTAATTTCTGTCAATCATGAGGGTGACATCAGAATTACAAAAAAACCTTACCTTGTAGTTTGATTTGCAGTTGGCACCACTATCTCTCTCTCGACAACAGGTCCATAGAAACACTATCATCATCAACAAGCAGAACATTACAAATTTGAAGAAAGTTGAAGACGTTCAAGGTTTACAAGCACCACTACAAGAAAGAATAAAATTCAGATTCAAAGTGAAGTAACAATACAAGGGGAAGAATTCTATATCTTAGTTGAAGACTACGTACAAGAGCGAAAAAATCAAAAGAAGTGCATTTTTTGTGAAGTTTATGACACCGAGACAATACGAGTTATGAAGAATCAAGTGGTAAAGTCCTTCTCCCACGGCTATAGTAGTTTCATTGTTATTCTTCTATTTTGTATTTTGATATTTTATTGTCTAAAAAAATCGAAAAAAAATCAGAAAAAAAAATATATAAAAAAACAGAAAAGAAAAAAATATTTATCTTTATTGCTTTAGTGTATATTTCTTTTTATATTTATTTGCTAAGGTCGTAGGAAAGAAGAAATCTATAAAGAAGTTTCAAGCAACAAAAATTTGTTAAGAAAAGAGTTATAATTGTCAGAGTTCTAAGAAGTTCAAGAGTTCATCATCTACAGTTGAAGCCGAAGACGAAGATGTTTCTATGGGACGTTGTGAGAGTGGTGCTGATTGTAGATTAGGTGAGAAGGTAAGTGAGCTTTCCCATCCTTGCATAGTGGTTGATTTATTTTCGTAAAGATTATCAGAAAACATTTTCTTTTCTTCCCACGTTTCTATGGGATATTCAAATATAATTTGGTAGGTTTTTCCTTTCTATCATTCAACGTGAGCAGGATTTCTATCTTCATTCCTATCTGCACATATGAGAACCATAAAGTGCGTCATTTGAGTGCAAATTCATAAAACCCTATTGGTGAGGTAGAAGTCGAAACATTCGATCATTCTCGAACGTGAATTCTTTCATATGGTGGTTTTCTCCTAACTCAAGAGTTAAGCATGAGAATAGTGTTATTTGATACATCTAACTTCTTATTATTAGTGTGCAGAAACTTTATGTCCTCTTAGATATTTGGATGCATGTGCGTTGGAATATTTGAAAGTTGGAGTAGGTTTTGTGGGTATGCCTCTTGTAAACCCTCACGAGACTATAACTCGTCCACTAGAGACACCTATGGGTTTAAAGGCTTGTTACACATGCTAAGTTTAACCGTACCCTAAAAAAAATGGAGTTTAGGGTTAGTTTAGTTTAGTTTGCTCGAGACTAGCATAAGGCAAGTGTGGGGGAATTTGATAAGTGCCTAAAATACATAATTTAACTATCAATTTCTTACGCCTTTTTTAACTATTTCTGTGGTATTTTGTGTATTTTATGTTTGTTTTTAGTTATATAGGTCTTTTGAAGTCACATGAAGTAAAATAAGAGAATTAGGAGTTCAAGGTATTGTTTGGGGTTAATGAACTCAAAGCTACAAAGACTAGAAGCTTGTAAAGGGTGAAAAACAATAAATTACTAAGGGGCATCCAAGTTGCAAAAGTATTATTAAGCAGGAGGTTGCCCAGTGTCTAATTGCCCTATGTGCCTAAATTTGCTTCAATATAACCTAGCCAAATTAGGTCAAGACTCGAGACCAATTCAGTTCGAGCTTTCTCCTTTTTTGTCGAGATTGAACCATGTTCCACCCTCGACAAACTTCTATGAAAATGTTGACTGGAGAGATGGCTCAAGATTATGTGAGTCGAGGGAAGAATGGAAGTTTCTCGCTAATGGATTTGAAATAAGAAAGAAGTTTGAAACAACGAGAAAGGAACAAATTGGTTGAAGTCATGAAACAGAATGAAGATGAAGTTGGTGGTGCAGTTCAAGGCAAAAGGGTTAAAGTAGAACATCGCATAGAAGATGGAATTGATAGAAAAGATGGGTACGATTTATTTTGAATCTTTGATGATTTAATTAAGAAAGGGGTTTTGGAATCAACGATTATTATATGTTTCTTGATCACGAGGCATCTCAGAAGTTAAGACTAAGAAGAGTGGAAGTTGTAGTGAACTTTATTTAAGTATTGGCAGTGAAGGAAGTGGTGGAGCTTTGTTGAGATGAGACATGAAAAAAGGCAGTGGTCAAGAGAAATAAAGAAAATAGATATGGAGATGTCGTTGACTGAGAGGAATAAGATTGTGGACTTGACTATTGTCGGTGATTGGTTTTTTGTGGTTTTATAGCTCACATTGCAGGATTGTTTGGTTTATTGATTGAGATGGTGGCACAGGTGGGTTAGAGAGAATATATGAGATTTGATGTTGTCGTGAAGATAATGAATGGGTTTTGATCATGTTGGTGTTATGGCTTGAATTGCAGTTAGGGTTCGAAAGTGGTGATGTTGTTAAATAAACTGAAATGGTTGTTTAGCTGAAATGAATAAATGTATTTGCTATTGAATTGAATTGCTATGCAGAGAAAGAGAGAATTTGGGTATTAGAACACCAATTTCACATGTCGAAATCACTACCAAAGATGGGCCGAACGTGTTTGAAGATTGGTCTCGGAGGAGTGGCCATGAAAGATAACTGAGCTTAGGCGTGAATGGTTTGAGGATCCCTGTATTATGCTTATTTGGTTGGTTAAATCTATTTTGGGATTTAAGAGCTACGGGATTCTGATTCTGATTCTGATTTTTGTGTTAGAGTTTTGGACTTGACTTATGTTTGGAAATTGAAGAGTTAAGGTTATAATAGAAAATAGAGTTTTATTATAAGAAGTATTCTACAAGGGAGAACTTCAACAAGAGAGGTAGATATCCAGGTTTTTACCTAGTTCTCTTATCACCTCTTCTACTTCTCTTTGTAGGTTCACACGGGAAAGATTTCTCACATCTAGGGTTTGCAATTTCTTTTCTTATTGGATTCAATTGTGTAAACTTCAATTTATGAGTAACTAGTTTTCTTGTTATTGGTTAGGGAATAGTTGGATTTCATAATACGTGATTCTTTGAATTAATAAATTATTTTTTTCTCAATATTATCGATTATGATTCACTATTAATATCGCCATGTATGATTTGAGTGTTTGTTTCATCGAGTGGCCAATTGATTTTATATTCATATATATAACTAATTTAGGGTTTATTATACATAAAAGTGATACTCCTTGAATACAAATAGCATAAATATAGTTATAGCTTGTAGTGATATATCCTTGTAATCATATGTGAATTGTCACCTTTGTTAAATTGAATTAGTGCGCTTTCCACATTCAATTGCATTGATTAGCCTAATTTCATGAATATTAATGCTCCTCGGGAATTAAACTTGATTAGTGTTTTTTACATGTTAGGTTTTTCTCTGGGTAGAATTTATATTCGCATCTTTTGATGTGTTTGATGATGGCTTGAGGAAATTTACCGGATATTCTTGTGATCAAGGTATTCTAGGGATTTTGATAATAAGAGACTAAATATCAATTCTAACTATTAGTACAAGAACATGTTTTGTGAATGAAAACGAAACCTTGACCAATATTCTCAACTCTTTGATTCTTTTCTACAATTTCTTAACTTTCTTAATTAGTTTAATTTATATAAGTAATCGTATACAAATAACAACCAAGACCTCCTAGTGGGAACAATCGTTTCTTACCCTTTCTTTATAATAAATCATAAGTAGTGAAAAAGTGAATAATAATTTTAACGTGTTGCGACACACATCAGCAAGGCAACACCATGTGCTAGATTGATGGAGAGAGGAACTACTATTGGCTTCATCTTAAGGCGAGAACCATCATCCAATATTTCTCTTGATAACTATAGGCATAAAAACGCAGCAACACTCAATGCATCATCCAAAACCCGGTATGGCTTCGCTTTTCTCGGCCACTACTGCCCATCCACCAAATATAGAAGTACTTCTCAATATTAGACTTCACGTCATATTCTTCTATATTCTTTACTAAAGTCAGACAAAATTGTTCTTCCTTCTTATTCAAATGAAGGTCAATATTCCTTAAGACTGGAAGATGCAGCAGGATAGCCACATCCTCTAAGGTGATTGTCAATTCTCACCATCTGCATATAAAAGTGTGAGTTAGGATGCACCATCGTGAGAGATGAGCAACCACGCCATGCACATCCTTATTGAGCCAATCGGTACCAGATATTCTAATAGCTTAATAAATTTGTGGACCCTCCAACAAAGCTACAACATAATCCTTACCAAGCACACTCCTCAACCATCCATCCCAACCACTCAAAGGAGACTGGAGAATTCTGAAATCAATAGGTGAAGCAACATATTCTCTTTTCTGAAGATAAAATCGCATTACATGTTCAGAGCAACTGACAGAGGGTTTATAGCTTCACTTCCGAGGACACGCATGACATGACTAGGGTGGACTTTAGCATGAGAATAAACAAACATAAAGAAGTCATCGTCCATGTTGGCACATATCTAGCATGCCCAGAACCAGAAGTATTGTTTTCTTCATTGATAGAGGCAGAATCATCATTATCATCATGTGACATCTCAACGGAATCAACAAGAATACTTTTACTCATTTCAAGCTGTACAAAAAGATCAGAAAGTTGAAGTGATGATTTTATATGCAACAACGGAAATACAAAATCATAAGATTCAAATCCCTGGTATCTCCAATAAATGCTCGTCTCTGTTTTCAATAAAATAGGGAGAAGAGAGCCAGAAACATACATACCTGGTGTAAATGCTTCACAGATGAAATAGAGAGCAACAACTAGACTAAGCTCGACCTCACAAGAAGCAAGCAATGTTGTCAGTGTTGAGAGAAATGTAAGTATTGACTCACAATAAAAATAAAATCACAAAAGTTCAAGTGAACTTTCATTCACGTAAAAGAAAACAAAAAAACAATAGGTTTCGGTCCAAACCGTAGCCTACTTGTAAGAAACAGTTGGTTTTCAAGTTGATGTTCTTATAAAATACAAGAGGATTGACAAAGTTTATACAAGAAAACTAGGGTTTAAGGATGTTGTTGATTCAAACAAGCATATGAACAATTCTTTTGAGAAGAAAATATATACATAAACTCAATCTAGAGTTGTACACTCATGTAAAAGAGATAAGGTAGAGCTTACTTTGCTATCAATGGCCGGTTGGTGCTATGATGATTAGAAGAGGACGATGATATTGGAAAAGAGAAAAAAGCCTCGGTATAAAAAAACAAGAATAAGCAAAACTTTCCTTTTATATCAAATAGATACTTCGAAGTTGAGAGGGGAACAGATTCCCTCTTGTCCGTCCAGCAAGACACGTCTTCAGTTGGTCCGCCTACCACCAAGCTCGCTTATCCCCTTCCAAATTGTGCGATCAAGCCTCAAATGTGTCCATCCAGTTAAACCTCGTCCACCTTAGTCCCGACCAAAGCTTATTCATCCAGTTCAATCAAGGCACACACATCCATCGACTCCATCAGACTTGTATGACCACCTTCGTTTAAAGCCCGTCGGTCTATCTTTGCTTTGACTTGTAAATCCAACTTCAATCAAAGATCGCTTATCCAGCTCAGACCCAGGCATGCCTATCCACCTCAACTTTGATCCATGATCATCTGCATGTCATTAAGTTATGCTTGTCCGACCAATTTTAAGCCTTGCTTTTCCATGGATCATTACTTATATCCAAAATAACCTCCTAGCTTGTTTATTCAAAAGTACCAGGTGACTAGTACTCTTTTGGTAATATCTAACCATTGAACTATAAAGTTATATTTCGTTTTGTTTTCGTATGACAAGCCACCATCTAGTGCTTACCATGCAACATTACTCGTTCCACGCTAAACATGGGACTTAATGTAGATGGTGAGATTTTCACAAAGGTAAAATAGTAAAATTATGTCTCAAGACTCGAGTCTGAGAAAATATTAAACCTTAAAATTCTACAAAATAATTTTAGTCAGGTGCTTATCCCTATCATCCCTCAGGTGCTTATCCATGTCTTCTCTTTGCTATATGTATGGCCAACTACATATATGATCAAAATTAATGAATTGAATCAACATTCATCACTGTACAAAATCATTAGAATAACACTGGTACTTACAATGCCATTCCCAGATATTCTATGATTTTGACACAAAATCTCAAGCTCCTAGATGGATTGCCCACTAGTATAGAGCAATTTGAGTATTATTTGGTGTTATACTCCGAAGATGGATTCTCAAAAACTACCTTATGTCAGTATCCATGCTCAACTGAGTAATACTGACTCACTAAGATACCTATATAGCTTTATATAGAAGATTACATATGAATGTATTTGATTAAAGTACCACAACTATACTTAGATTCAAAGTAAAAAATTATGCCAGACACAATTTCCTATCTTCTACTAGCTAAATCCATCCTCAGTCACACTAATCCTTGCTTAAAGAGACAACTAATGTGAATGGGTGAAAATAATTCAATTTAGGATTTTCGAAACGCTTGAAATTTTTTCAAAACACTTATAAGCGTCTTAAACGATCAAAGAATACTTTCAAACCCTAATTGACAAAAGGAGACGCTATATTTAAAGCATTACAAAAGGTTATATCACAATACTAGAACATATGCGTCTTTGTTTCAAAGACAAGACTAAAGCGTCTTAGTCTCAAAGACCCAAGCATGTGCGTCTTAGTCTTGTTGCAGATCATGTGCGTCTTTGTCTCAAAAGACCAAACTAAGACGTTTTACCCTTTTGTCCCGTACTTGTCTGTCTTAGTTCTAAAGACTAAACGTGTGTGCCTTAGTCTAAAATCGAAACTCGTGTGTCTTTGTCTTTGAGACCAAACTGAGATGTTTTACCTTTTTTCCCTAAACCAATGTGCCTTATTTCAAAAGAGCAAATCTCGTGCGTCTTTATTCCAAGAGAAAATCTAGTGCGCCTTAGTTCAAAAAGCAATCTTATGCATCTTAGTTATAAAGACTAAACTCGTACGTCTTACCTCTTTTGTCCAAAACTAGGCGTTTTACCCTTTTGCCCTGAACTAATGCGTCTTAGTTCAAATAGGAAAAACTCATGCGTCTTTGTTCCTAGGGAAAAAATCAAGCGTCTTAGTACAATAACCAAATACTAAGGCGTCTTACCCTTGGTTCCTTTCAACTAAGGAGGCTTAATACAATCCTTTCGACTAAGGAGGCTTTGTATTACTCCTTTCAACTAAGGAGGCTTAGTATTAGCCCTAAAAAACTAAAGCGGCTTAGTATAGTCTAAATCTAATCTGACCCAAGCACTAGCCTAATGTCTCACACATATATTTTATATGTGACCTTTCACTCATATATTTTCATATGAAACCTCACATACATTTTCTCATGCTCAGCATCATACACTTATTTCTATAAAATAAGCATGTCAATGCAAATTGACCTAGTTGAACATACTATTCCTCATAAATAAATTACCACATATTTTATTTTATTTTATTTTAGTCTTTCAAGACTAATAATCCTAGTCAAGCAAGATAGGTCTTCAGTCAAAAGACAAAGAAAGTCTCATTCGACTTAATATTATTAGTAGTACTTAATACTACAAAAATTACATGATACATCAAATGTCACAAATGGGGGGATATTTCACTAGGGTATTGGTTTGGCCTTCTATGGCACATGATACAACAATGAATCCACTACAGAAGAAACTCTGGAAAGTTCGATTAGCATTTGAGTAGAGGAGTGGTGGGTTGAGTAACCATCTATTCAACCTTAATCGAAGTGGAGAGCAGTTTTCAACACTTTTTCCACCTTCTCCACTTCACCACTACTCAACCATCGATATTTTATTCCAGAGAAGAGGTCACGTGAACGCTTACAATAGCTATGACTATAAAATAGATTTCTCAATCTATTGAACACACGATAATTCCAAGTCTAAGTCTGATGCAAAACAATTCAAAATCGAATAACTCGATCGTTCAACTTTCTCACACAGAGAATTGTTCATAGCTATTCAGCCTACTGCATACCAAAAAGTCTGATACTCTAACCTCAATTCATCTCTCGCTTCCCTCCCTAAGACCAACCCCTCTCCTTTGTGACTGAAACAAGACTGGAACGATCATTGCTTGGTTTAGGCCAGTATTGTACAGATTGATCTCTCGAATCTAAATGAAGTACTTCAACAGTACAAATGTTTAAGGATTAGACGAACATTCATCTGCTCACCTTACTTTTCCCAATTTACCCTTTGAATTCATTTTCTCCACAAACAACTAGTTATTTGGTGTCAACTTTGGTTGTTGAAAACATAATCTGTAGCTAATGTGTTCCTTGGTTCAGGATTTTAAGGTTCAAGGGTATAGGGTTTTAGGGTGCAGGGTTCACAGGGTCCAAGGGTTACCCTGAACCCTGTTCCCAAGGTTGTTGAAACTAATTTACTGCATTTTATCTGTTATTGACACTAGTTATTTAGTGTCAACTTTGGTTGTTGATATTATAACATGTAGCTAACTTGTTCAGGGTCTTTGGTTGTTGATACCATAATCTGTAGGTAACTTGTTTATCACTTATTTTTAAAAAAATTGGTTTTTGGTTTTTCGTAGAGATCTATCCAGTTGTCTTTGGAGTTGTTCCTTCTAAAAATAGTAAGTGTTGGTGTTGGTTGTTAAGTAATTTGAATTAAATTATCCGTGAAGATCGTGAATTCATCATCATGTCAGATCGCAGAACCAGTCTTTTGAAGTATGTCCCTAGGTTCTTCCCTACTGATTCGCATTCATACTGCTTTTACCATATAAAAGGAAATATTCTTGTTCCAAAGGGCAAGAATAGAGAAACCGCAGTCAAGTTATTCCAATAGTGCTATAATGCATTAACAATGAAGAAATTTTTTACTTCTACGATGAGTATGAACAATATGAAATTGAAATCAGTTATTGATTGGATGGAAAAGATTCTACTTAAGAATTGGGTTGTTCATGCATTTCTAGGAAAAGGGTATGGGGAGAACACATCAAATGTTGTTGAAAGTTTTAATAGTTGGATTAGGCATGAGAAGCATCTTGTAGCACTTGAGTTGGTTGATGTTATTCGTGCTAAGTTAATAAAGCAGAATTAGAAGAGAAAATTGGAGTCTAATAAGTGGACTACAAGGCTTACTCCACGGATGAAAGATAGGTTGAATAAGAGGATAAATGAGTGTTGTGTCTAAATTGTACGAAGATCAAGTGAGAAGGTTCTTGAGATTATTTCTCCAACCGGAAAACATACGATGGACTTGGATTCTCAAACGTGCACTTGCAATTGGTGGTAGAAGTATAGTTTTCCTTGCATGCATTCTATGAAAGCAATGTTGCAGATTGGAGAAGATGAACCTTACAAGCACATCATCCATTTTTATACTACTGAGTTCTACGAAGGGTTGTATTCTCGATCCATTATCCGATTTCATATTATGAAAAACCTCTTAAAGCAACAAAAGATGGGTACGTGCCTCCCAATGGTGGTCGAGCACAAGCAGAGAGACCGACTACTAAAAGGTACAGGGGTGCTCGTGAGAAAGTTCGTAAGAAGAGAAAATACGAGTAGTGTGACATGCTTTTCTATCACAACCGTGTAACTTTTTGGAGAGCTTCATTGGCTCCTCGTGCACCAACATTTCACAGATAGTCCAATTGCAGGATGTATAACTTCTTGAGGAGAATGTTGTTCTGAAGTTTCTGTTAGTTACAATCTTTTGAACTTCTTTAAGACAATCTTGTGATATTTTGTTTTTTGAACTTGTGAACTTCTTTAAGACAATCTTGTTACCTTTTTTATGTCTTTTCTTTGGATTTGTTATGTTTTTAGTCACATACATTTTAGTTTAGGTTTATGAATGTTTTTCTTGCTTTGTGTTTCTGCTAAGTATGTCAGTTTGCAGGCTCCAGTTTTGTTTGTTGTTACAGGATTCAGACTACTTTCAATGGTGTCAACTTTGGTTGTTGACATCAGGTTTTGGGATCAACTTCCATTGTTGACACCATAATCTGGAAACAATGTTCCTGGATTCCATCTTTTCAGTATCAACTTCCATTGTTGACATCAGTTTTTGGGATCAACTTCCATTGTTGACACCACAATCTAGAATCAGTGTTCATGGATTCCATCTTTATAGTGTCAACTTCCATTGTTGACATCCGTTTTGGGGATCAACTTCCATTGTTGTCACGACATATTGGTGTCAACAGTGGTTGTTGACACTCAAAAATATAAATTTTTGTATGGTTCCATTTGAATTTTTAAGTCATCTCCATTTCAGCTATACACCTGCAATATTTTTTTACTATAACAAACCAATAATCCATTCATTCATGATAAATAACAATAAAAATTAAGTAATAATATGTCAACAACTCTAAAAGTAGTTTCATACATATATTAACATGTTTTCAAGCCCATTACACTAAGATAAGGTGTATTTTTTTCATACCTATATTAAAAATGTTTTAGTACCACGAATAGACCTACATGTCATAATATGTTAAATACCATTTAAAGACCTATATTAGTGTAGTTGTTCAACTGAGTCTGGCAATCGAATTATCTCTTGAATCGAGTCAGAGTCGACAACTTATTGGATTTCTTGTTCTTGTTAGTTCTCTTCTAGCTTCCATGCATCAAGTTCTCCCAAGATTTGCGCTGCCATCTTCACTTTCTTCTTCTCATGTAACTTAGGGATCTCAACTAGGCGTTCGCAGTTTCCATGCTTCACCAAAGTCTTCAAGTACAAGCACACGTGCATTGCACAATCAACCCCCTCTTTTTGTGGGAAAATGTAGTTCTCAAACCTTGTTGATACTTATTCACCTGTCTGAGAATCTTTGTGGCCCATTTGATTTATCACTTCAGTAATTGGTTTTATCATTATAAGATACTTCACATTCTATCCTCTATTGTGGAAAACGGAGTTGTATGCTTGATATTTTCCTCTTATCATCCCAAGCACCACCCAATGGTGCCCATTTCCTATCATATCCGTCAAGCACATTGGTATTAGCAGGAATGTGTCTTCAATATTCACATCGTACTGCTCCCTTAACCTTTTTGCAATCCCATATTTATCTACTTTGCTTGCATCTACAGTGGCTACAGCTCGTCTCAAGAATGGCTGCATCATTTGGTTATAGTTTTCAACATCAATATTTTCAATTGTTTTGTTTGTCATTATGATTCATTAAAAACAAAAAGGTTTTCGTTACTTACAAAATCATTTGTTGACAAAATAAAGTGTTTCTTGTATCTATGTTCATCCGGTATTTCCATCTTGGAGTGCAGAATATTGACGTAGTAATCAATAGTTTCTCCATGAACATTCTTGTTTCCATCAGACACTGAATATGCCTTCAATTGATGTTCGTTTGCGCCAAACCATTGCAGTAATAATAACTATAAGCAATGTTGCTGCATTTTCAAAACAAAATCCTAAATGAAATGTATTTTCATGAAATAACCTAATACAAAGTGAACTGCAACCTATAGTACAATTTTTTATTTTGCAGATTTTATGAGATCAACTTTGATTGTTGATACCAGTTTATGATGCCAACTTATATTGTTGATCCCATAATATTGGTCAGCGTGTCTTTTGGATTACAGTTTTGGTGTCAACTTTGATTGTTGATACCAGTTTTCAGAAGTAAACTTTGATTGTTAACACTGAAAAATACATTTTATGTGAAGTGAGTTACTTATCGTTATATCGCATTCTCAAAGAATGGTTGAATGATTTTTCTTCTTCCTTACTACATGATTTCCATAGTGCCAGTTTTTTTGGGCTCTTCAGCTTTTCTGGTTTTACTGGTGTAATGTCAATGTAGTCATCGAGATCAACTATATCAACAACTTTCATTTTTTTCTTTCCTCCTTTCCCTCTCTTCTTTGACATTTTTTTAGCTTTATCGTCAACTGTGTACTCTTCAAGAGCAGGTGGCCTCTTCCTTGTTCTTGTTGTAAACTTCACACCCTTTTTAATAGAACCCATCAAATGGTCCTTTGGTTGTTCTTGGCTCTCTGATTCTTCTACACCATCCAAATGTTTGTCGGATTTTTCCTCTTTGGTTGGGCCTTTGATGGAATCCATTTGATATATATCCTTTAACCCTTTTCTTAATGCATCTTTTGTTGGAGTTGCAGAAAGATCCACGTCCATTTCTTCTGTTGGAGTGGTTGGAGTGGCATCTAATGCAGCCGTTATCAAATTGAAACTTGGGGTAATACCTGAAGGCACATACCCAGATGCATCTGGATGTAATACTGTAAGGGGAGGAGTTGTATAAATAACCATATCTCCCGTCACTTGCAGCATCTTCTTCTCATCATCTTCTTGATCAACTTTATTCTTCTTTTCTTCTTGAACTGTATTTTTTTCTTGTATCCAACAGATTGTTCAATATTAGTGATGATTGAATCAATCTGTAAAGTAATTTCTTTGTTTATTTCATCATTTCTTGCAGCGTGGAATCCCTCCCTCTAAGATTTAAAACAAAGCTCTTTGTTGAGTTTATTATTCGTTGCCTTTCCGCAATCAAATCCTTTCTGCCATGACCTTTTTTGAGTTCCCAATTCACTTGTAATTTTTACTGTCAGTGACTCGTTCAGTTCATCTCCTTCTGGTTCTCCATTACTCTCACTTTCCTCATTCATTAATATTTTACTTCAATGTCCAAATTCATTTCATTTCCTTATGTCAGTGTATCGTCCCCTTGAAAGTTCAACTCAGTTTCATTCTCTTTTGCATATGACTCTTTCATTATTTCTTTACGAACTCTTATACATTTTCTGAATAAGGTAGTATCCCCCTTTCTATATGATTCTCCCATTGGATTCTTATCTGACTCTTTGGCACTTTTTGTTTTTTTTCTTGCACTTGCTTCTTTTATCTTCCTTTTCTTTTCCTCTCATTCCTTCAATTGGTTTTCAATCACTGCAATTTCCTCCAAATCTCCAGGTTACAGTGGCATGATGTCTTTGTTCTTCTCAACCGGGTTTCTCAAGAAGATTGTACTTTTGACAAACATTACTTTTTTGAATCTTTCTCTCGTATAAGTATACAATTTCATGCTTTTCACATTCAAGTAATATGTTATCTTCTAATATGTCCTTGTTCTTCTCTTCCAATTCCCTTGCAGGTGTTGCTAGGTTAATTAGATCGTTTTCTTTTTTCTGATGGTTTATGCACACAATCTTGATAAAACTGTAAAACAATGCACAATATAGTAAGAAAAATACAATGCATTGCAGACCTTATCTAGTGGTTCATGTACCAATTTCTTATCGCAGACCTATCAAAGTGTTACAAAAAATATGTTTGTTTTTCTGATTTTTTTGTTCTTTTGTATGTTCCTGGATATATATTAAGAATAAAGATTAAAAACTAGTTTACCTTCTTTTTGAACCACTTCGTATCGATGCTCTTTCCTTCGACTTTTTATCCAAAATATGTTGTAAGTTTTATGCACAATGTTGTTTGGTTCAATTTGAGGTATCTCGGATTTGATATTTCAAACCCTTTCCTCTTTTCGATGTAGACTTTGGTATGTTCGCAGGATCAATACTGCAAATAGGTAAACAAAGAGTTTAGTATTTTTCACAAAATAAACAGGTTGCATTGTTCAATTCTTCAAAAAATAAATAGTTTTTCTCTTACCAATAGAAGAGGTATGCAGCCAATAACACTTCCGTTCTGTCCTTTTTGGTTTTCAATCTTCTTCATGAGATAGTCCACAATATGGTCTATCAACGACACCTTATCCATGAGGAAGATGTGCGAAAGCCATTTCCTTACAAAGCTTGATGCTCCTGAATCTGTAAAAAAAATAACCGTGCAAAGCCATATATCAAAGAATCCCAAGAAGTGTTCTGGATCATTCTCATCTGCTGGTACAATTTTCAAAAAAATTCAACTTCTTTCTTTGTTATCTTATCTAGACAATCAGGCTCTAGCTCTGGTCGGAACTTCTCATTCAAGAATTCCATATGCTCAACTCATGGTCTTGATTTTAGTATCTTCTCCAAATCGGCACTGTCTACAAGTCTTCTGAGTTGATAGATATTCTTCTTATTATTAGTTGAATCATCCTCTACTTCAAACAAATGGTATAAAAACCTTCCCATTTCAATCAGTGGAATCATATCAGCTTTGTACTTAGACTCCTTCGCCCTCGATTTACCTACATACATATAAATCAATCATTTCTTTTGTTTCTTTTTGAAACAAACTTAGTGATTTACTTGCATACATATTCAAATCAATCATTTTTACTTTTTTAGAACTTGTTGTGATTCCTCCTCTTCTTCTTCTGTGTCTTTTTTTTTTTCTTCTTCAACTTTCTTTTTCCCCTTTCTTTTTAAGTTCTTTAATTTTGATAACTTCTTGCGATTCATCATCATCTCTTCTTCTTCTTCTTCAACTTTCTTCTTCGCCTTTCGTTTTGGTTCTTTAACTTTGTTAACTTCTTGCGATTCATGTTCTTCTTGAATCCTCTTCTTTGTCCTTGTTGATTTCTTTTTTTTTCCTCAATATGCATTCAAACAACAAAATAGTCAGGATTCCCAATTATATAGGTCATGCAATCTTTATTTATAAAATACAGTTTTATTACCCACAATAGACTTTAGTATCAACCAAGGTAGTCAATCTCGGATCCCGATGCCATTTCGGTTAGGACCGAGACACTGAGACAAGTTCATCTCGGAGATATTCTTGGTGAAATCTCAGTGAAATTTTTTATACCTATAATATATATAGTAAACATTCTTTACAAAATACCACCAATATTCCAAGTTAAGTTATCTCAATCAACTGCCTCAGAGTGAGATGTAGTTAATTCAGTCCTAACTAAATCCAAAGTGTTTTTAGTTTTTTCAATAGAAAGTTCCATCATGTGATCTTCAAGGTCATGCTCAGATTATATTATAGCATTTGAAGAAGAAGGATTATTAAATTGAGCCATAGCCAGTTCAATCCTCAAATCAACCATCCTCATAGCTACAAGCTTAATTTCAGTTGTTAAAGCTTGAATCTCCTTATCTCTTAAGCTAACTTCTCTATCCATAGTCTGGGACTCCTTCTTCTCTCAACTCAACATCATCCAACGACAGCTCTATATTCTCTCTGTTCAACAACGTCTACAACAGCCACAAACCCCAGCTTATTTTTCTTCTATGCTGCCAATGCCCACGTCCTGAACCATTATTTCTATTTTTTCAATCAGTACCACTACTAACAACAACCTCCTTCTTCTTTCACTTCATCTCAGACTGAAACCCATATTTTTCTAGTCAAAACCCAACACAACTAGAGATTAATGACAACAGTTACCAAACTTCTATGACTTCAATCTTTGCCAGCCTCTCCTCAATTCTTCAAACCAACAAATCCCGACCAATCACAACCAACTATCAATCCAAACCCAAAATCACCAGCAAACCATCACCTTCTTCATATTTCTTCAAAGACAGAACTTTTACTGCAACAACCAACATCTTATAGTTCTTTGATTTTGGTTTATGAAACTGATTTATTTTAAGTAAAATTCCCAACCCTCATCTCGGCTGACTCGTTTCGTCTTATCTTGGACGAATCAAGTGAGATTTCAGGGAAAGTTTTGTTTCGGCGATTTAATAGATATTGTCTCGTTAGAGTGCCGATAACCAAAATTTCGGCGAGATCTCGGCCATCTCGGCCGAGATCGACTACAATGTCATCAACAACCATAGTTGACACCATATTTCTAGGTAAAAATGCCCCTGGACTCCATCTTCTATTATGTCAACTTCTATTTTTGATTCAAGTTATTGGTTTCAACAACCATTGTTGACACCAACTTTAGGCAGTAAAACCAAGTATGTAAAGAACACTCACAAAGAAACCACTAGAAAAATCAAATCAATATATTAGACACTTGCTATGAACAACTTTACAAAATCAATATTAGGCACTCATCAAGCATCAAATTAAGCACTTATCAAACATCAAATCAAATTAAAGATCAGTGAAATTAACATACACACTTTTGAGTTTTACCTGATCCTTCTTCCTTTAGTAAGACTAGCAACGCGGTGTAATTTTTTTGTTTTTATCACATGCAACAACAAATGATAACAAAATTAGTAGCAAATCTAAATCAATTAAACATTCATTTGTACTAAATCAGTTCTAAAATTTAACATGCATCAGTATCCCCTTAATAATAAATAACATACAACAACTAACTCAAAATCAAATTTAGTAATAGGATTAAAAAAAAAAAAAAAATGAATCAAAAAATTTAACGAAATCAAACAAAATCTAAACAAACTAATTGAAATATGTATTAGTTATACTAAATCATTTCAAGAATCAAACTAATCGAGAAATTAACATGTATCAAATTTTTCAGAAATGAAAACTGATATCAAAATCAAGTAGTAAGAAATTGAAATTAACAAAATAAGTAAATCTTGTAAGAAGATCACATTAAGTCGAATATAAACCTATTGTTTTACCTTTTTAATCTTGCTTTGTATGTTCAAACTATATCAATAACACAATAAATTAAACTTTTGAAAAATCAATTTTACAAAACCTAATTTCTTTTTGATTTTGATCTTCTTTAAAGTTAAAATGATCCCGTTTTTGTTGTTTTTGATGATTTTGATCTGCTTTCAACTTTCATTCATCGGTCTTCTTCAGGGGGTTTTTCGGTTTCTTTTTCAATTTTCCACATCTCGTTCAGGTGTGTGAGAGAGAGAGAGAGATAGAGAGAGAAGAAACAAAGAGAGATGAGAGAAGAATAAAACGGCTAATGGATTTATGATCTTATTACGATTATAATGTTATATTTATACAATGGTAAATTTGTAATATAATATGTCAGGATTCCTGGCTTCTAGAAGGTGGAGGGTATAATTGTTGGTGATAAGGGTATTTTGAAGGGATCCAAATCTAAGGGTATTTAATTAATGTACCTTTTCACAAACAGGTAGGGCACAATTTAGGGTGGTCAAGAGGTATCTCTCTTTGGTATTCTGCGCCTCTTTTTATTGCCTTTTCCACCTATAAATTTGAACTAGATAGATAACCTATACAATTTCTAAAACTCTCGTTCAATCACACAAGTTCATCACAAATATAACGGTAACAAACTTGATTTTTTTCCCTATTTTCGCGTTGTAAGACTCTGTCCAAATACAACCCAAATTCCATTTTTTTCTCACTCGACTTCTAATCCAACACAGAACCAAGTTTCCTTATCTTATGAACTCTTAACTTTATATGTTCAATCCCTTCCATCTATTCAATTTCAACGTCAATCAACAGACTTTCAACAGCCTGTTTTCCGGCCAAACAATAATCAATAATTTCAAACTACTAAAACTTCAAAGATCTGTACACAACCAACCCATCTTCAAAATCGATTTTCCTTTTCTTCACTGGGCATACACATTCTCCAAATTAATGGCAACAAACTCTACAAACACCATCGATCCCTTTCCTTGTTTCTTTTAATCTCTTTTGAACTAACAACTAGAAGACTCACGGCATCCCACAAAGGCAGATCCATTTTCCTTATCTTCTAACCCATCTCTTATTCATTATCTTTGCAGTTCCACTTTTTTCTTCCGTTTCTCCTTAATAACATCATATCAAACTCGAATTGCTCTTCCAACTCAAACCACACAATCATATAGTTTCTTCCAAGGCTCTAAAGTCTTCATCAATCTCTTTCATTTTCCCACCATCCTCAGTTTCTAAAAACCCTTGGAAAACCTTTACATGACCCATCAAACATTGGTAGTGCAGTTGCAAGGTTTTGGTCACGATATGAAAAAAAGAGGGAAAAAATTAGTCTAGTTGTGTTAAGATTTTATGTTAAATAAGTGTAGGAAATCGCCCATAGTGATTAACCAGGTGGAAATAAATAATGAGGTTGCCTCGATTAAGGCCAAGTTCTATGTACCCATACCAGATGGGTGAATTTTTTTATCCAGTTGGATGGAAAAACAGGTCACGCCAATATGGGAGAAGCGATAAGGGAGTAGGTCTTCATCGATGGATAAAGACTTTGTTACCAGCGACCAAGTCTTTGTCGCTGGCGATAAAGACTATGTTGCTCGACATAGTTTCCATCGTCCACGAACGACTCTCTACCGCTTAAAAAAGATACCTCTTATTCACATTTTTCACACCCAATTCAACCAAAATCCTCTAGAGTAAATTTTTTTTATAACGTATTTACTGTAAAAAAATCTTTGTTACTATGATTGCAAGGAATAAAAGAAACAAAAAAGGACAACTATTAGGCGGTCTAAGGAGTGGAGTGAACTGGGATCAGGATAGAAAGGAGGGGTTCCAATAGGTTAGACAACTTATGGGAACTTATGTAGTGGATGACCATATATCAGGCTATCAAGAGAGAAGTCAGTTTACCAAGCTAAGAGGTGGATCGAATGAATTTGCTACGGTGTATGACTGACTCCCTGGTGCAGTTAAAGAGAGATTCTAGAGATATATGTGGTATCGTTTATATTTTGTAAACAATAAGCACCATAGGAAAAATACTGTTCAAGTACTATTAGAACGTTAATGGATAATACAAATTGTTCTATTTTAAGGATTTTGAATACGGTAAGTTTGTTTATTCTCTAATTATTTTTTATTTGTTTATTTTTGGTTTTATATATGTAAACATTAGATTATGCAAACTTTAGGATTTATAGACGAAATTTAATTTGAAAATTTTGTTTGTAGGAGTTACACCGTTAGATACTTATATGTTGACATGAATACTATGCGAGGGAGATATGGTTCCATTTGACAATAGGAAGTGGACAGGTTCCAATAGATAGAAACAACGCCTTGTATTGTACTGTGCTGATGAGAAAGGAAGTAATGAACATAGAACTATCCAAGCTGGTGGAATCATAGTCGCTGGGTTGCAAGCTTTCTTAAAACGCTATAGACGGAAAGTGCGTGAGAATGCATAATATGAGAAAGCTGAGCACTTTATTGAGCACGAAAGAGTGTTTGTATTATATGTGCTAGGACAATGTCTTTTTCCAAATGCTAGCTCAGTGAACCTATTGGTTTTCTCGAAGCGTTTGAGAATTTAGACTGGGGGTCTGCACTGGGGGTCTGCACCGTGCAGGTCTTTTTCCAAATGTTAGCTCCAATGTATGACTGGGGGTCTGCACCGTTATCTTTATTTTACATAGGTTTCAGTAATTACGCGGGCTCCAAACCAAGTTTGAATTATTTTTGGGAAATCTTGGAGGTAATTGTTAATTAATTTTTAAATTATTTTAAATGTTAAATTACTAACAACTAATTAATTTTCTCAATGTCTTCATAATATTGGCGGTATACTTACTTCTGTGTTGGTGAACCTGCCCTTATACACAATGATATTGTTTTTCCAATTATTTGGAAGTACCGGAATGACAACTGGATCCCCAGTCATCCCGATGACGGTCAACACTTTGATCTGGCTCAAAGGATTCAACAAGTGTGTAGAACAAGGCAAAACTTTATTCATATGCCGTATGAGGATAATCCATAGTACGAAAGTGAATCTTCTCAAAGGATGCTACAATTGAGTTTACGTCGATCGGTGTTTTACAGTACTCAATTCGGCAAAGATGTTTGGTACTTTGGGGAAAGACACCTTCTACAACTTCAAGGGAGAATCGTAACTGCAATCTCCCCACTTCCAAACCGGGAGATTTCCTATAAGGAATACTACACGTTGATGCAAGAAGGTTAAGAATGGGAACATGTTGATGACTTGGTCGTGGAGCCTATTGACGACAATGATTATAACAGTTGGTTCAACAAGATTAGAAAGCCTAATGACATGAAGCTGTAACATGTAGCAGTGATAGATATGCCAGCTCTAGGTGGACGTGGGTGAGCAACCGTCATTCATCCTCAAACAAAGTGGAGAACGGTTACTACGCTTATTCTCCATCTTCTCCACTTCATCATTACTTCACTATCGACATTTTTATGGAGGTGAGGTCAGGTGAAAGGTTACGAAAGCTATTATAAATAGATTTCTCGATCTATTGAACAAAAAAAGGAACGAAACAACACAAGTTGGGAAATTTGATTTTTGTACTATCTTCTCATTTACAGAGAGTTTTTCATAGCTATTCACACCTATCATATCCTACAGAGTCTGATACTCTAACCTCAATCTTTCTCTCACTTCCATCCTTAAGACCAACCCTTCTCTTTCTCCTTTGTGACTGAAAACAAAATTGGAATGACCATATCTTAGTTTAGGCCAATTTTACTCTGATTTTGATCTCTCGAACTTTAAAAGTACTTTTACAGTGTAAATGTTTAAGGATTAGATGAACACTCATCTGCTCACCCCACTTTTCCCAATTTACCCTTTGAATTTGTTTTCTCCATAAACAAACAAATAACAATTTATCCAGAAGATTAAGAGCATATTGTTTTCATAACTGATAGGGGGACTCTATTATTTCAAAGCTATGCCATTTGTCTTGAAAAATACAGTGATATCTACCAGAGGTTGGTGAACAAGATATTTAAAGATATTATCGGTGATACCATGAAGTGTTATGTAGATGATATGGTTGTGAAAATCTTAAAGGAACCTAAACATCAACAAGATCTGCTGAAAATATTTGTTGTCTTAAGAAAGTACGAGATGAAAGTTAATCCATCAAAATGTGTTTTTGGAATTCAACATGGAAAATCTAAGGGATTCATGATGTGGAACCATTAAAGATCCGAGCTATTCAATACATTCAACCTACTTCAGAAAAAACAAGATTTCGAATAGGACTCTGAATGACTATCAGGTTTTAATCTGATCAAGATATACCTCTCATCTGTACCAGTTCTTTCTTCTCATATCCAAGGTGAAGATTTTTATATCTAAATATCTACAACATCTACTATTGTAAGTGTAGTACTAGTTTGGGTAGAGGAGAACAAATAGAAGCCCATATATTTCATCAAAAAAATATTAAAAGCACCCGAGTCCAGTTATTCTCAACTCGAGAAAGTCACCTTTGTAATTTATTTCTCTTCACTTAAGTTGGGACCTATTGATGGTGGGTTTTTGCTTAAGGGGGAAATCGTAAAAACATATGTCTCTAACTATGTATCAAAAGTATTAAATTTAAGTTTATTTTCATTCCGTAAAATTTTTTAGGAATATATTGATAATGATATTTCTCCTATGACTCTCTTTATATGTATAGTTGTGTACGCGTTTTACCCAGCTGAATTAAGAAAAAGTATATATACATGCATATGTACAGTATGACTCAGTATTCCTCTGCATAAAATCCGCAGAATATTGTTAGTGTTTGCTGCAATACTCCCAAACATTCTCCAATATCTACGAAATAAATCTCAAGCTCCTAGATGAATTTCCCACCAGTATAGAACAACTTGAGTTTTCTATAGTACTATATCTCACAGGTGAATTCCTAGAAATTTCCTTATATCATTATGCATTCTCTGCTGGATGATATTGATTCACTATAGTGCTTGTACAAGCCTGTACGAAAGCACATGAAAAGTTACGCATGAATATGCTTGGTTGAAACATCACAGTTGTATCTACATACCAAGTCAATGTCGTGCAAAATACAAAGAGTTCCAATTGGCCAAGCCCTAATATTGGTTGAGCTTAAGGTATGTATCTCCAATACCCTAAAGTCCCAATAATGAATGAGATATAATAAATCCCTAATTTTGGTCGTAAACGTCGACTAACTTTGACCGAGATAAACAACTCCTCATGTCTACCCAACTTCGTCGACCAACTTGGTCGTCCAAATCTACTTTTGTATCCGACTAACTTGTCCAGACAACTTGGTCAACTAATCCCCTTTACGTGTCCGACCAACTTGGCAAGCCAACTTGGTCGGGCAAGCCTCCTTCCGTGTCTAGAAAAATTGGCCGGCCAAACTTAGCTAAAGTCGTTAAGTTCATGTAGCAGACACATAACATGCTACTAATATCTTAGTTCATGTGGCGGACACACGCGACAGACTACTAAAGACTTAGTTTTAATTGGTACATGCAACAGACCACTATGGCCTTGATGCATGTAGCTTATCATATGCGACTGGCCATATGTGTCATACCACATACGACTGACCGCTAGCGTCTTGGCATAAGACCTACGCGGTAAGTATTATTTTACATAAATATGGATTTGAACATGCGACAAGCCTAAATCATTTTAATAGATGTAGCTTGTCGTATGCGACTGGCCATACATGATGTACCATTAATGGATGACCGCTAGCGCCTTGATATAAGACCTACATGTTAAGTCTTATTCCACAAGAATATGTCCTGCCACATGCGACATGCCACTAACGTCTTAATACATACGTGTCTGGACATATGTGTCTTACCACATATAGCTGACTACCAGCGTCTTAGCGTAAGACTGACACACTAAACCTCGTTTCTATTAAACTTGTATTGTCATATGCGACCTCCCACGTATTTCGTGACACATATGACTTGGTATATGTAACTTTATATATATTACTTGACTATGAGTGGCTTACCATGGCATCTGGCAAGAAATGTTTTATTCCATGTGGCTTAGCATATATGTCATGCTACATGTGCTTAACTACTGCAATACTCATGTAATTTCTTTATTACTCCTTCATGACCATTCATCACCTCACGCTGATGTCATAAGGAGCATTACCTTCCTCACTTAACGCCAATGTCTGGTATCCCTTATCCACTAAGACATGTCAATACTGATTGGCACACCTGATCTCTCACTACTTATCTTAAATTCTCAAAGACTTGACATAAGGTCCAAATAAATATGTATTTATTTTAGTTTACCTATTCTCTACAAGTTTCAGCAGTCTTATCAGACTCATCAAGACTCATCAGTCCAGTTTAGTTAGGCATGACAAGTCGCAAGTCAACTGATTGACTAAGCAAGTCACACTTGACTTCATAAAAGTAGTATTTAACTCTACTAAAATTACACGATACATCAGACATGTCACAAATGGGGGATATATTATAGGGTTTTGGTCTATCGGTCTACGGTATACGGTGTAGCACTACACCTACTATGAGAAAGTGACAAGATGTGCGAATGGTTGCAACAATGGAGGAGTAGTGGGTGTATAACAGTCTTGCATTCATTTTACTCTCATCCATCACCTACTATGTTAATTTATGAGGTATCCTTTTGGTTGACTAAGTCGGTCATGGAACACAAAAATATTGATATTAAAATTATTGCTTGCACAAGGCTTGTCTCAGGTATCCGCTGAGTGCAAAAGAAACTCAGTTATGTGCAATTGGAAAGAGTAGTCGAGTAGTTTACAACTTCTCTGCAATAAAAACAAAAACTAGCTCAAATATGTCGTTAACTCTGCTCATATTAACCGAAAATAAGAAATTAGTTGATCAAATTGGGTAATTGTAAGAATGAGATATCTTGGTTGTTTCTTATCAATGCATATACCACCTGGTCTGACCCAAGTTTGATGTACTAACTTGTATCGAAGTAAATGTTAAATAAAGAGACATTTGTCATTTGAGTGGTTGATAGACACATTTTAGTGTCTAAATTGCACCTTAGTTTCTATTGAGTTAGTATTCGATTTTGCAAATATTACGTGTTTTTATGCTTTTGTAGGTACATTAGAAGAATAAAGATTTGTGGAAAAATTGGCTCAAAAAGTGATAAAGGCACTGATGTAATTTTATATAGTGGTAAAAAGAGGTTCGATTCTCGAACTTGTGAAGGTAATGATTTTAGAAAATATTATACTAAATCTAAACTAATAAAAATCAGGAAAATACACTAGAGATGATTTTTAGAAAATATGGAGAAAACTAGGAATCAGGAATCAGTTATTTCTAACAATTCATGTGATTAATCAGATAATTCTTTTTAACAATTTAATTCAAGTTTGCCAAAAATATGTTTCCTAAAAGAATAATTGTAAATCCTAAGCATGGGACATCAAGAGTAATTAACTAAGCATGACCCATCAAAAGAGAACACAACTATTTAATAAAAACCATTTTTTTCTAATTTAAATCCATGCAAATAATGATAAAAGAATTATAAATAATTATTAGAAAATAATTAAATCACATAAAATTGAGAAAAATACCTTATCCATCATCCCAGTAAATAAACTTACCCCATGGTGAAGAAAACTTGCTCAAAAGTTGATTTCATTGCTCAAAATATTGATTACAAGGTTTAAGAATAGTGCAACAGCTGAACAGATACGTATATAAGTGTCACAGAACAGGGTTCAGCTGTTACAAAGAGCTTTAAGCAACAGAACGTTCAAAACTTAACGCAACAGGAGCAGAGCTGCAACAGTGGAACAGCAACACTTATAAGTGTGGCTGAGTCGTCTTCTTCGGTGATGGTGGATGAAGAACACGCCGGCCGGAGCACCAGCAGATCACCGGCGGCACCGGAACTTCACCGGATTTCTTCTGAATCGCTCCCTAGGCTTCTCTCGCTGATTTTCTTGGCTTCACTTCGTATTTATAGACTTTACAAACCCTAGAGAGAGTTCTAAACCTAATAGAACTCTCTCGAATCACTCCAATTCTTCAATCCCAATCCAAACAGGAACCGAGTCCTGATTCCGGCCAGAAATGGGTTTCTCGAGCTGATTTCACGGGATTTTTCATTGTCTTTTGATTTCTTCCAACTCTAATTGCAATGGGTCATCTTCAATTGCCGAAAACAACCCAAAAATCGCAACCAAATCCATTCCTGTTTGAAACAGGACTTTCCCGATGAGTTGGATCGGCCGATCCTGGGTTGACTCGCTGGCTCGCTGGGTTGACTCGCTGGCTCGCTGGGTTGACCCGATCCAGCTCAGCCCGATCCAAGGGTGCCCCAATCCAAAGTGTGGGTGCCTTGATCCATATTTCCGGGTGCTTTGAACACTTTTTGAGCCAATTTTTCCACAAATCTTTATTCTTCTAATGTACCTACAAAAGCATAAAAACACGTAATAGACACACAATCGAATACTAACTCATTAGAAATTAAGGTGTAATTTAGACACTAAAATGTGTCTATCAGGCACCCAAGGACAAGTGTTATTGGCACCCCAAGAATGGATAAAGGACACCCTAGGATCGGCCGAGTCAACCCAGCGAGTCAACCCGGCGAGTCAACCCAGCGAGTCAGCGAGTTAACTCCGAGTCGCCGATCCAACTCATCGGGATTTCCTGTTTCAAACATGAAAAGGAATTGGACGTTATTTCATGGATTTTTGGTGGATGTTTTCAGACCCAATCGCAGGACAAATCCTATACAAGTTCAAATCAATCGAGAAACAGCGAAAAATCCCGGAAAATCAGCTCTGAAAATCATGTACTTGGCCGGAATCCTGTTTCGATTGGGAATGGGATTTGTGAGTTGTTTGAGAGAGTTCTATTAGGTTTAGAACTCTCTCTAGGGTTTGTAGACCCTATATAAACCAAGATAAGCGAAGAAAAATCATCGAGCAGCCCTAGAGATTAATTCCGAAGCATTCCGGCCAACTTCCGTCGCCGCCGATCACCTACTACTGCACCGGCCGGCGTGTTCTTCATCCAGCCATCATCGGAGAAGACGACTCAGCAACGTCTACATCTGTTGCTGATTCAAACTGTTCTGTTGCCTATTGTTTCGTTTCCTTTATTGCTTAGACTTTTCTGTAACAGCTGAACCTTCTTCTGTGACGCATATACGCGTATCAAATCAGCTGTTACACCATTATTCAACCTTGTAATCGATATTTTGAGCAATGAAGAGATCTTTTGAGCAAGTTTTCTCCACCATGAGCTAAGTTTATTTACTGGGATGATGGAGGAGGTTTTTCTTTCAATTTTATGTGGTAAGTCTATTTTTAATTAATTATTTACAATTCTTACTTGTTAAAATTGCATAGTTTCGAAATAGAAAAACGGTTTTCATTCAGTAGTGGTGTTTTTGTTTGATGGGTCATGCTGGGTTGACAACCTCTGATGTCCCATGCTTGTGATTTACCTCTACTTGTTTGCATAAAACCTATTTTGGTAATATTTGAGTTTAATTTGTTTAAAAGAATTGCATGATTAATCACATAAATTGTTAGAAATAACTGAATCTTGATTCCTAGTTTTCTCCATATATTCTAAAAATCATCTCTAGTTTATTTTCCTGATTTTTAATTAATTAGACTAATTCCATTATTTTCTAGAATCATTACCTTCACAAGTTCGAGAATCGAACACTTTATTTACCACTTTCAAAACTACATCAATTTTTGGCGCCGCCGACGCGGACTTGTTTTTAGGTTTAGGGTTTTAGATATATTTTTAGGTTTTTATTTTTTAGTTTTATTATTTTACTTTGTTCTATTTTACGTTTCTTTTGGTATTTCTCTTTTTGCTACAGGTTGAATTTTTGATCAAAAAGGGAAGTAAGCCAAAGCTTTGGAATTAAAGCTAAAGACTTGGAATTAAAGGGAAAAGATTAAAGAACGAAAAAGAAGATCGAAGATTTTATTTTTCTTAATTAGATTTTTAGTTTATTTTAATTAGTTTTAATTAGTTTAGAAAATTGTATTAGGGTTTTTATTATTTCTGTAATTTTTCTTTTATTTTTTGGACACTTTTTGGACTTTCTTTTGGACATTTTTGGACATTTTATTATTTTTAAACCCTACGGAAGGGTAGTTTTAAATATCAAACTGTGTGCAGGGAAGGACGACAATTACGATATTGTCTCGGCCCCTCGGGTTCGCACACTATTGAAAAAGATATTAGTGGCCCGAGTCGACTTCAACGGTTCATCGGCCGTCTAGTACGGGAGGTAAACTTCGACCAACCCACAAATCTCCTGTCAGTGGGTTTTCTGGACCCCTTTGTATGCATATATGCTGAGGACTGAATACGGACTTTAATTTTTGCATAGTAAAGGGCAAGGCCTGGCCATATAAGATAAGGTTTCGGATTTCATCACCGTCTCCTTCTTGCCCGCTTTAGGAAAACGAAACCTACGCGAACCTAAGCCTAAAATCTTGACTAGAAAGAGACCTATAGGGTATCGAGCTTATTGGAAAATCGTTCAAAAGGACTGTACGGGTTACTTTATTAGCCTAACTCGAAGTTCAGGAAGATTATTTTAAGTTGATTAGAGCCTCCTTGTAACCCAGGGAAAAGTGCCAAAGAGACAGGGTTATCAAAGCTCCTTAGAGCTTATCCTGTTTCTCTTCGACTTAATCTAATTCGGGTCGTTCCAAGAGGTTTGCTAAAATTGTAACCAGTTGCCTTTTGAAAGAATAGAAGCTGGTCTAGAAATAATCTAAGTGGAACCATCATGCTTGTTGTTTGCTAGATTTAGGTTTGATTTGGTTGAGTCAGGGCACGATTGTGTTTGATTAATTGCTTGTTAGGATTTAATTTTTGCATACCAAGAACGCCCTTAAGGCGAACTTGGGATAGAGACACTCAAGGTAGGTTAATTAGCGGAAGACTGGTAGTTCACCTTAACCTTGAGAAGCCAACTGAGAGTGAACTAGTCACTCCCGATACCGTGTCAGCAATGACATCTCTGAAGGATTTGTTGAATCCGACCCGGACCTCACGTCCATCTTGCATCAAGTTAGCCGCTACTGAAGCGAGCTACGAACTGAAACCCGGAATCATCCAGATGCTTCCATTATTCTTAGGAAAAGAAAACGAAAATCCCTATTTTCATATTAGGGAATTCGAGGAAATATGTAGCACAATCAGGATTAGAGACTTGAATGACGAGTCTATTAAACTCAGACTATTTCCCTTTTAACTAAGAGACAAAGCCAAGTCGTGGCTATACCTCTTGGCTCCTCAGTCAATTGAAACCTATGCCCAACTTACTTCAGCTTTTATTCAGAAGTTCTTCCCTAGGAACAAAATTTCGTCTGTTAGGCAGAAAATATGCACGTTTTCCCAGCTAGAGGGAGAGTCTCTGTATGTTGATAGACACATTTTAGTGTCTAATTTGCACCTTAATTTCTAGTGAGTTAGTATTCGATTTTGCGTCTATTACGTGTTTTTATGCTTTTGTAGGTACATTTGAAGAATAAAGATTTGTGAAAAAATTGGCTCAAAAAGTGATAAAGGCACCCAAGGACAAGTGTTATTTGGCACCCTAGAAGTGGATAAGGGGTACCCTCGAGTCAACTCGGTCAAATCGGGTCAAACCCGAGTCAAATCGGTCAACCCGAGTTGACCGAGTCAACTGCCAGTCACGGGATCGGGACGGAAACAGCATACAACTGGATACTTTGGTTCACGTAATTTTTAGCATATTTTGCTCCCAAATTGATACACAATATACTAGAGGTCCATACAAGATTAAACACATCGAGTTGGAGTGATTTACGCCGGAAAAAGAGGTTCCCGGAGTGAATTTGGACGGAAAAAGGAATCACTCTTTGATTCGGATTTGGGAAGATTCTAGAGTGTTTTAAAGAGTTCTATTAGGTTTAGAACTCTCCCTAGGGTTTGTAGAGCCTATATATATGAAGAGAATCCAAGAAAAATCAAGACGAAAACCTAGAGAAGAAATCAGAGAAATTCCGGCCACTTCCGGTCGCCGCCGGTGACCTGCTGCTGCTCTGGCCGGCGTGTTCTTCATCCACCATCACCGAAGAAGACGATCTTGTAACATCTATATACGTTGCATATCCAGTGTTACATTCTGCTCCTGTTGCCTATTCTTTCAAATCTTTGTTGCTTAGAATACTTTCTGTTACAGCTGAACCCTCTCTTGCAACATTTATAAACGTATCTGTTCAGCTGTTGCACTATTATTTCACATTGTAATCAACTTTTTGAGCAATGAAAAGATCTTTTGAGCAAGTTTTCTTCACCATGGGCTAAGTTTATTTACTGGGATGATGGATAAGGTATTTTTCTCAATTTTATGTGATTTAATTATTTTCTAATAATTATTTATAATTCTTTTGTTATTAGAATTGCATAGTTTTAAATAGTAAAAACGGTTTTCTTTCAACAGTTGTGCTTTTGCTTGATGGATTATGCTTAGTTAATTAATTTTGATAGTCCATGCTTGTGATTTACCTCTGTTTGTTAGCATAACAAAACAGATTTTGGCAATTATTTGGGCTTCAATTAATTTAAAAAAAATTATCTGATTAATCACATAGGTTGTTAGAATTACCTGATTCCTGATTCCTGTTATTTTTAAAATTATTCAAAAATCATCTTTAGGTTATTTACTCTTTTTCTTACTCCTGAAATTTTCTAGAGTTAATTAGAATCATTATTTTCTAAAATCATTACCTTCACAAGTTCGAGAATCGAACCTTTATTTACCACTTTCTAAACCACATCATATGTGTATATAGAAAGGTTCAATGACTTATTGTCCCAATGCCCAGACCACGGAATAAAGGAGTTAAGGCTAGTTCAGATCCTCTATGAGGGTTTGGACTACGCATCTATAACCTTGGTCGAGTCTTTGTCAACCGGAGGGTTCGACAGTAAGACTCCTGCTGAGGCGATGAAACTTCTACGTGACATCGCCGAAAAGACCCAGCAGTGGGAGAGCATTAAGGAGCCAAAAAGAACAATTCTTCTAGTAAGAGGAAATGTTAATAGGGTAGAAGGATCTTTTGATCCAAAGGCCCAAATAGAAGCCTTATCTAGAAGGCTAGAACTGGTCGAAATGAATCAAGCTAGTAGTTCAGAGCCCAACCAATTCGAAGAGCAGGCTTTTGCTCTTTATAATAACACTAGATTTGATAACCAAAGAAAGTTCGACCCATATTCGGAATCTTATAACCCTGGCTGGAGAAACCACCCGAACCTTTCCTGGTCGAAAGGCCAGGCTCAAGGTCAGTTTAGTAATGCTAAAGGTCCTCCAGGATTCAGTTATAAGAATTCGGCTGGTCCAACTCAGCCTAGCAATGACGAAAAGAATGAGCAGAGATTCCATACCTTAGAAAGAGCTATTTCTAGTTTACAAACCTCAGTTAGTGATATTGCTGCGGCTTTGAGAGAGCGAGAACCTGGTAGGTTCCCTAGTCAACCTGAACCCAATCCTAGAGGAGTCAATGAAATGTGGACTGGGAAGAAATCATCCAGTCACGTGAATGCGATTACGACCCTCAGGAATGGTAAGGTAGTGGATAACAAGGTAACTAGGCCCGTTAGTGAACAAACTGTAGTTCATCCTGACCCAATAGTTGAAGAGACTGACAAAGTCTCTGACGAGCCTGAGGCAACCCCTCAGAGAACTGATTTCATGCCTAGAGCCCCATACCCAAGGTTGTTAGCACCTACTAGGAAGGAATCCAATTTTAATGAAATAATGGAAGTTTTTAAGAAAGTCACGATCAACCTTCCATTATTAGATGCAATTAGGCAGATTCCTGCTTATTCCAAGTTTCTTAAGGACATGTGTACCCGAAAGCGAAAACTTAGCGTACATAAGAAAGCTTTTCTAGCTAGTCATGTAAGTTCAATCATATATAGTAGTACGGCCCTTAAGTACAAAGACCCAGGTTCTCCAACCATAGCTTGCACAATAGGAAACTACCGGGTAGAAAGAGCCTTACTCGATTTAGGAGCCAGTGTGAACTTACTGCCGTACCATGTGTACCTCCAGCTAGGACTAGGCGATTTGAAACCGACTCAGATGACTTTGTAGTTAGCTGATAGGTCTGTGAAAATTCCTCGTGGTGTCATAGAGGATGTTTTGATTGAAGTGGATAAATTTATTTATCCAGTGGACTTTGTTGTGCTTGATACCAGACCTGTGCCGATCCATAGAATCATATACCGGTTATACTAGGTCGCCCGTTCTTAGCAATATCTACTGCAATCATTAATTGTCGTAACGGTGTTATGAACTTGTCTTTTGGTAACATGACTATTGAGCTGAATATCTTCAACATTAGTAATCAACCACCTGAGCTAGATGACCCCACCTTAGAAACCGTCAACATGATAGAGACCCAGTTCAGGAGTCATTACCAAACACTTTGATAGAAGACCCGTTAGAAAAATGTCTAGCCCACTTTGGATTAGAGTTTGATGAGTTAGGCCCATCAGAGACCTTACCTGTGGTTGTAGCTTCAGATTTGGATAGTGACCAAGAGAATAGGCTAGTAACCGTGCTTCAGGACAATAAGAAAGCTTTAGGATGGACCATAGCAGATATTAAGGGAATTAGCCCAACAGTTTGTATGCACCAGATCCATTCAGAGGAGGAATCCAAACCGTCTAGGGAGATGCAGCGTAGGCTCGACCCATTAGAAGATCCATCAGAGAAATGCCTAGCCAACTATAGAATTGATGGCGATAATGACAGTGTTATTAATGAAGTGAGCACTTTGTTAGGTTCTGCACCACCAGATTGTAATTTAAAAGAAGCAATTGACTATTTTCGAGAATCTGACGATCCGGAAATGAGGGAAATTGTTATTAGTCTATCTAGAGACACTGAAAACTCTAAGTTTTGGGGTGACTATCATTCTCCATGTGTTATACCATTAACTCTTAGGAAGGTCCCTAGCTTGGGACCTGACATATGCACGTCTGCCATTGTACAAGATCATCTTCGAGCTAGATCCACTGATCCTCCTGTTCAGGAAGAAGTTCAGTTTCCAAAAACCAATCCTCTGGTCGATGTGGTTTACCTAAATAGGGATCAAAGTGTGTTCAGATTGTTTATCTTCGTAGCTTGCTGTTGTTTCCTTCTATTGTGGATAACACTATTTGATTCAGATGATCCACAGTTGTTCCGATTATTGCTATATGATTTAAGGAGGTAACTTATGCTCATGCGACACGGTAATATCTTTCCCTAATTCCTTTTCGTGCAGTGTTTAGAAACATTGAGGACACTGTTTATTTTAAGTTTGGGGGTATTAGGAGACTTTTTAGGATTTAGAAGATTTGGGATTTAGAAGCATGTGAACAATTCAGGGTGACACTAACCACTCTAGGTAGATGGAAACTTAGCCATTTTGCTATAAGGATTGGTGTGCCCAGCTAGATGGTCTATTCATAAAGGAGACAGAGTTCAGGTGTTAGAAATAACATGATAGTTGTCACCATCACATCACGTTCTGTTTTATTATTTGTAATTTCGTGTTTCTCTGAGAGTATTGGTGGGTCCTAGCATCGACATGTTAATTAGCGCTGGAATGACATTTAGTGTGTTGAGATCATGCCCCACATGAATAATACGTTAGTGTTTTAGAGTTATGTGTGTGGTCCCCCTGTCTCCGTCGCCTAAGCAAGCGTGGAATGCAGGATCCATGGGAACACACATGTATTAGGTGTCAGAAGAAAAAAAAAATCGAAAAAAGTTAGAAAAAAATTGAGAAAAAATTGTATTTGGTATTTTAAAGTTCTCCCTGTCTCCGTCGCCTAAGCAAACGTGCAATGCAGGATCCATGGGAACTTGTAAATATTTTAGTTAGTAGTAACCGTTGAAAATAAATGGGGAGTATCTCGACACACTAGGTTTCATCTCGGTACTGACCTTCAGACAGATATGGGACACATCGTTCGCCTTGGTCAACATTTGCGATCTTCTACAGTCTACATTCATCTTCTAAGTCTTTTCATGTGATGGGTGGCAATATAACTGTCTGAGTAGAACTCTGTTGTCTTAGATATGCATTTTAGTATGCTTGAGTTAAAACTCGTGTACAGTGATTGGATCCATAAAGGGCAATGGTCCTTATAGCCGAATATTTGAGTAACCAACTAACTAGCTTGTTTAGTGTCTATCCTTGATCGTTCACATGTTGCTAAGATCTAGATTCAGGTTTTGTGGGTACACTTCTTGTAAACCCTCACGAGACAAAACTCGTCCACTAGGGACACCTAGGGGTTTAACGGCTTACTGCATACGCTAAATGTAGTCGCGATTCCTGCGAAAGTGAGTTAGGATTTTTACTTTATTTTTAGATTAGTTTGCTCGAGGACTAGCAAAATAGTAAGTTTGGGGGTATTTGATAGACACATTTTAGTGTCTAGAGATTAATTCCGAAGCATTCCGGCCAACTTCCGTCGCCGCCGATCACCTGCTACTGCACCGGCAGGCGTGTTCTTCATCCAGCCATCATCGGAGAAGACGAGTCAGCAACGTCTACATCTGTTGCTGATTCAAACTGTTCTGTTGCCTATTGTTTCGTTTCCTTTATTGCTTAGACTTTTCTGTAACAGCTGAACCTTCTTCTGTAACGCATATACGCGTATCAAATCAGCTGTTACACCATTATTCAACCTTGTAATCGATATTTTGAGCAATGAAGAGATCTTTTGAGTAAGTTTTCTCCACCATGAGCTAAGTTTATTTACTGGGATGATGGAGGAGGTTTTTCTTTCAATTTTATGTGGTAAGTCTATTTTTAATTAATTATTTACAATTCTTACTTGTTAAAATTGCATAGTTTCGAAATAGAAAAACGGTTTTCATTCAGTAGTGGTGTTTTTGTTTGATGGGTCATGCTGGGTTGACAACCTCTGATGTTCCATGCTTGTGATTTACCTCTACTTGTTTGCATAAAACCTATTTTGGCAATATTTGAGTTTAATTTGTTTAAAAGAATTGCATGATTAATCACATAAATTGTTAGAAATAACTGAATCTTGATTCCTAGTTTTCTCCATATATTCTAAAAATCATCTCTAGTTTATTTTCCTGATTTTTAATTAATTAGACTAATTCCATTATTTTCTAGAATCATTACCTTCACAAGTTCGAGAATCGAACACTTTATTTACCACTTTTAAAACTACATCAGTGGTCGAGGTCATGGTCATATGGACTGTCATTTTAAAATGTTTTACTTTCTTTTCTTTCCAACTGTTGCAAGTTAATGTTCAGGAGTCTAGAGTCTTAAAGCATATATCATTACAAAATTATGTCTGTTTGAAAACACCCATGAAGTTTACTCTTGATAAGTTGAATCCTACTGAACACAATGGTTTGCAACAATAACAATATCAAGCCAAACAGTTTAGATTGGATCACGACACCTTGGAAATTAAATCTGATGCCTCCTTTTTAGAAAAAGATTATCTTTTACTTACTGGTGAGAGACTAAGATAAGCAATTTTTGAGAAACATCAAGCTAACCAATTCCAAACTATTGCTCTTGCGGAAGAATGGATTGCTCAAGGTTAGCAAGTTAATAATTTTAACTGTAAACGAACCCTGGTTCTTTATAAATAAAAATACCTTAACTTTCCAAGTGTCGTACCAACTAAACCGGGTAGAGAAATACAATGTCGTAGTAGATATAGAATTGTTCGTCACATTTACTTGTTGTAAGTTACGCTTTGGTTCTCCAATTTTTTGATTTTTAGTTACTTGGGACTCTAAGACTGTGATTGTTATGCATGGACAACGTTTAGTCATGAAATCATCATGATATGAAGATAAAGGCAGATGTTGATACTCAAGGTGAATTTGTAAACTCATTGATAAGAAAGGTAAATGGGGCTCTTGGGCAATAACTGCAGTTGTGGAAAATTATTTATATTTGGATAACTCAAATGCAGTATTATGAGGTTGAAACTTAGTCTTATGTAAACATAAATTTTGATCAATTATAAATCTGATGTGTTTTGGAATGGTTCACTATTTTGTTGTGTAAGAAGCTTGTGTTTTAAGTGGAGTGTAGTTGGATTGCTTCGAAGGTTAACCAGGTCAGGCTTTGTTACGATGACCACGGCTTCATTTGGACTACTATTGTTTTTACTTTTTTTTCTTTAATTTTTATCATTTATCGAAACACTAATTCTTATTGATTTCTATTGAATATTTATCTTATTATTTCAAGTGAAACTGAGCAGTTAAGATCTTGTTTTGTGAGTTTAGTTGTTAGGGAGTTTGTTGTGCTATGACATGTCTTTCGGCTTCTTATAATTATGATTCTGGAAATTGAACTGGTATTGCTCTGAATGGCTTTATATTTACCAGTTAAGATGATTAGGTGTGCTCTGTGAACTAATGTCATGGACAAACAAGATTATATAAGGGAATTTACATATATATATATATATAATTTTATTCAATTAATTGTTTCACTGGAATATTGTCTGCACAATAATCTTAACTATTTTTTTATGATGTAGTCTTTATTTCATGATGTCGTGTTAATAGTTATCTGGTGTGAATCCAAAGCAAATGCTTATCTCGACAACTCATTCTTCTCTTCTCCAGTTCTAACATGTACCCAACTTATTTACACCTTTGACAGCTAGCCAACTAAATTAACAATGCACCTCAACTATTTACCCAACTAAATTAACACTACACCTCTGGAAGTTATGCAACTAAATTAAAATTACACCACCACTAACAGTGGAAGTAGTAACATCACCACCATATGGTACAAATGAAGAAATAGACGCTATTGATAAGCACTTATTCATACATTTTTACCATTTAATCTATATTTGTTAGCACTTCAATTTATGCTAATAATGTATTTTTATTGCAACCATATGTGGTATATATAAAATCCGAAGTTACGAATAAATACGACTAAATGCTAATGGAATTCACCTGCTTAATGACAATGCTAACTTTCCAATCTAACTTGGGTGGAGTTTCGAGATGGTTATTTCGTTGCAGTGGCCTGCTGGATAAAATGATACAGAGAGAAGTGGCTTGTTTTGTTGGAAGGCACGGAAATTAAGAAATGGTGGTCGGTGGTTTGTTGAGACTGGAGAATAGGTTGGAATTTGTAGACTGCATAGACAGGAGGGGGATAGGTTCTGTTCTTTTTGGAGGATGGGAAAAGGTGATTGACGACAGGGGGAGAGAAGGATAGAGAGAGAAGGCTGTACAGAAGAGGGTAGTGGCTGGAAGGGACAAGACAGATTGATTGAGGGAGAAAGGGGACAGTGGAGAGAGAAGAGGGTGGATCGAGAATTGCAGAGTGGTAGGGGAGAAAGGAAAAATAGGTGGGGATACAGACTAGGGATTGAAGGGAGAACGCCAGAGTTAGGTTTGACGGCTGTAAAGTGGAGAAGAAAAGGTGGTTTGTTGGATAGTTTTTGGGTTATGGAGCATTATCCGTTTCTCTGTTAACGGAGGAGAGAAAGACCGATTGCCGGCTGAAAACGACAATAACGGTTTATCTATCTTTATATTTGTATTTATTTTTATGGATTTTGAGAAATCCATAGCCATATCTTGCTAATTGATTTATAGCTAGTTTTATGTTGAAACCATTTAAAGTATTAGGCCAGTTGAATTGATTATTTGGTAAAAGACTATTATGATTTGAATAGATTAATTCCATGATTTGTTTATTGATTTATCGAAAAAAAATAGTTGTTGCTTCACTGGTTCTAGACAATACAATAATCTTTTGCATCATTAATAGGATTGAAACTATATTAGTCTACTTATTTGATATTTCATGCTTGGGTTAAAACCTTTGATAGGGTATGCTCAGAATAGCCAGATTTTTATTTATGAACCTATAATTAGTTTCGAATAATTTTCTCGCTAACGCAATTTGATTGTGTATGCTGAGACTTAGAGTTTTTGATGCGCCATGCTTAGGGTGTCCCAGTGACATTTGTGATTCTAATACATAGAATAGGTGATATCGATAAAACGAACAATAGATAAATACTCAGGAGTTATGTTTCACTTCATTAATTAAATAGAAATAGTGGTGAATACTAAAAACCCTGGTTATCTACTCTCTCTGTTTAGTTGTCTTATTAGTTTAGTTTTTTATATTATTTCATTCATAATTCTAAAAATCCAAAAATATCGTTCTTGATTAGTTGACTAGAGATATTGATTGTAGTATTGTCCCCGCTCCTTGTGGGTTCGACCCGTATTTACCGCCCTATACTAGTTAGACACCGTGTGATTGCGGTGATAAATAGGGTATTCCAAAATCCTATTAATTTTTAGCGTTGCTGCCGGGGAGCGGTTGTGGAATATTGTAATTAGTATTTTGATTTTCTGATCGTAGTTTAGTTTTTTTTTTTTTTTTTTTGTATGTTTTTATTTTTCTTTACGAGTTTTAGTTCTATTTGACTTGTTTTGTATTTAGAATTTTATTTCAGGTACATTTTCTGAGAAAGATGACTCCTTCTCAGGAGACGTCATCTAAGATAACACTTTGGGAATATATGAATTGGTCACGTCATAAGGAAGTTCTTGCTTCACCTATGGTAAGTGAAGAATCACCTCAAATTATATATGAGAAGTATTATAAACATAGACCGCTTAGTTTGGAGCAAAGATTGAGAGTTCGGGAATGCCAGAGATTATTTGCTGATGATGATCAGTCTTGTAGTGACTCTCTGTTCCATACAGAATATATAGATGACTCTGTGGATGATTGTGTAGATGATTTTCCTAATTCCATAGATGAATCTATCTCACACGATTATTCACTCGACTTAGAGGTTGTTTCTAGACCTCTAGACTTCCAAAAGTTGCCTAATTTAGGGTTAAAATTGTGTGCTTCTCAAGTTTTGTTCGATCACTTTGCATCCAAATACCCAGAGGACTTGCCTGTTCCTGACACCGTGCATGAACCAATTGATATTTCCCCAATCCCAATATTATCCCCATATTTTGTTCTTTACGCACTTCCAAGTGTAGTAAAAACTTGGTTTGGGGGTAATCCCTTGTTTTTGATAGTTTCAGTGTCTCTGTGTTGCCATAATATAATTGTGAAGCTGTCATTTGTATATATTGTATTTTTGGTCGATCATCAAATTTTCAGGTTGTTAATTTACGGAGATCCTTTTTGTACATTCCAGTAGGTAGATTTTTATTTCTTGTTTTTATTTTCTTTTTAGACTTTTTGTTTCTTTTTCTTTTTGGTGTTCTTTGTTATTACTATCGTTTGATGTGTGTTACAGAGAATACTGCTTTTCTTGCGTCAATCAGGTGAAATCTTCAAATCCCTTCTCTTTGATTTACGTTTGTCTCTCTTATTTTTATTTATAGTGCCTGCCATTCTAGGTTGCACGGTTTGAAACATTAAGGATAATGTTAAATTTAGGTTTGGGGGTAGAGTTTCAGAAAATTGATGCCAATAAGAAACTCCAAAATTTAGAAACTTGTGAACCATTCAGGATGAACTAACCATTCTAGGTAGATGGAAACATAGTGTGTGCTTAGCTAAATGGTTTATTCATATCTGGATGCACTCAAGTGTTAGAAATAACATGATAATCATTGAACAAGCATATCTCGAATTCATCATAATCATATCACTTTCTGTTTTTATTTTTGTAATTATGTTTCTCTAAATGAGTTGGTGGGGCCCTACTATTGCCATAATGTTGTAGCTCGGATGTAGTAGAATTTTAATTTTGTCAAAAAAAAATTGACACTTGGACAACAATATGTGTGTGTTTTCCCTGTCTCCGTCGGCGTGGAATGCAGGATCCATAGAAACTATCATGTAATCTGCTGAAAAGGAGCATGTACTTAGATTCAAAAGATATAATCATGTAGTCATAAATAAAAAATAAAAAAAAGAAATAAAATAAATTATGTATTTAAATAATAATAATAAAAATAGGAGCATCCGAGCCGGATTTTGTACTAATATTTTGGGAAATACTGTTCACCTTAGTCAACATATGCACCATTTATCACTTCCACATTCATCTTCTAATATATCCCTGTGTTTGAATTTGATTGATTTCGAGCAATGTGGATGTTGACAAATTTATCCAGTTTTGGATGTTCAATGATTTTTTTAGTAGAGTTTTACATTCTTATATGAATTTTAGTACGTTGAGTGCAAACTCGTGTACATCAGTTGGACTCATACAAGGTAATGGTTTTTATATCCAAAGAATTTTGTAGCCAACTAAATAGCTTGTTTAGTGTCTATCCTCAATCGTTCACAGGTAGCTAAAATTTGGAGTAAAGATTTTGTGGATATACCTCTTGTAAACCCTCACGAGACAGAACTCGTCCGCTAAGGCCACTTAAGGGTTTAAAGGCTTATTAGATATGCTAAATATAGTTGCGATTCCTGCGAAAGTGAGTTATGATTTTTATTTTGTTTTTAGATTAGTTTTGCTCGAGGACTAACAAAATATAGGTTTGGGGGTATTTTAATAAGCACTTAATTCATACATTTTTACCACTTAATCTATAATTGCTAGCACTTCAATTTATGTTAATAATGTATTTTTATTGCACGCACAGGTGGTATATATAAAATCTGAAGTTGCGAATAAATACGACTAAATGGGCTAAATGCTAATGGAATTCACCTGCTTAATGGCAACGCTAACTTGACAATGTAACTTGGGTGGAGTTTCGAGATGGTTGTTTCATTGCAGTGGCCTGCTGGATAAAATGATACAGAGAGAAGTGGCTTGTTTTGCTGGAGGGCATGGAAATTAAGAAGTGGTGGTTGGTAGTTTGTTGAGACTGGAGAGTAGGTTGGACTTTGTAGACTGCATAGACATGAGGGGGATAAGTTATATTCTTTTTGGAGGATGGTAAAAGATGATTGACGACGGGGGGAGAGAAGGATGGAGAGAGAAGGCTGTACAGAAGAGGGTATCGGCTGGAAGGGACAAGACAGATTGATTGAAGGAGAAAGGGGACAGTGGAGAGAGAAGGGGGTGGATCGAGAATCGTGGAGTGGTAGGGGAGAGAGGAAAAGTAGGTGGGGATACAGACTAGGGATTGAAGGGAGAACGCCAGGGTTAGGTTTGACGGCTGTGAAGTAGAGAAAAAAAAGGTGGTTCGCTGGATAATTTTTGGGTTCTGGAGCATTATCTGTTTCTCTGTTAATGGAGGAGAGAAAGACCGATTGCCGGCTGACAACGACAATAGCGGTTTATCTATCTTTATATTTGTATCTATTTTTATGCTCAGAATAGCCAGATATTCTTTGTGAACCTATAATTAGTTTCGTATAATTTTCTCGCTAACACAATTTGATGGTGTATGCTGATACTTAGAGTTTTTGATGCGCCATGCTTAGGGCGTCCAAGTGACATTTGCGATTCTAATACATATAATAGATGATGTCGATAGAACGAACAATAGATAAATATTCAGGAGTTATGTTTCACTTCATTAATTAAATAGAAATAGTGATGGATACTAAAAACCCTGGTTACCGATTCTCTGTGTTTAGTTGTTTTATTAGTTTAGTTTGTTTTATTATTTCATTCATAATTCTAAAAATCTAAAATTATCGTTCTTGATTAGTTGATTAGAGATATTGATTGCAGTATTGTCCCCGCTCCCTGTGGTTCGACCCGTATTTCCCGTTGTCTACTAGTTAGACGCCGTGCGATTGCGGTTATAAATAGGGTATTCTAAAATCCTATCAGTTATTACTGCCGAAATGACTCTAAAAATAAACCTAAAAAATAGTAACTTAGAGAAAAACCTGTAGAGAGTAACTAAAACCCTGAATTTTGTAAAAGAGACGGATACAAATCATGTTTCCCCTGATTTAGCTTACAATTAGTTTAACAAAGAAAACATAAAACTTAGTAGTATTACATACATTTCCCTGTCCACAATCATAATTTTAAAAAGAAAAAAAATATTAATCATTTTGATCTTGTTAGTTTGTCTAACACAAATATTTTATCTCAAATTCAACTTTAAAAGACCTAGTAGTATAATAGAGATTTGATCTTGTTAGTTTGTCTAACAGTGTCGACCACTGCCTTAACTATTTGGATGACACATTGCAATTCACTTGCCAAATAATAGAGATAAACAACTTATCTTGTTTTTGAAGATCATGTATTGAAGCAAATTGCAACGAAACATTTTAACTCAAAGATTGGCGCAAGGCCGCGCGAACATGTTAATTCATGTTCCCTAAATCTTTGTTACGCGAATCTTTAGTTCTGCTTTGCGCGCCATGGATGACATATTTGAATTTGTTGACAATTCAGAACTATGTTTCAGAAGTGGCCACCATATCGTGCGGATCCGAACATAATACTACATGTGGTAGATAAGTTAATCAAAATCAGTAGATTTTTTTCAAGGGAAAAGAACTTAGAAATCTGGAAACGTATAAGTAGAATTATAAGAATCTTCCACCACATTATGATTCATGGTTGGAAGGTGTATTTTAGCTGAAAACAAAAATGGTTGAACAAAATTATTTACAAGAATATGTATGCCGTATATTGCAGAAAAATATAAACATATTGATATATGATGAGTATTTACAGAAAAATGCACTTATTAACAACCAAGACTTTGTTAGGCTTGAATGCCACCGCCGAGTTAACTTCTAATTTCACATCGACAAAGTCTAAAACCACCAGCACAAGATGAAGAAGGCAATAGATTCACTTAAAACAAGCATTTCTTCAACATATGGAAGACTACTTATCACAGCATCTTCTGCAACAACTCCATAAATGAAGTGTGTGATGAATACTTACAATGTAAAACCTAGCTATCACCATGACATGCTCTTTATCATGTTTATTGGATACCACTGTCAGTATTTAAAATATGTATGTATATTATTGACACAAATCGTATTTGAATCACTAGTAGACGAAGGCATCGAGATGCCAGTCTTATATGTCGTCACTGATTGTTGTAGCTTCTGCTACATCAGACTTGTCATGTTTCTGCTTTAGTTCTGTTTACAGATGCAAGTCTCTATCTGACAAGCATTTCCTGAGTACTCTATGACCAAAGAAACATATAGTAGTTTCACATTATTTGCATACAAGTATTGTTGTGCATACGAAATCATAACTGGCGAATACTGTCTAATTTGAAATTTAGGTTATGGTAGGAGATTCACTTGTCTTATTTACTAGCTCTTTTTCAATGACATCAAAATATTCCTTATGGCAAGTATACCCCATCTGAAGAAAAAATTGGCAAGACTTACTGTTTAAACATATGCATAAGCAATAGTCAACGACTCATTCCATCACTGACTCAACGTTCAAGAAATGAAAAAATATCGTTCTGTAGAATTTGATTAAGAGTAAATATAGTACACTGTCTTGGATAGAGCAGGCTTGAGCCAATTTTGGAAACTCATGTAACTAGATGCAGGTTTCGGCGCTTCTTACGTATTGGTACGTTCGGATAAATGCTGGTCACTAACAAGCTATCGCCTAATTTAGGCTCCGAGTACTATTCATCTAGATGCCAATCTACAATATTAGCATTGTCTTGTTATATGGGTTACTACATCACTCAAGCTCCAACAATATAAGGTTCACATAAAAGTATTACCAAACGTACATAAATTGATCAAAGTTATGAGATGCTTACTTCATTGAACAATTCGACGTATTTTTAGCTGTCCCTGATCATATCTACTTCTACATAAAATACCTTATGACTGTTCAAAGCACTTCTTCCCGTAAGATTTTAAACTAAAAAAAACAAACATAAACAATGTACAACTAGCAGATAAAACTCACATGTCATCTCTCTCCTCAGTTGCCTTCATTAACATCTGAACCATCTTTGCTTTAGGAAATACACCTCATTTATCGAGCAATGCTTTTCGACATCTTTTCCTATATAATATCCAACAACTACAAAAATTACAAAATGTTGTTGCTTAACCCCCTAACTCTCCACAACTAAAAACACATTATAATCAAGAACCGAGTAAAGTTTGATATATCATCAAGAACCCAAGTTATAAGAATTACTTACCAAAACCAGTAATTCAATTGCCATGAGACACATAAACAAAAAAATACTCAAATAACTCTGTCATGATGGATATAAAATCTCTCAAAGGTCCCACCTTCAACAACAACAACAACAACTACAATCAGTTTGAAATTCTTCATTCATTGAGTTAAAAATTAAATATTAAAAAATTCAAAAAAAGGATAAAATTTCTTAGAATTGTCCGACATATGGGTTATTTCAAGAAGATTACTACACTCACCTCTCTAATGATTGTCATTCTCTACAGTTTTTCTGCAAGAATAAATGAATTGTAGTTTCGTTTTCCTCTGATCAGAACTCAGACGTGTCAGTGTGTGCAAACAAACAAGAACTTTTTTCTTCTGTTTAATCTATTGTGAACTAGACTAGAGATTTCTGGTGGCAGAAGAAAAGAAGGAGGAGAAGAGAAAAAAATGATGTTTGCCAGAAAGCTGTGAAAAGGGAAGACATAGAAGAAAGATCAATTAGAATGAGGTACCAAATCTCTATTAATTTCAGAGAACATTAAGAAAACTCAAATTGAAATTCGGATGTAATCTCAAATCAAGAACACTAAACTACATTCTGAGTCTAATCTTAAATCAAAAGAAACAATCTTTGTACACAAAATAAATAATCTAAAATCAAGAGCATAAAAGAAAAAATTGGGTTATTGAAGAAGAAAACCTTAGCTAGGTTACACCCCATGGGATCATAACTCATTAACCTTCTTCTTTTGATTACAACACTACAAGGTGACTATGAATTTTCGATTCTCATCAGCGAAAATAACCACTAAACTTATCAAATCCCTAACGCAATAACTTGAAATAGCACCGAACTTTTAACCCTAACTCTAGGTTAAAAATTTAACTTCGGTTAAAGAGTATAATTGGAAAAAAATATAAAAAAACTCAATTGATAAAACCAGATATTTTGAACCAACTATTTTTATCACTTGTTTTAAAATCTGGACTACTCGTTCAATTGTCGTGAAACAATGTATTTTTATGTCCATTTTTCTTTTTCACAGGTGCATTCATCTCATTAAATCATAGGGTCTTATATAAATTAATAAATAAATTAGCCATATGATTTTATATTTAAAAAAATATAAAATTTGTTACTTGTTATAGGTCATTTTTAGAGAGAGAAAGAAAGAGAAAGAAGAGAGGAAAGAGAGAAGACGAAGCTTATTTCCTTCTATATCTGATTGTTGTGTGTATTTCATTACGGCCTTGGCTTTGCTGTCTTCTCTTCCCTTTGAAACTCAAAAAAATCCCCACCTCTCTCTCCGTTTACTCACCACCTCATATAACAAAAAATAAAACAGCCTACTTCCGCCATTATTTTTACAAACCGGATACGAGCTCTGTTTATTCCATACTGGTATTTCATTTCATTTCTGTGATTAATTCGATCTTTAAATTAGAATCTTCTGTTACTATTCACTTGAATTTCTATTCAGCTTAGATTTGTTTGTTTGTTTCGATTCGATTATAGTTATTAGGGTTTATGGTTTTCTTATTTTGGATTATTTAGGTATTTTTAAGGGGTTATTCAATTTGAAATTGGGAGTAAGTCGATTACAGTGGGGGTTTTATTGTTTTATTTGTATTATACACATTTGATTCTACTTTGAAACTCATTGAATTTGATTTTAGGGTTTAGAAATTTTGATTTTTGAACGTAGGGTTTAGAACATTTAGGTTTATTATGTGGGTTTCATCTGGAAAGCTCAAATTTTATTGAAGAGGCAGACTTTAGTGGAGAGATGTGGTTGAGGGTTAGGATTAGTGTATCTGGGGATGCCATTTTATTGGTTGATTGAGGAAATTATCAAAAATAATGTTGCTGAAAATTTGTTATTTTGTTGGTGAAGGGAGTGGTGAGATAAAATTGTAGGAGGGGAGGGATATGTCTGGGAGTTTGAGCGAAGATTCCAGTGTTGGAAGGTTATCTGAGGGGATATCAAGTGGGCATCGTTATCAGTCTGGTGAAGCACTAGCAGAATGCAGGTCCTGTGAACAAGTGGAGAATGGTACACCTTCGACGTCACCACCTTATTGGGATATCGATGATGATGATGATTGTGGTAAAAATCTTTTCTCTGCTCTTTATTTTGTTGTCATTTCTTTAATTTTAATCACTTAGACCCAATTAGAGAAATAATTAATATTAGAGGCTTCTTTGGTTTAGCAAAAGACTGGTGAGTTGCTACTTGCAACTCGTCTTTGAGCTCATTCGTTAGCTCAAAAGAGTTACCAGCTCACAAATTATCTACCAGGTTATTGCTGATAGAATAAGTTTATTCTCTGTGGAGTCGTGGACAGGAAAACACGATTGGTACAGCGTAGACATTATAAACGTAAACTAAATGACTATATTCCTATGTCTGGAAGCGGGAGACATGTTTTCCTCAAAATAGTCCGACTGAACTTTTCTTTTTAAACATATATTCAAAACTTTAGTGAAATATGTAATTATCAACAAGGATCTGTTTTGCCTCTGTAATATTTCTTCAAATATACATGTAGTCAAGAAACTGAAAATCAAGTGGTTCTGGATTTTAATTACAAGGGTTAGGTGGTCTTGGTAAGCGTACTCATCTGCAAGTTGCCTTTTATGTGAATCTGTAAATTGAAAATAGAATCCTTCGATAATATTGTATGAAAAATGACTCTACAGAAGATAGTGTTCAATTACGTTGAAAATCTACCTTTGATACGATTGTAGTACATGATCGTATGCTCATCAAAGAGGGTGCTTTTTAGATGACCCATTTTGCATGATATACTATTTTCAAATGTGTGGTGGTTGTTTTGGGTATCAAGTTTTATGTGTTCCCTAATCTTTACGAAGTGATAGACTTTTTTTATCTCAAAAAGAAGGTTTATAGTATTTACGAAATAAGCAAGGATCATAAGTGCTTTATAATCAACAAAGCGATAGAACATACTGCATTCCTAGCACTGTCTTGCCAAGGACCATGCTTAACCGAAATGTCAAACTCCCTCCGTTTCTGGAAAAGTGTTACTATCACTTTTCCATTTTAGCCTAAAAATAGGCCAATTTGAAAAAGTGATAGTAACTCTTTTCCTGAAACGGAGGTAGTATTTTTTAAGGCTCTAAGATATTATTTGTTTGCTGATTTTCATTTATTTAGGGCTGAAACCAGCTGAGCTATATGGAAGGTTCACATGGAAGATAGATAACTTTTCACAGATTAGCAAAAGAGAGCTTCGGAGCAATGTGTTTGAGGTTGGCGGTTACAAATGGTACGTGATTACTCACACAATCCATTAAGATATACAATTTACAGTGAAAACTATAAAGAGCAGTTTATGCTAAAAAAAAAACTTACATTACACACAAATGACATGGTAACTTTGAAATTTTCATGATTAAAGGTAGGGTTTATTTTGTGCTTTGATTAGTTTGTGGAGATTTCCGGTTATGTATTCATGTAATACAAGTGCATGCAATAGAGGTATACAGTATATTTTCCTATTTTAAGAGATCAGAACTATATTCATGTGACTGCTCTTTAATGGGTCTCTAGGTACATCTTAATCTACCCTCAAGGATGTGATGTCTGCAATCATCTCTCTTTGTTTCTTTGTGTTGCAAACCATGATAAGCTTTTACCAGGTTTGATAACTTTTATTCACATTTAGTTTACGGTGTTTGATTTTCTTGCTTGTTCATCAATTGCTTAGATATTACATTTTTTGTTCATGTTTTTCAACATCAACAGGGTGGAGCCATTTTGCTCAGTTCACAATTGCTGTTGTTAATAAAGATCCAAAGAAATCTAAATATTCTGGTCGGTTGGTTATATCCATTATTTGTGTTTGAATTTTGTACTTTGCGATGCTTTCGTCTCAATCTAACTGATGAAACCTTTGTAGATACGTTGCACAGGTTCTGGAAGAAAGAACATGATTGGGGTTGGAAAAAGTTTATGGAGTTAACAAAAGTGATGGATGGGTTTGTTGTGAATGATACTCTTGTTATAAAGGCTCAGGTTCAAGTTATTAGGTCTGTCTTTTATTTCCAGTTATTTAATGTTGGTGTACTTCACATTTTTTCTGGTAGCATCGCTTATTTCATAATTCACTGAGTTGAGATTTTATGTTCCTAGATTTCCTGATCACTGCCACCCATGTTCACTGACTGCCCAATTTTTCTTTTAGTACCATATATGCCATAATAAAGTTATAAGATGCGGATTCTGTTTATCAAATTGTGAGTTCACTGTGGCCATTGACAGTGTTGCAATTTACTACTATCCAGGAGAAGATATGATCTGTCATGTATCAAACATATTATTACTTTTGTGTGGATGTGTTATTGTTTTCCTTTTCCATTTTCTCTTGGAGCTCAATTTAATCAAGTTTATCTCTGATCTTTTGCTACTTAAGGGAGAAATCGGACCGCCCTTTTCGTTGCTTGGATTGTCAGTATAGGAGAGAACTCGTTCGTGTATATCTATCAAATGTAGAGCAAATTTGCCGGCGTTTTGTTGAAGAAAGACGAAAGAAGCTTGGAGACTTGCTTGAGGACAGTGCAAGATGGTCAAGGTATTTTCTGTTGGTACTTATTACTTTGTTATAGTCTTTCAGTAATCAGGTTTGTAACGTTTGTTCAATTAGAAATAGTTAGTCCTTTTTACTGATACATCACAGTTCTTGGAAGTGTGGAAGTTAGTTTAGTATTATAACTTTGTCTGACAGTTGGTCACTTTGGATCTGAAAACTTGCATTGCATGGCCATCTTTGGGTCTCCACTCTTCATGGTCCGAAAGTTTTGAACCAACGGTTAAGTAGTTTGAATAATTGTTGCCTTGCTGGCTTACTTGGCACTCATCTATGTACGGGGTTCTGGATATTGAGAAAGAAAACCTAGCCAAGAAGTTAGGATATGATTTTCAGGCTTGACTGGGGTTTAAGTGTGAAACTTAGGATCTGCAACAAAATGCTTTAATCTTCAAGTTTTTGCACTTCCTTAATTTGAAAGGATTTCCTGTCAATTATTTTTTGTATTATTAGAAAATTGTATCATAAAAAGATAGATAGCTTTAGCATGTAAGTGTCCTTGAGTGTTTTTTTAAACAAAAGGAATGAATCTTGAAAGTTTTGAGGCTTCGTTGGGTACAACAGAAATACCTTATGCGATGTCTATGTCAATGTCAGCTCTCATTTTTTTTCCTCAAGCTCATTTTTTACATTTTTGTTATATCTGTGGTTGCGCTTGGTGATCTTGTTGTAATTGTTTCACATTTTGTATTTTATACCAAATTGTTACGTTGGATGCGTGCAGCTTCTGTGCTTTTTGGTTGGGTGTTGACCAAAATGTTAGGCGTCGAATGTCCAGGGTGAAAACAGATGTGATTTTGAAAGTAGTTGTCAAGCAGTTTTTTGTAGAGAAAGAAGTCACATCTACTTTGGTAATGGATTCTCTCTACAGTGGGTTGAAGGCTCTTGAATGCCAAAGTAAGAGTAAAACAGCTAAAGAGAAGGTGTTGGACACTGAGCAATCACCAACTCCTATAGTCCATATTGAGAATGACATGTTTGCCCTAGTGGATGATGTGTTGTTACTTCTCGAGAGAGCTGCACTCGAGCCTTTACCTCCGAAGGATGAAAAGGGTCCTCAAAACCGTACCAAGGTAAACTACTGCAGTAGTCTCAATAAAGTTGTGAACTTTGTTGCTTTTTAGACGTATCCTTGAACTTGAATGATAGAGTCTCAGCGATAATGTTTTATACTGGTTTCCAAGCGGGGGTCTTCTTTTTGTCCGTCACTGAGCAAAGTTCTTATTTCAAGAATTCAAACTCGCATAGATGCTTTTTCTGGTTACCTTGGCTTGAGGTATTGTTTGCTATACCTTGATGATTCAAGAATGAAAAGGTTCACTTTTCTTGTGTAGGATGGAAACTCAGGAGAAGACAACAATAAAGATTCCATTGAGCGTGATGAGAGACGGCTGACGGAACTAGGTCGTAGGACTGTGGAGATTTTTGTCTTAACTCATATATTCAGGTACTCCATATCGGCACTGGAGTTGCTCCTTTCCTTGAAACTCTACGTAGAATTTAAAATGGTGTGCTCCTAAGCAAAACCTCTTTTCCTGTGGATATTCATCCCCCTACTTTCTTAATTTGACGAGTGATGACTACTCCTTTCCTTGGGACGAAGTCCAGGATCCAGAAGTTATTGACTTACTAATATTTGAGTCTCCTGCCAGAAGCCTTTGAAGCACTAGACAACAAAAGAATTCTTTCTGCTTAATCTTCTAGCTTAGACAATTGGTGCCTTGCTGTAATTCGGTTACAGTCACCAACCCACTGTTTTGTTTCATTTTGCAGTGATAGAATTGAAGTAGCATATCAAGAGGCTGTTGCTTTGAAGAGGCAAGAGGAGCTCATTCGTGAGGAAGAGGAGGCTTGGCAAGCTGAGAGCGAGCAGAAAGCAAAACGTGGAGCTGCTGACAAGGAAAAGCGTGCCAAGAAAAAACAGGTAGTCTGCTTCAATGTTTTGAAATTGAACATTTTATTGTTTTTGCTTCTCTGCTGGATTGATTAGCAAAGTTTTCTCGTGTTTTGTTCTTAGCAAGAGTTTGTGGGTCATCTTCTTGTACTGTTTCCAATTTTCCATGCAATTGTAACACAGGGAATTCACAAGAATGTTAACGTTGACGTTCTCCATGGAACTTTCTTGCTTATCAACCAAACCCATTTTTTTGATTATTCTTTAGTTGTTTCTGTAAACTCTCCAGTTGTTTCAATTCTTAAATTTACTTTCATTTTTTGTTACTTCAATCTTACTTCATTATTTGTTTGTTTCCAGAGTAAACAGAAGCGTAGCAGTCGCAAAGGTAAAGACAAGGGGAGGAGTGAGAAGTTAGATAGGTCGTTACAAGACAAGATGCAAAGTGAGGGAACTTTAGACAGAGCCATGGAGGGGTTGTCCCTGAAGTTGTCTGTCCTTGAAAAGCCTGACGCATTGGAAGATGTGTCAGATGTAGATGAAGCAGTGGATGTTACCAAAACTCTACAAGTTGATTTGGAAGACAGAGATGTGAGTCCTGTCAATTGGGACACTGATACATCAGAAGTTCATGCTGCCACAGAAACAAGTAGTAGTGGAGTGAGTGGGCTTCCTATACATCAAAATGGAAGAGGAAAGAAGAAGAATACTTCTATAATGGATGATAGTTCTTCAACATGTTCCACCGATTCGGTCCCATCAGTGGTAATGAATGGCCCTCCCTACAAAGGGAACACTTCACCATATTACAAACGGCAAACACCAGCTAGTACCAGGTAAGTGTCACTCAAAGCATTACATTGAATTATTGCATGACTATGTTGGACTTGTGCTGCTACCGGTGTCAACACTGAATATTTACTTAAGCTTGCACTTCACATTTTTGTTCTCTAGAGGGAAGAGTCAACGTGGTAAAGAGACACTTGGGCGGTCTGGTTGGGTCCATGAGATGGATAGTCATCAACAATCTGAATCAGCACCATATGCAGGACACCTTCAAGATCTTTCTGGAGCATGTACTGTGGCAGGCGAACCTGAATCACTTTACTCATTAAAGGATCGGATACATTGGCTTGAGCAGCACTTGGTTGAAAAGGTAAAATGACTGATTGGTTCTATGTTCCCCCCCCTCTAATAGCATGTGTTTGCAGTCTAATAATATTATGCTCTTCTATCCCCGTCATGAGTGTAAATTGGTGTTGCAACAGAGCAGGTGGTTGTGTATGCTGAAATCATGACTGTACATCTACTAAAATTGAAAACAAAACTATCATACATCAGAGACATCCTTCGCATAGATCTCATATTGCTGTGATGGATAGTTGACACTGAAGGCTAATATGAGTATTATAGCTTTTAATTATCAGCAGTGGAGGATAAGAATAACGGTGTTGAGATAGGATTAGTAAACCTGATCTTGAAGCCTACTATGTTTAATGCGGAGATGTCGTCGATTTGTGGATTGTGGTTTAACTCCAGTATGTGGGTTTGACACTTCCTCTGAATTGTGCTTGTTTGACTCGTTTGTTGGAGTGCTTGTCTATCGAGTACTAACCTGATGCTCTATTGTTTATATGGTTCGATTGTCTCCAATCCCCAAAATATATGTTCTAAGCTGGTGCTCCAGAATGGACTTCATTGCAATTTTCATCCATGTTTGGCCTGTGTTCAGGAGGAACTTGGATGACTTCCCCCAGCATCAAATCCTATGCCATAGGTTTACATTTTTTCCTTCCATATATGGGTTAATCATCTTTGAATTTTTAATTCAGGAAGAAGAGGTTTCTACTCTGCAGAAGAAGCTGACTGTCAAAGACCTGGATGTTGTTAATGGCCAAAAGAAACATCTGGTTGATGTTGAAAGACCTGATCAAAGAAGGGCAGAGGAAGCATCTAGTGGTCCTACCAGTTTCTCTACAAACCTACCCTCAAACGTGCAGTCGAAACCGGTGGGAGAGAGTGTCACCCGGGACCAACCGTACCCTGTGAAGGTAACATCTCCAAATAGCTCTCGGCAAACAGAGAAAGTAGCTCCTGTGAGAGCTCCCTCACCCCAAATTCCTTCAATCTCTAAACCAGAGGCTAATAATATCTGTGCTTCTCAATCAAAGTCAACACATGCACCCTCTGAAAAGCCAACTCCTCATCAGATAGCTCCTTTGTCGAGACCCTTAAGTGCTCCTCTTGTTCCTGGTCCTAGGCCAAATGCTGCTGCCACTGCTGCTGTTGTTTCTATGGGATTGATGACACCATTATTAGCACGGTCCTACAGTGCTGCTGGACGACTAGGAACCGATTCTTTACCAGAAACCCAAGGTAATGCTTCCCTGTCCTACAGAAATGCTATGATGGGAAAAACCATGGCTCCAACTCCCCCAGCTGGGTTCGCTATTCGTTCTTCTTGTTCTGCCGTAAGCCTATCTTCACCTCCAAAAGCCCAACCGTTGGTATCCACACAAGTAAATCTACCTCCGAATTCAGCAAGGAAAGATCAAAACCTGGTTAGACCAGGGTTTACCTTTGGATCTGTTACTCCAGAAATTTTACAGAATAGACCCCAGTGGATGGAGGGAGGATCACCACAGGACAGTAATCCTTCTTCCATGTTGAATCGCGGCATTCAAAATCTTGACTTCTATGGTTCTTCTCGTGGTTCAACATCAGCAGCAGCAACACAGGGAGTTTCGTCAGATGAGTTTCCACACCTTGATATAATAAATTATTTGTTCGAGGAGGAGCACAGCATAGGAAAGGCAGCTGAAGGAAGTGATGTTTTTAATACCACCAACAGCATGTATCATCATCATCATCAACAACATTCGTTGAACCACCAGTTTACTTTTCCAGGCGATTCAAATATGTCGGGGGAAGCTGGAGGGCCATCAATAAATTCTTGCAGGTTTCAGCGGCAAGAAAGCTACCACCATGATGACCTGTTGCAGCAGCAGCAGCAGCAGCTCTATGGGTCTTCCAGTGGCGGGTCTTCTTACGATGGGTTTAGGGAAGTCTATCCAGTTGTAGGTATGCCTTGCAGAGATGGGAAGCAGATTGATGGGATGAATGATAATCAGTGGTCCGTTGCAGGAGGTGGTACTGATCTGTCTTTGCTTTGTCTTAGGAATACTACCATGGGGGATGGATACTTATACCACCATCAACTCCATAATCATCGTCAGTTGCCAGAGTATTCGAATCCAGCCTGTGATGTTAATGGATACCCTATATTCCAGCCTTCAAATGGTTTCGAGTGAGATAGGAAAGTGAATTATTTCCAATTGGCTTCGATTAGTTTTTTCACCCAGTCCTTGTAATAATTGTATCTCGGAGGAAAAAGAAAATCATACATCAGATTTGAAGGGAGTTGTTAGTAATCATTTGTTTGTTTTTATGAGAAAAAAAACTTCTTTTTGTAAAGAATCCTTTTTCTTGTTTGTTTTGATAAATATTCATCAGTTGCCAGAGTATCCTCTGAAGCTGCTTTCCTCTTGTGCTTGAGTTTTAAGCGCCTACCTTGGCTTCTTTCTTGTAATTTTCATGGGGCGTCATATACTAGGAACCATCTGATCATTTAGATAGCCAAATCTTGAATCGAATTGGACTAGTTTGAACCACCCAATCTTGAGTCGAATCGGACTACTTAAATCTGGATGAGAGTTACACGATGTGTCAGATGGAGGGAAGAATCGCGTTGAGATTTATCAGTAGTTATTTTTGTTACCGTAGTGATTTGGCCTGCCTCAAGCTAGAAGTATTCACATAAACAACCGGCTAATACTTGCCGTGTAACCCAGTTCTGAGACTAAGGATCATATTTCAAGTGTAACTAGTGGTTCGCATGGCCTCAACTTCATCATCCCAGTGAATTACTTATATTGAATTCGGGTATAGTTTTATTTAATTGGTTTAAAATGAAGCCCACAATTAGGAATACCCTATCGGATTAACCTTATTATTATTGGAGACGTAGATTTTGGTTCATAGGGACTTACAAGATGATAAAATAGTGTCATCTTGAATCCAACTTAAAAACCCATTAACTTAGTATTTTAAGTTATACTTAGATTATCCTAAATTAATTAGTGCTAATTAAATTAATTTTTAAATTTAATGAAGATTATGGATTGATTAGATTAGTGAAATGATTTCAATTTACGATTTGAGAATCAAAATCAAAATCAAATTAAACTTATGGCTGGGAAAAGATAAACACCCAGCCGTAAAATATAGTTACATCTGTCTAATGTATACGACCCAACGTAAATAAGTGTATACGGTTAGGTCCGTAGATATCGACCGAACTATAGAAAAAATTTACGATTAGCTTTTATCGTATATCTAACCGTAAGATAAGATAGTTGTTTTATCTGCGGTTGGATTTGGTACTGAAACCAACCATACGAATTAGTTGCGGCTGAGAAATTCTAATTACGGCCGGAAAATATACAGTCATGCAACTTTATTCACACCTCAAGTACATCAAATCAACACTTTTAAGGGAAAAACAAATATATATCAACGGAGAAAACATTCAATGTGGAGCCATAAGATATTCTATCTATAAACAACATAGAGATTCCAACTCATTAGAATGGATGATGAAAAAATGACCACATTATAATAACCTGTTGGTCCCGCCAATCTCAGAATCTATCTCTCTCCCTCTCCAAAGTCTAAGCTATAAGCTGCTGACTTGTTTGATTCATCATAATCAATCTCTCAAAGTAGAGAGAATCCGTCAGAAATATAGAGAAGAGATGAATATGATGGTGATGGAAGAAGAAGAAGCGGGAATAGAGAGATTACCAGTTGATCTGATCTTATAGCTCATATATTTCTTTTCACTTCTTCTTTTACTGATTTAACTCAGTAAGTCTTAAGTTATGTTTCTTTTTTATTATTATTAATTTTAATGGAGTTGATTGATCGGTGTTTGATGTAATTTTCAAAGTTTTCTCTAAATATTTGAAAAATTCAGGGGGAGCGGGGTGTGTAGGAAATGGAGAAAAGCAGTGAGACAATCACCAGCTGGAAGAGAACGTTTGAGTTCATTATATGTTTGATTGTTTACCGCTGTTTTTTCATAGCGTCGACCTAGCCGTAAGAAAAGAAAAAATATTTAAATAAAATTAAGGGTCATTTACGATTAAGAAATGCTATTTACAATTGGATAATATTATTTTATGCTAGGGTTTTCCGAACATCGATCTAGTCGTAAATACAAACTATGGTTGGGAGTTCATAACTTCTCAGCCGTAAAAGGAAACAATTCTCATCTACGGTTGGGAGTTCATCATTTCCAAACCGTAAATCTGTATTTACGGCTAGGAAATGTTGATTTCCTAGCCCTAGACAGTTCTGAAAATAAAATTTTGAACCCTTATTTTAACAAGTATATCATGATTATACAATAAAATTGATAGAAAAAAGGTGGATTTTTCGATTCCTACCTTAAACGAGCCATGACTGGCGAATATATTTTAGAATAGATGATTTATCGTCGTGTGATGAGCGAAAATGGAGAAGATGCAATGGAGAAGATGAAGATGTTACGGCTGAAGAGGAGGAGGAGGAGAAAAGTTTTTTTTTTTTTTATTAGATTTAGGGTAGTTATTGAGGAGGGATAATTTAGACATTTGACATGGCTATTGAAACACCCCATATCTCCATTTCGGACACAATAATCCACTGCAGCCCCTATGAGCCAAAGTCTGCAGCCCCAATAATAGGGTTCATAAACAAAGTAGGGAAATTTGTTTAATATTAGAAACCCCTTATCCATATTATTTTTTTGTAATACCTAAATTATTTTTGATTAATTAATTGTTAATTAGTTGTTAGTTAATAGATTATTTTAAAATAAAACTTAAGATTTGTAGTTAGAGTGTTAGTTGTTAGTTATAGAGAGATAGATAGAGGAGGAGGAGAAGAAGAAGAAGTGGTGGAGGAAAATTTGAGGTTTTTGGAGATTTGATGGAAATGAGAGATTCTAATGAGGAATTTGATGATGGGGAATCTTCATCTCAACAAGAAGAAGGTGTTTACGTTGCTTTTGATACCAATTCTCAACTGCAATATTTTGTAGATAATCAAAATTTCATCTATCAAAAAAACCTAAATCAAGACATTTTTGAGCATGAAGGTTCAAGTGAAGAACCAACCCAGGAAAATGAAGAAGCTTAAGATACAAATACTCCAATTAAATAGGTATATGTCCAAATGAGGTGGAATGTGATTTTTCTAGTTCGATTCGCCATAATTGTTGAGTTGAACAGACTCAGAGTTGGAGTGGTTGAAGTTAAAAATCTATGACGATTCCTTACAATCAGTATGGTATTCAAACTCATTCCATGCCGACACCAGATATTCCCTCATGAAAGGGTTATTCTTGGATGCACAATCGCATAGTAAGAAGGTCACCCACTATGCCGACTGTGGCCTAAAATTGGGCAGAAACTTTAGAATTCTGTCGGCATGGTCAGAGAATTCCATGTATACCGAATGTGTCCAACAATATACCCATAAAAAGGGTTATTCTTGGTTCCACAGTCGGCTAATGAAGATGAGTCACTAACTATACCGACTGTTGCCTAAAATTGAGCAGAAACTTTAGGCTTTTGTCAGCATGGTCTGAAAATTCCATATATGCCCAATGTGTCCAATAATATTCCCATAAAACATATGAAGATGAGTCACCAACTATTCCGATCGTGACCTAAAATTGGGAAGAAACTTTTGATGTGAGTAGGCATTGAGTATAACTCTATCTATAATCCCGAATGAGTCATTTAATAATTTTAGAAATTCAAAATATTATAAATATCACCCCACAAATTTTTGCTTATGCCCAATTTGCCTCATTACACCCAAGTGATCGTACATGACAAATCCTCATGGGAGAAACAACGGTCCATTGTAAAATACAACGTCATCAAGAGATGATCTCTGCTCTTTGTCAGAGTTTTACGCCTATGAAAAAGTTCGTTGTGGTCTAGGTTTTTTTTTTCTGGAAAAGAGTGTCATAGCCAAATACTAGGTTTTGTTCAATTAACTTTTAGTGATAGTGCCCTCTTTCCTGACACTGCTCATGTAAAACCTGATCGTCTTGTCAGTTCCGGCGACTGGAAGTGATAAACATGGTTAAGTGAGATGCAAAGAATCCATTGTCTAAGCTCTCACTCTTATATGATCTTAACTTGAACTTAGATTTTCATGGAGTCAGACGTTTATATTTCGTCTAATAACTTGCTATGTACGTTCTTACTTATCAAGGAAATAGTGATAGTAAAGAAAAAAGAATTTCTCAAACTACAACAAAATTTTGACATGATAGTTGTGATTTCATAAACATCTTGATATCAGGGTTTCCACCACATCACTTTTTTAAGCTAAACATACTGAAACTTTTTATGGTTTTGGAATATATTTTGGTGAAGCAAACAAAACTTCAAAATTTTTATAAAAAGACCTATCTTCACTAGGGTTTTGAAACTTCTTTTAGTAAACCAACATTTTTTCAAAAATCCTTCAAACGAAAGCTTATCTCAACCTAAAACAAAAATTCTTAATGTATTGTTTGTGAAAAGAAAGTATAAGCAGTTTTACGTTACAAACTAAAGTAGTTAAACTCTTTTGCCAACATGGATCTATTTCAACTCAAACAAGATCATAGATGCTTTAGAGATTATAAATATACCTATTTAACAAAGATTAACCACAAAGGTACTCAACAAGATACTTAACGTCCCTGTTTCTAGCGCCAAAATATAGTAGCTAAAAATCTAACATACTACATCAAACCATTCAACAACATGAAGATGGATCTAAGCAAGTAAACAAGAACTTAATAACATCACACAAAGATATACATGGTTCGACATGATTACCTACGTCCACGGGGGTGAAATGCTTGATATTATTGAGTGTCACATGATTACAAAGAGATGAAACTAAGGAATGACTCTCAAGAACAATTCTAAGCTTAGTCTCTCTCTCTTTCTAATCTCACAGAACCTGCATTTCCTCTCAGTTTAGTCTAGTATTTATACAACTAAGTTATTGTGTTAGACACATACACAAGGTGCAATATTCTCATCGGGAGGTGCAGCTCGATATCTCTAGTGTATTGCTCCCGACATTCTTCATTGTTACTCCCAATATGCCTCTCTTGGTCTCCCAATGTTGCCCTTATCTCGACCCGAGGCTATGGTCATCTCATGAACCCTGTCAGTCGCATTAACTGCTTCTAACTGCTCCACCCGTGCTATGCCAGCTTCATTAAATGCTTGGTCTCCACTTTCAAATTTAGCCGTTGATCTTCTTATATACTTTTCACGTATTGTGTTTCTAGATTGATGTGGTAGATATCTTGATTACTGTGTTGGACCCATATGCTTTTCCTGATGCTTTTCTATTACTTTATTTCCATGGTACGACCTTCTCAGATACTTCCACGTGTTTGTAGATATTTTACCACCACAAATATAAATAATTTTAGGGGTATAAATGTATTTAAAATCCTAAGTATTTACGTTACATGCTATTTTCTTTCCAGTTTCCAATTTTATTCCAACACTTAATTTTATTTTCTAATTTATTTGTTCCCACTTTATAATAATCTACAATTTTAATATCAATGATTAGCTGACGATTACAAATTTTACCCGATAATTTCTTTATCTGTACACGCATATCGCATGGACCCGCTATCTAGTATAGAGTTATCCAAATACAGCTCTTTCAATTTTTTTTTACGACCCTTTAAAATAACCTGACGATTTTGGGGGATGAAAAAAACTAATTTGGGGTTACTTATTTATACCCATCCAATAGAGGTGGCTATGGTATGTCTAAATAGTGAGTAAAAAACCCTATATACCCTTTCATTAAACTTAAACCTAAATAAACTCTTCTTTTTATCATTTTCTTCTCTACCTATGTTTTTTCTCCTTCCCCTTCTCCCTCTCCTTCTCCATCTCGGTCAGATCAACAAGAATGGGTAGAAAAACTAAATCTTTACGATCAAAGCATACAAATATTGGGTCTCAACCAAAGGGAAATGAAAAGATGGTGAACAAAGAACACGAAGAACTCAAAATTATTGAAATCGATTCTTCCACTGATTCTGACGATATGACTCTCCATCAACATCAAAAGCCCCAAACAAGGTAAGTTTCATCAAACTTTTAGGGTTTTATTGATTAACTTGAAGAACGCAAAAAAAAAATAGGGTTTTCTGTTACGATACATAATCGGTAGATATAAAGTTGATTTTATCTACCGATTATAACCTGCATTTTGTTTCTGTATAAATATTGGAAATAATCGGTAGATATAAAATTGGTTTATTTACCGATTATGCATTGTGTTTTTAGATAAACCAATTTTAGGGCTACACTCTAATCGTGATTTATCTACCGATTATGGTTGCTTCAACAACTATATATAATTCTGTCGAATATTGATTCATAATCGGTAGTTAATTTGTGAACCCTAATTACCTATTGTCTTTAATCGGAAGATTATAACGACCCCGACCTACCGATTGGTAATAATCAGTGTTATTTTAATATTGTCTACCGATTAAGGGTCCATTCAGTATTGGAATGATTTTGATTAGTTGGTGATTAATTGGTAATTTTGATTTTCTTGGCCACTTTGGTTGTCTTTTGTTGTAAATTTAGTTTAATTATTCAACTTCTTGATTAGTTAGAACTTAGTTCTTGAGAGAAAATATTTCAACTCATGTATGGTTTTGTTTATGAAGGTATGTTTACTCTATAGTATAAACGGCTGGTGACTACATAGGTCCATCTGATGAGCTAGAAGAAAAAGTTGATGACAACAAGAAGACGATAAATGATGAGGCTAAAAAGAAGAGAAGATTTAAAATTGGTGTTAATAAGACGAGAGTATCAAGGAGTGTAAGAATTGGACGAGACCAATGAGAGTGATAACTATGAATGTCTATGTTGCTTTTTATTTTGTTGTTACTAGGGTTTTAAAATATTCTGAACAATATTATGTACTAAGGGATGAACCGATTTCTTTCAGTTTAGACAATATTATGTTAACTTTTTAAAGTTTACTTCATTATCAGCTTTCATTTTAGTTCACCACAATCATTAGCATAGTTTAGAAAAGTATCATACCCCTCATATGAAACAGGATCAACCGCAACAATGATATCCTTAAAAAAATAAAGTAGACTACTATAATCGGTAGTTCGTGGTTATCATTATCAACCGATTGTTGAATAATCAGAAGTTTAAAATTATACCAAATTACCGATTATATGGTAATATGTAATACCCCAATTCGACATGTAGGGTTCGCCGAATGGAATATAGGTAATGGTATGTCCTTTCTTAACTCCGAGGCATTTTCAGCACAATTGGCTCCAGAGTTGGCAAAAAGCTCTGTAGTTAAGCGTGCTCGGGTGTGAGTAATTTAGGGATGAATGACATCTTGAGAAGCTGCTGCTGGATAACCACAATGGTACCCGTTGAAAACTCCACACTGCCGGATGACCGCAATGGCTAACTGGGGAAGGTATTGGTGGAGGGTCGGGTTATTACAAATGGTATCAGAGCTGACGACGGGTCAACTGCCGAGGGTGAGAGAGTACACTGGATGAGGTAATCCAGGTACTTGTCTAATGAGTGGCAGGGAACGTCAAAGATCTGAGCTTGAATATATTCCGGAACCGAGGATGACTCCAATTTAAGGTGGTGGTATTGTAATACCCCGATTCGGCAGGTAGGGTTCGCCAAATGGAATATAGATAATGGTTTGTCCTTTCCTAACACCTGGTCTTTTCAGCACAATTAGCTCAAGAGTTGGAAAAGCTCTGTAGTTAAGCGTGCTCGGGCGAGAGTAATCCATGGATAGGTGACCTCCCGGGAAGCTGCTGCTGGATAACCACAACGGTGCCCGTTAAAAACCCCACACTACCGGATGACCGTAGTGGCTAAGTGTGGACAATAACAGTGGAGGTTCGGGTTATTACAGAATCGGTAGAACAATATAACCAATTTACTACCGATTAGAACCACAAACTAGTCAGGTTTCTGAACCTGAAAGTCAGTATAATCGGTAGATAAATTTACTCCATTATCTCCCGATAATGACTGTAGAAAAACTAAAAATATTATAAGGTTGGAAAAATTTATATTTTGGACTACTTTCACAATTGGTAGATATTAGATCTGCCCAAACTACCGATTGTGAGAGTAAAAAAACTGAAAATTTTCTCACTTTGGAAAAATTTATATCTAGGGCTTATAATATAATCGGTAGATACCTAAGTTCCCTGAACTACCGATTATGAAAGAAGAAAAAAAAATTTAATTTGGGAAAAAACAATTTGAGGCTTATGGGACAATTGGTAGTAATTGATTCTATCGAAACTACCGATTATGAGGAATTTTGTGACAGAGTTTATAATCGGTAGATAATATACTCCATTATCTATTGATTCTGGGAATTTTGATGCATTATTATCTTCAATTTGATGTGATTCTTCATTTTCTTTGTTGAAATCACCAAACCTAGTTTTGTTTCAAGGGTTTCTCAACTTCTTCTTCTTCTTCTTCTCTAACACTAACTATATAATCATATTTAACAACTAACTAATCAACATTAACACTAATTAATCAAGGTTGTATTAGCCATTACGAACAATATATGGATAAGGGGTGATGAGAAATTATTTCATAATGACACCATTTTGTCTTATTAGGCCAGTTCCTATGGAGGTAGCAAATAATCATATTTGATCAAAAACAACCACTATGGAGGTAGCAAATGATCAAATTGACCTCTCAAATACTCTAATTTGAGGAGATGCACTGCGCGACATAATCTTTGTCGAGCGACAAATACTTGGTCGCGTGATAAAGTGCTTGTCTAGCGATCAACAGTTTGTCTCCAACGACAAACAGTGTGTCTCTGACTAATTATCTTATATTTATCTCTCCTATTTTTTAGTTATTTTAACCAACTTTTATTATATAAGAGTCCATTAAATATATTATAGTATCTAAAAACCCCATCAAATATATATAAATAAATTTTTTATTGTTAAGGATCCCATAAAATATAATTTAAAATATATCATTCTACTTAAATTTACCAGTTTTAGCATAATAAAGAAACACATTTATCTATCCATATAGCTGGACAAATAACCCATTTAAAAAATATTGATAGGACTTGACCTTAGTAGGCCCAAATTAGTTTTCTTCGGACCGTAAAATAAGAGGCTTCTTGTTTAAAATACAAGGGCAAATGAAATCACAATACAAGAAACGAAGGAGAATAAATTGTTGAGCTTTGTTTCTCCTCCTAATGTAATATAATGGCAGACAATCTTTTTCTAGGGTTGCCTCCTCCTTCTGAACGTCCTCTACAACCACCACCACGTTCAGAGACAGATCAACCTACAAAGAGTACTACTCTAAAGGAGATTACCCCAGCACCCATTCTCAAAAGTGCTCTTAAAAGAAGCAAATCTTCCGAACCACAAACTGAAGGTATCAAATTCTACTTTATTAGGGTTTCAAATACTAACATATGTATTTTTTTTACAGTTAATAGGTCAATTTTTTTTTCTTTTGGTAGTTCATGATTATTAAGTTCCAATTTCTTTAGTTTATTTTGAATTTAGGGTTTCCAGTGTAAATCTACATATGTAAGACTTCAGTGGAAGGGAATTTAGCTGGAATTGTAAATGAAAGAGAATTATGAAATTGATGGTAACTTGTGAGGGACTGTGGGGAATATGGTTCCTATTGTATGCATATATTTAATAAAAATCATATAAAAAACATTAGTAGAAATGATCAAGAAAACAAGATCATGCTATGAAAAAATCAGCAGTGTTAGATTTAGAATGTTGTTTTTCCTTGCGATTCCAGTGGGCAGTGACATTCCATCGCACATTACTGATTAATGTGGTGGCTCCTAGAGTTCGGATGGATCTTTATTCTCAGCCTTTTTTTTTGAACTGTGTAACTGCCGAACTGGTGACAAGTTAATACTTATAGTGAATTGTGTATGACCTTACAGCAGAACCGGCTGGGTCTGATTGAGTGGTGATTTTGTTGCTGTTTTTAGTTATTAAGTTCCAATTTACTAGTTTATGTGGAATGTAGGGTTTCATGTGAAGTTTACAATATTGTTATAGTATCATTTTTCAAATGTTAGATTGCAATACAGTTAAACAGGGAAATTTAGGTGTTAAAGTAATATCTTTTTCAAAACTAAATATATGTAGATATCAGTAAGGTTATAATAAAAACGTAGATGGATAGGAATTTCAAAATAGATAGCTTGTTAGTGAGTCATCCCTCCAGTTCCGTTCAGAAAAATTTAGTAAATCAATTTGCAAGGTTTAGGTTTTTGTTCTTCCTTGGCTACCAGCATATCATTAATTTGCTTGACATTGAGAGTTGATTATCAGAACTTTCTTTGAAAATTTGTTGTCATTCAGTGATAATTAATTTGATTGTCTTTGTCGCTTACTGGCTTCAAGTGGTCTGATTGATTTAAGCCCTAGTCTTTGTGGAGAAGTGGTCAAAAATTATAAATATATGTTATTGTTTTGACATTACAGTAGAACCTGCTGGATCTAAGAAACAACTGACTTTTAAAACAACAGTGGATGCCTCTGAAAAACAAGTTATAGAAGCAATGCAGAAGATCAACATGCACATAACAAATCCCTCTTAAGTTCAGCAAGGCATCTAAACTTGCCATCCAATTGATTCAGGCTGGCAGTATCAATGCAGTAACTAGTGATCACTTCATTGCCATACTAGAAGCTGCAATGTTTTCTACAACTGATTGTACAAATCCTTCACTCAGAGCAGATTATCATACCTTGTTATCAGCTGCTCAGGATGTTATTGATGTATGTTGGTGTATTTACTGTGTATAATATATATATATATATATATATATATATATATATATAGACAGACATAAACATATTTCAATTTGTTTTACAATATCTGCTCAATTTCTTATTTTCAATGCTTTAATAAGAAGCAAAGAAATCAGGTAACTGCATGGACCGTGAGGGCATTGTTGAGGAATGATCTTTATACTGATGACAGTTTTGTGGTACTAGAACTCAACTTCGATTTGTTTTGACCTTGTGTAATGTAAAGAAGCTAATATTCTTTTTCCCACTCTTGATTCACTTTCTTATTTTTCTTTTGTCTACTTGACATTTTTAGTTCTCTAAAGCCGCTGGACGGGTAAAAGAAGCCATATCCTGGTCTTCCAGTTGCAACCAAGGATGAGGATGTGGAGGAGGCTGAAGCCCTGGTAGATGAGAAAGAAATAAAAGATGTGGGCTCTCAAGACCAGCAGAACATGCTCCCTGCTACTTCTGAATCAAATTAAAGAGTAGAATTGGATCTGTTTGGGTACATCATCACAGATGGATGAAAGATCAAATATAAAGAAAGACACAGCAACTCCTATTAAGAAGGCAGAAGAAGAGTCCAAGAGATTTCAAGTCACAGAGAGAAGCTTTGATTCTCTGTTTAGAAATTGCTGTACACCGTTACAAACTCCCATGGTTAGAGTTAATTATTCTCATTAAACATCTCCCTTTTTTGTCTTTATGTTATGCTTTTAGCATTCCAGAAGTAGTGTTTTAGTTGCTTCTTGTTTACATTTTATTCAACTTCTGCCTATTCAGGTGCCAAACTGTAATAGGTATCTTGGTGAAGCATGCCTTCGAAAATAAAGAGAGGTTCACATCTCGACAAAGGGATGCAATAGAGAAACTTTGGACTTCTATTCGGGAACAACAGAATCGGCAGAAACAAGGGAAATCTGTAACTGGGAAACTTGACATGAATGCATCTGAATCCCTACAAGAGAAATATGCCAACAAGAAGATTAGTATTCGACGTGCAGTTGGAGGAAATGGTTCGTGTCGAGCACAACAGTGGCTAGGATAATTACCTGCTTTTTCCTCTCCTCTGTATCAAGAAGTTGATGTCAGATTGTAAGACCACCAAAATGTGTGGAAATGATATTTTTATAATCAAGTCAATTAGGTCGACTACAGCAATCTTCTCCCGATGAATGAACAAGTGTATGAGTTTTTAATTTGATTAATTTTACATATATATAATCATCTGTGCTACCAATAATCTCTACAAGAACAAGACCCGTCACTGAAGTGATGGAAGCTGTTACGGTCTCTGACAATTATCATTCTTCTGTAAATCTTGGATAGAAGCTTTGTTGCAGAATGACAATCATCACAAACCCGTAGGTTCTTTACTATGCGAATTGGAGTGTTTGGAGCCGTGCTAATGAGGCCAAAAGCCATTGCCAATTTCTCGCTATGGTAAGCAAGTGATGTTTCTTTCTCTTCCTCATCTACATTTAACAATACAGAAGATGTATTTTGCTATATGTAGTTGCAGAAAACCTACAACACACCCCAAACACTCACCTTAAACTAGTCTTAGTCAAGATTTATGGTCTGTATCCATACAATCTCGTATTTATAGACAAATATGACAGTAGATGATAACTCATTTTACTTCGTAGGTGTCTTCGTAAGTGGTTTCTTCGCTAAAGTTTCTTGGAGATGAATTCATCTTCGCTGGAGCTTTACTTCGCTAAGATATTCGCCCATGATTTTCGCCCTAGTTCTCGCTGTTTTTCTGCTCTTCATCCAATGGTATTTAGCCATATGTTCTGACAAGTAACAAATAGTTGATCTGACTGCTCTGCCCACGCATTAAATGCTTAATTGCCTAATTCAAACTTGGCCGTTGATCTTTGGTTATTGCTTTCCACGTGTCTCAATCTCATAGAGTAAACTGAGATCCCTATATTGACTGAATGATGCTTCAATGCTTATTTCTAATTCGTCCTTCTTGTATTTGTGCCTTGAGATGTGAACACATAGCGTAGTGGTTTTCCGTCCCCATGCTGCATGACCTGCTAATTTCAGTTTCTTGCCCATCTCAGCTAGCTTCTCGAGTATTTCTTTAGTTTGTGGGTGAAACTGGTCTCCTATTATGAACTCATGCACAAAATCATTCACTTCCATTGATCTAAACCCTGGTGCCTTCTTAATTCCCGTAGCTTTCATTGTTTTTCTCACCCCAGCAACATCATTCCATATTTTTGTTGCTGCATAAATATTTGACATGAGTACATTATAGCCACAGTTATTTGGAACTGTAGGGATAAAAAACCACTTTGGCACGTGACCGAATCTTGAAGCATGAATACGAGTGAGAATAACACAAGAAAAACACTGAAGACATTCTCCTCCAGCATGGGGATCTCCGTCTACTCTCTGAGGGGCAAACACGTGGAAAACACTAGCTAGAGATCAACGACCAAATTTGAATTGGGTAGTTGACCATTAAATGCGCGATCAGAGCGGTCATATCAACAGTCTGTTAGATGTCAAGATAGATGGCGCGATATGGTTTAACGAGGAACAAAGCCATAACAAAAATTACGATGAAGATCACTTGGCGAGTATATTGGCGAGGTAAGACCAACGAAATTGGATTTTTCTCCAAGAAAGTGTTAGCAAAGAGGATGTTTGCGAAGCAAGTATCTGCGAAGATGAATTCTTCCCCAAGAGTAATCTAAGCGAAGATAGCTCCTGCGAGGTGACATGCGAGGTAAAATGAGCTATCATTCACTCTCATAGTTTGTCTATAAATAAGAGTGATAACAACGTAAAGGGGAGGAAAATTCTTGGGTAAGGCATAATAGGTGAGAGCTTGTGAGGGTTAAGACCGAGCTGAGAACTTGTAATTGTCATCATACTCATAGTAAAATCATCTTCGTGGATGTAGGTTTTAACACCGAACCACGTAAAAATCTCTTGTGTTCTTTACTTAATTGCAATTGTGTGAGTTCAGATCATTGATTTTGACCTAGACTTAAGAGAGTTTTTGTGAGGTAAGAACTTGGGTATATTGTGGAAATCCTGTAACTATATTTTGGCGCTAGAAACAGGGATGGTTGAAGTGTATTAGAAAGTTTATTTTCATCTTTTTGTTCTTAAGAAAAGAATTTTAGATCTAGGAGCTTTGAAACATTATTTTCTATTCTTCTTTGTTTTTAAGGAAAGTCAGATTTCGCCAGTTTAGTAAACCAAATCTTAAAACCTAGTTCTTAAAGAAAATCTTCCGGAAAGCAATAATTTAAGAAAAAAAACACAGAAAACTAGGGTTCTAAAAGCAAGGAGTTGTAGATCTGATTCGGGAGTTCATAGTCTTAAAATTTTAAAGTTTATTTTGGATTTATCTTAAAAAACCTTGGGATTTCTTAAGAAAATTTAGGGTTAATTTCCGAATGATGTTTGTTTAAGATTAGGAAACTTCAAAATCTAAGGGTAAAGGTGGTGGATCTTTGAAATCGTGTTTAGAGTGGAAAGTTTTCAAGAATGGGAAGATCTCTTACATATGGGAATGGTTTTAAGAAGAATTTCAGGGAATAATTTAGTATTTGTGACAAGTCTGCATCAAAATTTCTTTTGTTTCCATCTGAATAGTACATTAAACGGTTGAATTGTTAGTAGATAAATCCTTTCGCTTGTTTCTTTCTTGGATCTGGTAAAATAGTCATTGGGTCAGGTATATTCAGTATTTCAGGAGAAGTTGTCAGATCTAGGGTTTAGAAAATTTATTTATTTTGTTTTAATCGTAAGATCTACATTCAACATCATGAATTGTAGGGTCCTCCTATGAGTAACTCATTGAAGAGTACAACAAAATCACTTTTTCTATTATGCAGGGAGTCCGAAGGGAATACATGGAACCAAAGCCATCAACAACGGGGAAAAGCAACATGATCAGAGGCAGTCGCACAACAAGTTCCGCTGAAGAAACGGTGGACGGAGGAGTGAATCGCAACGAAGAAAATGGAATGAAGCCGCCAATTAATGAGACAATTGGAGAAAATCATCTCAACAATGAGGGTAAGAGGAGCCCAGCCCGAAACACGCGTAATGGAAAAAATAAAATATTAGAGGAGAACGGATCCAACGAGGGCGAAAAGAATGACAGTGAAGAAAACATGACAGCCGAGGAACTGAAGGCAAAAATTGCCGAGCTAAGAGAGGCAAAAAAGAAATTATCCCATGAGTGATAGCTACTCAAGTAACAAAAGATGGAGCTCGAGGAGGAGAATATGAAGTTACAGAAGAAAGCACCAGAAAACTCAAGTTCGTCGATGTCAGAAACAAGTAGAAAAAAAGTACAATCACCAAAAAAGCGAAGGGAGGACCATGGGAAAGCTCAGCAGAACACGAAGAAAGCGTCAAAAGGAAATGGATTGACAGATGAAGCAAGACAAAAAAGTGGAGGCGAACCAAGAAGTCTTAAAAGAGCGAAAAAACATACGAAATATGATTCGTAACTGCCACAGCAATAGAAAGGGACAACAATTGACAGATATAATGGCAGAAGCGAAGCGATCACCCTTCAGCATAGGGATCCTGTACCAGGCATTACCTCCAAAGTGCACGATGCGTACCTTTGGGAGTACCTTCGATGGTATAGGGAACGCTATACAATACATCAAAGCTTACAAGTGATCATTGTTGCAATGGGAAAACCGCGAAGAAGTCATGTGCAAATACTTTCCAGCAAGCCTGAAGGGAGAAACTTTGTCTTGGTTTGATGCTTTGATGGAATACTCAATAACATCTTTTCACGAGCTTGGAAATGTTTTCCTCAAGGCTTACATGCATAACAACTTGTTAAGACCTGGAGTAGAAAAGCTATTCAGTCTAAAAAGAAAAATTGGTGAAAGCTTGCGAAGCCTGGTGAATCAATGGAATGCTCTATGCAGCGAAATCATGGGACATGAGATAGATGCGAATTTAGTGCGAAGATTCATCAACGTATTATTTTCGACAAATCTGCTATATGTGGCCATATTCAAACATAAAAACAGGATGACGTTGCAAAAACTCCGAGAATATAATGAAGAGTATACTGCTTTGTAAGAAATACAAAAAGAAGCAGTTTCGCAACCAGAAGCAATGAAGGAGGTCATCTTCCAAAACCCAGCGAATACACGACGAGAAAATGCAGTTGGCGAAGTACCAAGAGTAGATTACAAAGACATCTATCAAGGAGAGCATCATCAAGAACCTCAGTGAGACATGCATCCAAAAAGGAATTGGGAGAAAAATGATACAAGAGGATTCCAGCGACAATGGGAGCATCCTTTGAGATAAAATAGATCCAATGATCAGAGATTCGGCGAGCGAAAACCCAATGCTCCGATATTTGAGGACATAAAGCTACCCAAGTTGAATGCTCCATTGTCAGTCATCCTGCGATACATTGAGCGAAATGAACCTGAAAGCCTTTCGCATCCACCTAACAAGGGGGTGGAAACGCCACCCTCCAGGTATAGTAAACTATTCTACGAATACCATTTATTTAATGGACATGCAACTGAAAATTGCAGGAATGTGCAAAGAATAGTGCTATGACTGATAGAGCGAGGAAGGCTTCAAGAATTATTGAGTGATCTTCAAGTGCAGCCACAAGAACCTTCACAAACGGAGCAAGAAGCACCATGAGTGCACATAATTGAAATAGAGCAAGTGACCAATTACATGCGATGTAAATCGATGATCTACTCAACAAAGACAATGGCGAATTTTCACAGCAACATCATGAGTAGAGTGCACATGCGAGACAACAAAAGCAAAGAAATCTTCAGTGTTGAAAAGGCACCACCCTTAGAAAAATGAATGATACAACCAGTTCTATTTACCGCATCTGAAGCACCAGAAAATGGAAAATCACATATGGATCCTCTAGTGATTACTTTGAAAATAAACAAGTGGGCAGTAGACAAGATCTTGGTAGATACAAGAAGCTTAGTGGATATCCTATTCTACAACACGTTCGAACATATGGACTTCCCAGATTCGGTGCTTATCCCATCAACTAATAACATCTATGGGTTCAACGGTGCTCCCTCGAAACCTAAATGAGAGTCTACCATGATCATTCATCTTGGGAAAATGGACACAATTTCCACATTTTACGTAGTGGATGTGGAATCACCCTATAACGCCATCATTGGACGACCTTGGGTTCATGGGATCAAGGGAATAACATCAAACTTTCATCAATGATTACGTTTCCCAACACCAGATGGGATAATTAAAGTCAGAGGGGATCCAGTAGAAGCAAAATTCTGCAATGAGGTGGATGTTTGCCAATACGAAGAACGTGCAGGCAAGATTCAACAGAAGAAACAAGCTAAGGAAGATGCGAAAGAACGGGAGATACTAACCGGTGAAGGTGATGGAAAACGCGAAGAAAGTGCAGAGAAGGAAAAAGGTCGACCCAACGAAGTCTCAAACAAGGAGATTTTGTAGGCATAACAGCTACAACACCCATTTTCCCTCGAAAAACATATGATGAGATTTGCAATCATAAAGGGGGAAAGAAATAACGAGGATGGAGAATGGTACGAACCTAGGTGAGCAAGAATGGGAAAGACTCAAGCGACCATCATAGGAATACAAAGAAAGGGAAGTAGAAGTTAAGAGCCAAATTACGGATCTCATGTTATCAAGGGTTGAAGATTTGAAGAAAAATCACAAGACAACAAAGGCGCGAGGCCATGAACTTGGCGAAATAGTTTTATGACAAATATCACCTTATCAAAAGGACAGTGGAATGAGATCAATACAAGTATGGGAAGGACCCTTCATCATTGCAAGAATTAACGAAGATGGAACATACGAGTTGATAGATCGTGAAGGGGAGAAAGTGGATCATCCCTGGAATCCTAAGTACATTAAAAAGTATCACCAATAAAGCTAAAAACGCATGCGAGGGCTCTCAGGGAAGGTATAATCTCAAAACTCAAAATCCTGACCTTCAGGCTAGAACCTCATGTGATGTGATCAAATAAGACGCCTACGAGGCGAGGGCAGTAAAAACAAAACCTAAGACCTACGATTCGCCAAAAAGCAAGAGGACCTACGACACATTGCATGTGAGTTCTAGAAAATTTCGCCTGAAATTGTACAGGCAAAAACCTATAGATGGGCAAGTAAGACCTCATTAGGAGGCCGAATAAGACTATGCGCAAGAATGCAAGAGGTAATTAAGATCTACTTATCCGCTGGATATCGTCGGGTTGTGGTTCGCCGCTTATTTTCGAAATCATGATCTGGCGAAAGACATCCGACAGGGGGAATAAACTACGAAAGTGGCGCCGCGGTTAACCAGTTGAGGCATGGGTACCCGGCACGTTTGAAACATGACCGGTTATTTCCATAAGGTCCAAGTCCTTGGTAGTTTATGCTTGGTCCCCAAGACACCCCACCTAGGGTGTGGCCTCGTACCCAAGGCCAAATAGGAAATGAATAAGACGTCACGAAATCAAACTGGTTGTTGGAAAATAAGGATGAAAGGTGCTAGGGATAACCCCCAAGATGTTTACTTTCTTGAAGGGGAAACCAGGGGGAATATAAAGGGATGGAACCCTCCTTTAGGGAGATGAAGTAGCCTGATAAAGCGAGGTTTGAGATACTATTGCTCACGGGAGAATTTGGGCTCACTTACTTTGCCGACGAAGTAAATGGCCACCTAGAATGCACCGCTTCGTATAAATATAAAACATAAGACCTCACGAAGGCACAACAAAGAATATAAGTCCTCACAAAGGCATTGGAAAGACAGAGATAACAAGACAAAACAGTTGCTTTCATAAAATTAGAAGAAAAACAACAGTTAAACATTCTAGATGACAATAATTTGTTATTTAAACAAGGTTAACAAAAAATACAACTATCAACAAGGGAGAATAGTCATACATAACAAAAATACAAGGAAGTATACAGATAAAAACAAATATATTTTCACGAATTTAGTTCAAGCTTTGTCATTCGCAGAGGAAACCGCAGTCTCGCCTGCTTCAGTGGGTCCTTCTTGCATCTGATTCTCGTTAGCATTCCCCTCGGGAGCAGGATTATCCTCTCTTTTCTCCCTGCCTTCACCATTTTCTTCATCTTCATTTTCTTCTTCACTTTCTTCTTCAACTTCCCCCTCATCATCAGACTTCACTTCGGGAAAATTCAAGACTGTCCTTTCAACTTTGTTAAGATCACAAACTTGATTTGTAACCTTTTGGCAAGCAGAATTCACCAACTGTTGATAGTGCTTCTTCAGCTGTTTCTTAACAGTCTTGTTTTTCGCCTTGAATGAGATGAATTTTTCCTTGAGATTCTTCAGCTCCAGAGACTTGGAATCATAACCATCTTGAGTCTTCGCCAACTCCTGGTGAATCTTCTCTAGTTCATTTGCATCCTTTTTCTTTGAATCTGCAAAGGAAAACAAAGACGTAGTAAGATAAGAAAATCATGGAAATAAGTAAACAGTAAAAAAAATTGGGATATGTTCCAAGAGTAGGACCCGAGGTTTTGTCAGATGGTCTTTCAACTGCTGCTTTATTTTTTCTTCAGTGGTTTCCAATCGTGCTTCGCGAAGGTCAGCCTTGGTTGACTCAATGTTTACTCGTAATGTACAAAGTGCGATTTCGGATCCGCATAGTTTTGTTTCCGAAATTTGTAGTTTTGCGGATACCGAGTCATCAGTCGCTGAAGAATTCTTCTTCTCACTTCGCAAGCAGTTTATCTCTTTCTTCAAACTATTAATCGTGGCTTGGCAACATTGGCTCTCATTTTTATGGAAGGAAAATTCTCTTTGGAACTCAGCTTGCCGATTAAAGAGATTCGTCTTTTGCGTATCCAATGTAAAGTTTAACTTTTCGGAATCATAAAAATCCCGAGAGAGGTCACTAATTTATCGAGTCAAATAATATATGCGATCATCATGTTCCTTTTTATTTGCGGAATAATATTTGAACTTTAGTTGTTAATGATAAGCGGTATTATCTCGCCTTTGACAATGATCTTTAAGGGAACAAACCTAAGTATTAACTAGGAACGACAATAGAGCCAATAAAATGACCGGAAAAAAGCAGCGAAGCTTACCTTCCAAGTCATCAATCTGAAGACGAAGTGAAGCAGAAGCATCCTTCTCCTTTTGCAACTCCACTCCCAGCGAAGATTTATCTTGCTTCAGCTAAGAATTCTCACTTACCAGCACATAGAGATTCATTATGTTTCTCCGGCGTTCAGAGAGTTGATCCAATTGGCGATTAATTACCTAAAAAGAGAAGAATTATTTTTAGTCAAGCCAGCGAGAAATATTCATAAAAGGAAGAAGCAACCTAACTTATCAGTGTCATCAGCCCAGCATGTTGAGCATCCGATAGGACAGTAGAGGTTTCAACCTTCGAGTCATCATCAAAAAAGGAGAAAAAATATGAACATAGGCGATTCATGGCGACAGGTCGAATCAGAAATTTCAACCTTTTTTCCCTCGGAAACAACTTGGAACAAGAGAGCCCAAGAATTCATATGATGAGCACGATTTTCACCAATAGAAGGATGCTCAAAAACCTCAATCTCCTTGTTCTTTACCACTCACTTTGTTAACTTTATCAAAATGAACCTCAGAAACCCTTGGCTCTACAGTAGTTTCAGCTGTCGGCTTCGCTGTTGTGGTTGGTTCAGGAGAAGACATCTCACCTGCATCAGTATGCGTCTCAAGCACCTCGTCTGGCTTCTCGGCCTCTTTTGAAGAAAAGGCATTATCTTTAGCAGCAGATTTTGTTTGCTGCAGAGGAGTTGAAATTTATTGTGATGAAACCATAGCTGGAATTTTAAGAAAAGGGGCAGCCCTGATTATTCTTCGCTTCTTCTTCTTATTTAAATGAGATTCTAGAGCCTCATTCGCGTCCTCCTTCGCATCAAAGATTCGCCAGTATCAGATACAAAACAAGAGGCAAGAAGGGGAAATTGTAACAAATGATAAAATTTTCTGTACCTTCTCAGTCTTCAAAGGAGTACGCTTACAAATGCGAGGTCCATCCTCAGAACAAGCAAGTTCGAGTTGCGAAAAACATAAAAATATTAATATTTGCAAAAGAAAGATGGACGGCGAAAAAAGAGAGAAAAGCTACCTCCGGAGTTATTTCAGGCCAGCAAAGACCCATGGTTTGAACACTGCAACATTTCCAAGATTGGAGATAGGACCTTGTTGAGGAGTGAGATCCTCATTCCATCCCCAAAGACAGGGACCTTCAAGAATCATGGGCTGCTTCATCCAGTTTTCATCATTAGAAAAACGGAGATAAAGGTGACCTTTATACTTGTTTCGGTCAAGATCCCGACCAAGAAGCCTTTGGTCTTCGGATAAATCAGCGATGTAATTAAAACGAACACCCCAGCTCTCCTTGTGCTCAAGAAGATGAGGAGTATAATTCGATAAGAAAGAGGTAGATGTGTAATCAACGGCGTGAAAGGGAGCTGATTTTTCAGGAAGAATGGATTTGTTCTATGCGCAATGCACGAACTCATTAAGTAGGCGAATGGCATTCCCATTGGGTTGGAAAACACCATGCGTCTTATCCAGGCGATATAAGACTTCGCATAATATAAGGAACTTTGGATTGTATAGAGGAATAGTTAGACCGTCCCTAAATTTTCCCAAGGTGACAATAACTCTATTTGCGGTCCATGACTCTTTCTCAATCCATCCCAATTCAAGGCGTGTATTTTCCTCAGAACCTGGTGGAACAATGAGTTTAACTCCCACTTGATTAAGATCAGCAGTGACATCGACGATGTCTTTCTGAGAAGTTCTTTTTAGAGGGGAAAACCTGCAAAATCAAAATAAAGAAAAGTGATCAAAATTGATAACAAAAATATGATAATCAAAAGAGGAAATTTCAATCACATCATGATGATCAAGATAATCAGCAGTCAAAAACTTACTCTTGAACTTGAGCGGGAGAAACACATCTTGTTGGAGACATAGTGATTAGAAGGCAGAGATCACGCAGAAAATGTCGAAAAGAGGGAAATTAATGAAAAATTATGGCAGAGATAGAGTTGCAGAAGGAGTTAAGGGGGAAGAAGATAAGTCATAAAACGTAGGAGTTATGAAAAAAAGTCCAAGAGAAATCACTTAAATATCCTAGGTTACCGGCTTAAAACGTGAAGAGCTAGAAATCAAAGGGACGTGTCGTTCATAAAGTTAAGAATTAAAGTCATGGAGGAGGTTTCGCAGAAAAAATGGAAACGTGACGACGGTTGCAATCTTTTAAAATTACCTTCCCATCCTACCATGAATCGGATGGAAAACGAAGAGGAAAAATATGGGGACAGAAAACCACTTTGTCAGTGACCGAATCTTAAAGCATGAATACGAGTGAGAAGAACAAAAGGAAAACACGAAAGATATTTCAGCCAGCATGGGGATCTCCGTCTAAATTTTGAGGGGCAAACATGTGGAAAGCACTAGCTAGAGATTAACGACCAAATTTGAATTGAGTAGTTGAGCATTAAATGTGCGATTAAAGTGGTCATTTAACAGTCTGTCAGCTGTCAGGACAAATGACGCGATATGGTTTAACGAGGAAAAGAGCCACAACAAAAGTTACAACGAAGATCACTTGGTGAGTATATTGGCAAGGTAAGGCCAATGAAATTGAATTCTTCTCCAAGAAAGTGTTAGCTAAGAGGCTGCCTGCGAAGCCAGTATCTGCGAAGATTAATTCTTCCCCAAGAAAAATCTAAGTGAAGATAGCTCATGCGAGGTTAAATGAGCTGTCATTCACTCTCATAGTTTGTCTATAAATAAGAGCGAAAACAATGTAAAGGGGAGGAAAATTCTTGGGTAAGGCATAATAGGTGAGAGCTTGTAAGGGTTAAGATTGGCGCTGAGAACTTGTAATTGTCATCATACTCATAGTAAAATGATCTTCGTGGATGTAGGTTTTAACACCGAAACACGTAAAAATCTCCTGCGTTCTTTACTTACTTGTAATTGTGTGAGTTCGGATCATTGATTTTGACCAAGACTTGAGAGACTTTTTGTGAGGTAAGAACTTGGGTGTATTATGGGAAATCCTGCAACTACAGGATCCATTTCAAGAAGCTGTTTAGCTATTGTTTCCCCCAGTTGAAGATTTTTATGTTGTTTACTTGCAGCAAGTAGGCTCCCCCATACTACATTGTTGGGATCGTTGGGAATTGTATTAATCATTTCAAGTGCCTGATCGAGTTTTCCGGCTCTACCTAGAAGATCCACCATACAACCATAATGTTCAACCTTAGACTTTATACCAAATTCATCCACCATTTTATTAAAAAGCCTTTGTCCCTCAGATAGCAACCCAGCATGACTACAAGCATGCAAAACTCCAATAAATGTAATATCATTAGGTTTTATACTTATTCTCTGCAACTGAGAGAAGAGATCCATGGCTTCCACACCAAGACCATGCATTGCTATTCCACCTATCATGGCATTCCATATGCATATATCCCTAGTGGAAGGTCCGATGAAGATCTTGCAAGCGCTATCTATATCCCCACATTTTGCGTACATATCCACTAAAGTGGTTGTTAATATGACATTAGATAATATCCCTTGCTTATCTATGTATGCATGGATAGACTTCCCAAGATGAAGAGCTCCTGTTTCTGTACACAGTGAAAGGAGATTCACCATGGTTATTTCATTAGGGTATATACCTACATTTCTCATCTGGCGCAAGAGTTCAAAAGCCTGATCAAGAAAATTTAATGCCGCATGTCCTGAAATTATGGCAGTCTACACTGCAATATCTCTCTCACTCTTGCTTTTGCTGTCAAATATTTTTCTTGCAGTGTTTATATCACCGCATTTTCCATACATATCTACTAAAGATGTGGCTAAGGTAAATGATACCTGAAACCCATTCCTGATCATGTAAGCGTGAACTTGCTTACCTAATTTAAGATCTCCTACAAAACCACATTCTAGAACTAGACTCAGCAGCGTAATCTCATTCGGAAGAATGTTATCATCCTGCATTTTCACAAAAAGTTCAACCCCATCTTCCAATTTATTGCATCTGATATAACCAACAATCATGGAAGACCAAGACACAACCGTTTTTTGGTTAAGATTATTGAAAAGCCTTCTAGATAGAGCTATATTTCCGCATTTAGCATACATATTTAGCAAATAAGTAGTTATTGGAACACCCACAGATCTAACGACACTGTTATTTACTACATAAACATGAGTAAGTCTAGCCAATTTAGAACTTCTAAAGTCTGCAAAGAGATTCACCATGTTTAACATAGTAACTGCACTAGGCTTTACCCGTATGAACTGCATTTCACTTATAAGATCCAACGCTTTGTCATAAGATGTACTCCTACTGTAACCTCTAATCATCGTACTCCAGGTAACGACATCTCTTGACCTTGTTTAAGACTCCATGACACCTGACTACAAGTTTTGAGACCTGACGGAATGGTGAAAGTATCAATGTCAGATTCTGTTTCTCTCATGTAACTATAAATTCTTAATGCTTGTATATGACTATTGTTCTTGAAATAAGAGGTTATGATAAAATTGAACAATGATGCAGGGCTAGATTGCGGATGAAAGAACTCAAAAGAAATCGCATGTTTATGATTAAATTGAGTTTTAATCATGTGGGCATGAATTTGTTTGGTTTCATCTAAGTTGAGTATTTGTTTATCTTGTGAGGAAAAAGAAAAAAAAATTTGTTCTTGTCGATGATTGAACTTGATTTTAGGGTTTCAGAGCTTATGAACTGTGAATGTAATAAGTGAAGAAGTGAGATAGGATTTATTTGCGGGTTAATTGATGTTTGGTACTCAGGTTTTGACCATCTTTAGTCTTTGGTCTAACATTTATCCAATATTAGGGCTTGGTACCTGGATTAGACGTTGACTAACGTTGATTAGACATTAATTAATTTTGTAGGATAAATTATATTGAGTTACATGAATACCCCTGAAATGGGCTAGGATCCAACGGTTCAAATACAAACGACCATGATGAAAGAAAGCAAACATCTATCAACCCTAGTTTTCTATTCTTCTTTTTCCTCCTCCGGTGTCTTGTTCTTCTTCTTCCACTAAGTACAAATTCGAGTTCATCTTCTACACCATTTAACGTCACAACAACAAACTCAAACTGAACCCACCTTTCAAATTTGAACCAACACAACTATCTTTCTTCTTACCCATTATCTTCTCCGTATTCAATCACCAACCCAACTCAGTTTGAATCTCGAGCTCAAGATTTTATAGTACCAAATATTCTTCTCCTGTATAACTAACACTTCACCTCAATTATCTTGCACAACTCATGGAATTAATACCACTCAAACAGTTAACTCTAACCCCAGTTCAATTGGACAGAAACCCCTTGTTTCCTCTCGGATGCAACTCATAAATAATTCTTCTCTTGAATTCAAAATACTTCAAATCCATCTCACAATTTTATCACTATTTCATGGCAAGCATCACCTTCCCTTGATAAATAGTGACACAGCTCAACCAGCTTCTCGAATTGAATCAATTTCGACCAAAATCAACCAAAACCTATTTTTTACTGCAACACAATCATACCAACTCATCTTCTGCAGAACCCTTGTTCTTCACCTGTTTTCACATCTCACAAAGAACCCTAGAATCGTCACAGTCACAAACCCAGAAATCCCTAAATATGTTAGTAAAATCAATTTCTCTTCACTACACGTTCAACTAATTTGGGTGAAAATTGGGTTGTTGTCTCTAGATGTTGTTTATGATTCCATATCATTGCTCTTCTTTGATTTCATTTGTTTAGAATTGAAGAAATTAGGGTTTCGACAACTTGGATGAAAATTCAGTGATTTAGGTGAGTTTGAATTCGTGAAAAATATGAGAAACATCAAATGTTGTCAGTTGTTTTAGATGATGAGTGGGTATGGATTAATGATGATTTAGTGCTTGTCTAGGTTAAGAATTGTTGGGTGTTTATCCAACTCGAATTTGCAGGGAAGAAGAGCTACAAAAAGAGGCGCAAAACACCAACAGGAGAGGGATCTCCATCGTTAGTTTCATGCACAATAGTTGTTTGAGAATAGTCTTTAATGAACATCTACCACCGCTTTCATCATCCATCATCATTTTTATTTTATTATGTAATTATTATTAAAATAAAGAGTACAATAGTAAACCTATTAATAATTAGATTTCATTTGTTTTCCTGAATAATTAATAAATAGAAGTGAATAAGTTAACGTAGTCAAACGACGTCAACATCCATTTCAGGTACCAAGCCCTAACACTGGACAAATGTTAAACCAAAGACTAAAGCTGTTCAAAACCTGAGTAGCAAACATAAAATAACCCTTTATTTTCTCCCACTAATAATTTCATAGTACTGAACATCTGAAAATGATCAAATTTTAGTGGGGAAACAAAAAGAGAAAATTATTTTTAAATCATGTACCGAAATCTAATTTAAATGTTTTCCATAAGAATCCGAGTTTGGTCACCCAAAATTTAGGTTGTGCAATTACCCTCCTTCCGTTGGATAATTGATTTTTAATTTTAATCTAGTATATAACCCGTGCTATGCACTAGGGCTGATGAGAACAACTAATTAGGCGTGGCGGTGCTTCTCCCCGCACCCCTGTGTAAATGTATAAGATTTTTTTTGTAATAGTTGTTGATTAATTTGATTTTTGAAAAGTATAGAAACTCTGGTACCCTATAGGTATCTGATAGAAAATTTTTGTGTCTAATTTGTTCCTAATTCTCTGTATTATTAGTGCTCGATTTTATACTTATTGTGTGATTTTATGTGTTTGTAGGTATTTTTGGGAAATAAACATTTGTGGAAAAATTGGCTCAAGAAGTTGTTTAAGGCACCCAGGAGAAATTACTAAAGGCACCCGAAAAATTGATAAAGGCACCCAGAAGGTTGATAAAGGCACCCTCCTTTTGAGTTCAAATCTGATAATGGCGGGAAGCAATCCCTTTACGTGTGAAAGTTAACTGAATGATTTGTGAGCGAGATTTTTGGGTTTCAAAGAGTGTTTGACTATACCAACTTGAAGAAACAACTTAGACAGGTCGAAACACGTCATTCAGAAGTGTTTGTTGTCGTAAAAACAAGTTCAAAATCCCATCTCCAGCCGGAAAAAGAGTTTTACCCTGATTCAGAGTTACAAGAATTAAAGTTTGTTTTGGATTGATCTTTGAGTCCTTATCGATTAAGGATGAGTTGTTTGGGTTTGTGGAACCTATAAATAGAAAATAACAGGAAGAAAAATCAGGTAGGGAAGCTTGGAAAAAAAAATAGGAAGAAGAAAAATTTGTTGCTGCTGTAGTGAAAAACAGCGAATAGGCGACGATTTCTTCAACTGAACAACAACGTTTATCTTCAACTTTGTAACGTTTATCTTCATCTTTGCAACGTTTATCTATGATGCAACGGTGCCTTCAACCCATCTGCAACGTTTATCTTCGCTTTGTAACATTTATCTTCAAGCTCCATTGCAACAATTAATCTGTAACGTCCAGAAAACATTGCAGATTTCCTGTTTTATTATTTTTAGTTTCTTTTCTTCTTCTCAAGCACTTTTGAGCCATGTACCAATCTTTTGAGAGTGTTGTAAGCATGATGAGCTAAACCCAACCACTGGAACAATGGAGGAAGCCATATTTCATGAATGAATGGTAACTATATTTGATTCTTAATGACTTTTGCATTGATTTTTGATTCATTTATGATTTTTCTTAATTAGTTGTGATTTTGTTTGATGGTGTATGATGGGACTTAAGAGATTTTGATGCACCATGCTTGTGATTTACAACTAATATTTTAGAAATCTACTTTTGACAAAGAAACAGAGTCAATAAAAGAGTTATAATTGTTAAAGAATCATTGTAGAAATCATTCAGAAGCGATTTTGGTGTAATCTTGAGTTCCAGTTCTTCCCAATATTATTAAAATCTTTTACTTATTCTAGTTTAAATTAAAATTATGTCTAAAACGAATCTTCACAAGTCTCAGCAAACGAACTATTTTTACCACTTTTCTAAAACGATCAAGTTTTTGGCGCCGATACCGGGGACTTGTTTTTAGATTTGTTTTTAGTTTTTTTTGTAGGTTAGTTACTTTAATTAGATTTTTATTTTTATTTGTTTTATTTTACATTTTTGAGTATTTTTCTTTGTATTATAGGTTTTGGAATAAAAAGAAATTGGAGCCAAAGATTATATTGATTGATTAAAGACTTGGAGTCAAAGATAAATCGAAAAGAACGGAAAAAGAAGACTAATTTATTTTAATCTTTTAGTTAATTTTAATTATTTTATTATTTTATTTTTTAGGGTTTTATTTTTTTTTAGAAAATTGTATTAGGAAATCTTTTATTATTTTTATAATTTTCTTTTGGACTTTTTCTTTGGATTTTGGACTTTATTTTTTGGGACTTTTAGACAATAATATTTTTTAAGCCATACGAAAGGGTATTATTGAATGTTAACTGCAACAGGGAAGGACGACAATTACGATATTGTCTCAGCCCCTCGGGTACGTACACTTACATATGAGTCGGTGGCCTGAGTCGACTTCAACGGTTCATCGCCTGTCTGGAATGGTAGGTAAGACCCTAAACACCCACGAATCCCCTGTCAGTGGGTTTTCTGGACTTCTTCGTGTGCTTATATGTTGAGGACTGAATACAGATTTATTTTTTAGTAAAGGGCAAGAACTTGCCATACAATATAAGGAATCGGATTTCATCACCGTTTCCTTCTTGTCCTCTTTAGGAACACGTTACCAAACGCGAACCAAAGCCTTAAAAATTTGACTAGAAAGAGACCGATAGGGTAACGAGCTTATTGGAAAATCATTTAAAAGGACTGTATTGGTTACTCTGTTAGCCTAACTCAAAGTTCAGGAAGATTATTTTAAGTAGATTCGAGCCGCCTTGTAATCCAAGGAAACGTTTCCAAAGAGGCAGGGTTATCAAATATCCTTAGAGATTATCCTATTTCTATTCGACTTAATCTAATTCGGATCGTTTTAAGAGATTTGCTAAAACTGTAACTAGTTGCCTTTTGGAAGAATAGAAGCTGTCTAGAAACAATTTTAAGTGGAGCCATCATGCTTTTTGTTTGTTAGATTCAGTAGGTTTGATTTGGTTGAGTCGGCCTTGTTTATGTTTGTTTAGAACCCCATCCTGTTAGGATTTATTTTCTTAGGTTTTTTGTAATATATTAGGAAGTTTTTGTCAGAAAATATCGAACTTGTATTATGAGGACCAATACAATGAATATCCGACTGAATTTCAAAATAAATATTATCCGTAATATCAACCTGGTGTAGATAGTAGCCGAGACCACCATCAACCTTTTGGAGGTTTATTGCTCATACCAAGGTGATCCCAATTACTATTTATATACACACCCGTGATATGAACATGAAAATGAGCCAAATTCGAGTTCTTTGTCTTGGAAGGATGCCCTAAAGCATGTGAGATCTAGTCCTTATAATAAACCTATTATGCCTCTAGAGGAATCATTGAAGCAGTTACGATCTAGTACTCATCATGAACCTGTTATGCCTCTAGAAGAATCACTTGAGAAGATATCTGAGATGACACATATGTTTGAATTAAGTGTGAGAGGAACAAATAGTAGTCCAACTCTTTCTCTAGAAGAATCACACGAGAAGTTGCGATCTAGTACTCCTTATGATCCATTTATTTCTCTAGAGGATTCCCTTAAGGAGTTAACTGAGAAAACAAATAGGTTCATATTATGTTGGGGAAAAAAATTATTAGTCCAACTCTTTCTCTAGAAGAATCTCTCAAGCAGTTGACTGAGAATACAAATAGATTTGCATTAAGTGTGAATGAAAGTCTTGCAAAGAATAATATTGCTCAAAATGATCTTAATTTCCAATATAGTGCTACCCTTGATAATTGTTCTCCTAGTCAAGAGAACGAGGATAGAATTGGTAACACTAGTTATTTAGACGAGGTTCAAACATCTTCATATTATTATGATGATGAAGATAGTATTGACGAAGAACTTGAAATATACAAGCAAGGTGATCAAGAATTTGTCACTCCAATTGTGCTTCATGATGATAGTGTTATTTCTGGTTCAAATCCAAATAGTTATAATGATTATTGATCTATTAAAAAGGAAGAAGATTTGACTAGAGATACCACTGTTTTAGACGATGTAAAATTTTCTTGTTTTGAAGCAGATAATGATTTAGAGGAACAGGTTTATCCTGAGAATATTGTTTTAGAGTCCAAAAATTTAGAAACAATAGTCTTAGATAACAAAGATAGTCTCGTAGAGATTTTAAAGATGAGTGAGGATGCACCACCTGATTATAACCTAAATGAAGCAATTGACTATTTTTAGGAATCTGGCGATCTAGAAATTAGGGAGATTGTGACTAGTCTATCTAAAGACACTGAAAACTCTAAGTTTGGGGGTGACTATTATTCTCCCTGTTTTACCTTTTACTCTTAAAAAGGTCCCTAACTTGGGACTTGAAATATGCACCTCTACCATTTTTCAAGATCATCTTCAAACTAGATTCCCTGAGCCTGTTGATTTCCAGTAAGCAGTTCAGTTGTTAGAAACCCATCCTCTGGTCGATGTGGTTTACCTAGGAAATAATACCAAGATTGACTTTGTTTTCCCACCAAATTTTTTTCTTTCAATTATGGAACGTTTGAATTTCAAATGTGTCAGTTATTAAGTTTTGAGACTAAGCCTAATTACTTTAGGAAATTAGAACCGACACATTTGTTTAAGAATGACCACCTTCATAGTAGTCAACTGTGTGGGTCAAATCTGATTGACTTTGAGGATCCACAATTATTCAGGTTACTATTATGTGCTTTAAATTTATTAGCTAAGTTACTCCAGACTTTACAACCTGATTCTTTTGATCCTGCCTACGAGGAAATCTAGCCCATGATTTTTTTTATCTAGACCCTTTTATAGAGCCTGAACCTGAACAACAACTAGATGTAGTGGTCTTAAATAGAAAACTAGATAAGGGTGTGCTAGGTTTGTTAATTTTCTTTGCTTGTTGCAGTTTCTTTTTATTTGTGATAACACTATTTGATTCAGGTAAACCACAATTGTTCCGACTATTGCTATATGATTTTATGAGGTGACTAATTCTTTCTTAGTCTGGCTGAAGACTTTAAACTTATCACTTCTTGGGAGGTAACCCATGCTCTTGAGACGCGGTACTATATTTCCTTAACTCATTTTCTTGAAGTGGTAACATTTTCTCCTTGTTCATGTTTTTAATCATTCATCTTTAGAACATTGGGACAAAATTAAGTTTAAGTTTTGGGGTAAGGGAGAAACTTTAAGTTGAAATATGAAATTTCAAAGTCTAGCAACTTGTGAACAATTCAGTATGACACTAACCATACTAGGTAGATGGAAACTTAGCTCTTTTTTTATAGGAATTGGTGTGCCAAGTTAAATGGTCTATTCATAAAAGGATGCCTAGTTCAGGTGTTAGAAATAAATGATAGTCGTCACCATATCTCAGAGTCTATCTCGACCATATCACCTTCTGTTTTTATTTTTGCAATTTTTGTGTTTTTTAAGTGATTTGGTGGGGCACCAATATCGAATTGTTATCGCCGCCAAGATGGAGTAGAGTGTTTGAGATTATTTAGACTATGATTCAAAAAAAAATAATTTTTTCTTCGAGTATTGACACTTTGATAGCAATATATGTGTTCTCCCTGGATCCGTCGCCTAAGCAAGCGTGGAACACATGATCCATGAGAACTATCATGTAAGATGATGATAAGGATCATGCGCTTGGATTCATTTGATCCAATCATGTTTTCAGTATATTTAAATAATAAATAATTGTTTTATTTTTAATTAATCGGTCACTGGGACGCTTGTATATACCACCTGAGTTGATATTAGTATAAAGAGTAAGACCAGTGGGAGCGTATCTCAATCCATTAGGATTCATCCTGGCAATGATCTTCGGAAAGATATGGGAAACACCGTTCACCTTAGTCAACATGCACAAACTTCATTTTGTCTATATCCATCTTCTAAATCTTTTCATGTGATTGTACTTTGATAGATTCTGAGTATCATGGTTAAACAACTATCTAAGTAGAGATTTGTTTTCTTATATATGAATTTGAGTATGGTGAGTACAAACTCGTGTACAACAATTGGACTCATATAGGGTAATGATTCTGATAGCCGAAGAATTTAGTATGCCAACTAAATAGCTTGTTTAGTGTTTAACCTCAATCGTTCACACGTAGCAATGGTTTTGAGTAGAAGGTGTCATGGGTATACCTCTTGTAAACCCTTACGAGACTATAACTCGTCCGATAGGGACATCTATGGGTTTACCGCTAAGTGCAATCGCGATGCCTGCGAAAGTGAGTTAGGATTTTTATTTTATTTCTAGATTAGATTTTCTCGAGGACTAGCAAATAATAAGTTTGGGGGTATTTGATAGACACATTTTTGTGTCTAATTTGTTCCTAATTCTCTGTATTATCAGTGCTCGATTTTATACTTATTGTGTAATTTTATGTGTTTGTAGGTATTTTTGGGAAATAAACATTTGTGGAAAACTTGTCTCAAAAAGTTGTTTAAGGCACCCAAGAGAAATGAAAAAAGGCACCAGAACAAATTGATAAAGGCACCCACCAGGTTGTAAGGGAACCCTCCTTTTGAATTCAAATTTGATAATGGCGGGAAGCAATCCCTTTATGCGTGAAAGTTAACTGAATAATTTGGGAGCGAGATTTTTGGGGTTTTAAAGAGTGTTTGACTATACCAATTTGAAGAAACAACTAAGACAGGTTGAAACACGTCATTCAGAAGTGTTTGCTGTCGTAAAAACAAGTTCAAAATCCCATCTGCAGTCGGAAAAAAAGTTTCACCCTGATTCGATTTACAAGAATTAGAGTTTGTTTTGGATTGATCTTTGAGTCCTTATCGATTAAGGATGAGTTTTTAGGGTTTGTGGAACCTACAAATAGCAAATAGGAGGAAGAAAAATCAGGTAGGGAAGCTTGGAAAAAAATAGGAAGAAGAAAAAAGTGCTGCTGCTGTAGTGAAGAACAGGGAATAGGCGACAATTTCTTCAACTGAAAAACAACTTTTATCTTCAGCTTTATAACGTTTATCTTCAGGAGCAATGGTTCCTTCAACCCATCTGCAACGTTCATCTTCGCTTTGCAATATTTATCTTCAAGCTCCATTGCCACAGCTAATCTGTAACGTCCAGAAAACGTTGCAGATTTCCCGTTTTATTATTTTTAGCTTCTTTTCTTCTTCTCAAGCACTTTTGAGCCATGTACCAATCTTTTGAGAGTGTTTTGAACATGATGAGCTAAATCCAACCACTGGAACAATGGAGGAAGCCGTATTTCATGAATGAATGGTAACTATTTTTGATTCTTAATGACTTTTGCATTGATTTTTAAATGATTTATGACTTTTCTTGATTAGTTGTGATTTTGTTTGACGGTGTATGGTGGGACTTAAGATCTTTTGATGCGCCATGCTTGTGATTTACAACTAATTTTTTAGAAATCTACTTTTGGCAAAGAAACAGAGTCAATAAAAGAGTTATAGTTGTTAAAGAATCATTGTAGAAGATATTTTGGTGGAATCCTGAGTTCCAGTTCTTCGCAATATTATTAAAATATTTTACTTATTTTCTAGTTTAATTAATATTACGTCTAAAACGAATCTTCATAAGTCTCCGCGAATGAACTATTTTTAATACTTTTCTAAAACGATCAGTATCTAATGATTCGAAGAAAGAAGTTGATTCCCTAAATTTTGGATTTAAAATAATAGAACTTATATATACAACTACTATTTCGTTCATATCTGAATATCTCACTAAGTTATATATAAGAGTTGTGCTATGACATGCAATTTCATTATTTTTTCGACTTGATAAGTTCATTAACTCAATAGCCTTTAGCTAATAAAGTTTGAACTCTACTTATAATTTCTATGGGCATTTCAACAATCTTTTTTAGTCCCATGATACAGTTCAACGTGGAGTGAGAGATGAATTGTATATTGAATGATGTCTCTAAAATGAAAAAGATTGCAAAAAATAACATATTATTTATTCAAAATAAATTAATTTTTAATTATGTCATACAAGAGGATATACTGTGATTTTTTGAATATTGAGGAGGAGCTCATGGTTAAGAGATATGTCATATGGGAGGATGTGTAGCTAGAAGATTTTAATAAATGAATGACCTTTACCTTATCATTTGATAAGCATGATTGTTCTTTTCACTGCAGTTGCCAAATGTTTGAGTTTAATGGCATACTTTGTAGGCATACAATTAATGTACTAATCCATAGTGATGTGTAGTTGCTTCCAGATAAGTACATCCAACAGGTATGGAGAAAAAATGCGAAGAGATCATACTCAAAAGTTAAAGTGGGTTTTAATTATTTGGAGAATGACATTGAAAGCGTGTATCGTAATAAACTTTGTACAAACTTTAGTAAGATTACGGAATGGGGGAACTGCGAATAATGAACAATACGGTATGGTTAGCTTATCTGGGGAATGAACTAAAACTTGGTGGAACGTTTTTAACATCGGAGAAAAGTGTTTGGCGGCATTCAGTCATTTGAAAAAACCTTTGATAACATTCATTATCATTAGACCATCAGACTGGAGCAAGCCTTTGAATTAATGTGTGATGCCAGTGATTATGCGGTTGGTGCTGTTTTAGGGTAACGTATTGGGAAGATACCTCATGCTATTTATTATGCTTCTAGAACGCTCAATGAGGCTCGACAGATTTATACCACCACCAAAAAGGAGTTGTTAGAAATATTTTTTTTTGCATTGGAAATATTTCGCTCTTATTTGATTGGTACGAAAGTTGTTGTTCTTTCTGATCATGCAACACTTTGGTGCTTACTTACAAAGAAGGATGCGAATCCAGTGCTCATTCGATAGATACTACTCTTACAAGAGTTTGACATTGAAATCAAATACAAGAAAGGAATCGAGAACACCATTGCAGATGACTTGGGTCGTCTTGTTGTATGCGAGGAAACTATCCCGTTGTATGAAATTTTCCAAGATGAGCAACTTTTCTCGATTGTTGTTGCGGAACCATGGTACGCTGACATTGTAAACTACTTGGTGACAGGAAAAGTACCTAGCAATATAAATGGGATGAACCTTATTTTTCAAAGCATTGTCCCGATCAAATGATCCGAAGGTGCATTCTACACTCTGGATTTTCAATCTATTCTAAATTTCTGTCATTCATATGCTTGCGGAGGCCATTTTGTATCCAAGAGAACGATTATCAAGATTCTTGAGAGTGGTTTCTATTGGTCTACTTTATTTAAAGATGCATACTTATTTTGTAAATCTTGTGATAAATGCAAACGAAACAGTAATCTAGGTGTTCGGAATCAAATGCGACTAACACCAATTCTCCCCATAGAGATATTTGATGTGTGGGGTTTTGATTTTATGGGGCCTTTTGTAAATTTTTTGGGAATTTTTATATACTTCTTTCCATTGATTATGTTTCTAAACAGGTGGAGGCTAAAGCCACCAAGATTAATTATTCTCAAGTTGTTTGTGATTTTGTGAATGATTTTTTTTTTACTAGATTTGGCACACCCCGTATGTTGATATGAGATGAAGGTTCCCATTTTAAGAGATTCTTTCACGTACTCCCAAAGAAGTACAACACTACTCATAAGGTTGGCACATCGTATCATCCAGACAAGTGGACAAGCCGAAATTTCCAACCGTGAGATAAAGTTCATTCTAGAAAAGATGATGAACACTACGAGAAAAGGCTGGAGTTTGAGACTCATCGATTCTTTATGGCATACCGGACATCGTACAAGACGCCTGTTGAAATTTCTCCTTTTAGGATGACTTATGGTAAATCTTGTCATCTTCCCGTAGAACTTGAACATAAGGCTTATTGGTCCATTAGGATGTGCAATATGGAGTTAGATGCTGCAGGTAAACAAAGAAAGCTTTAACTCATTGAGTTGGAAGAAATACACAATGATGCATATAAAATTTCACAAGGAGAAAGTAAAGTTTTCAATGACAAGATGATTTCTCAGAAAAGATTTGTTATAGGGTAGAAAGTTCTTTTATTCCATTCTCGTCTTAAGTTGCTTCACAGTAAACTTAGGTTCCGATGGGTTGGACCATTTGTTGTTACTTATGTGTTTCCTCATGGTGCAGTTGAGATTTCTAGTTCTAGAACATGAAATATTTTCAAGGTGAATGGTTATCGAGTGAAACCATACTATGAGCAATTTGTGATGGAGAATCAAGAATTTATTAAGATGAGTTATCCACTACCTATGGAGGACTAGGAACAAACAAGTACAAAGTCGGGATAACAAATTTAAACCAAGCGCTGCATGGGAGGCAACCCATTGGTTTAGTATTTCTTGTATTTTTTCTTGTTATTTTCTCTGAATTTTCATATAGGGCAATTTAAACTTTAAGTGTGGGGGAGTGGTTAAGCATACATAATTCTTAAGTATTCACTTCTTAGGTAGATTTTTTTTGACTTTCTTGTAACTATTTGCATGAACCTCCAACTTTTAGATATTTTAGAGTCACTTAGTATACTTCTAGATAAGTTTACTTACAGAGTTCTTACCGAAATAACTGAACTTAGAAGTACTAAAGAACGTCATTCGTGTTTTTTAGTTGTTGAGACTAATTATTGAATTTAACCGTGCCGATGGCGAATTAGGTGCAGAATGAAACCAGTATTAGAGAAGCTGATCAATCATTAATGGAGACTACATAAAAAATCAGAGTGAGGCACAAAACCTTTAACGTATATTGTCCGTTTAGAGTATTTCATTTGCGCTAACTCCAAGTAGAATGATGAGATACTCAACCTCGCACCATTTCAACACTAGTTTTTGATCTCTTGAGTGCTAATTCTATCAATCATAATGATGACATCAGAATTGCAAAAAAAACCTCATCTTGTAGATTGATTTGCAGTTGGCACCATTCTCTCTATCTCTCTCGACAACAACAGGTCCATAGAAACACCACCATCATCAGCAAACGGAACCTTACAAATTTGAAGAAAGTTGACGATGTTCAAGGTTTACAAGCAACATTGCTAGGAAAAACATAATTATATATTCAAGTTAAAGGCTTATTACAAGAGCGAGAAAATCAAAAGAAGTGAATTTTTTGTGAAGTTTATGATACCGAGACAATACAAATTATGAAGAATCAACTGGTAAAATCCTTTTCCCACGACCATGTTAGTTTCATTATATCTTTTTAGTTTATATTTCTTGTGTTAATAAAAAGTATAAAAATTAAAAGAAAAAAATTAAAAGAAAAAAAAACAAAAACTAAAAAACTAAAAATAAATATATTGCGTTGCTTTAGTGTACATTCATTCAATAAGGATGTCGGAAAGAAGAAATCCATAAAGAAGTTTCAAGCAACAAGAATTTGAGGAAAAAAATTACAAATTGTCAAAGTTCTACAAAGTTCAAGAGTTCATCATTAACAGTTGACCGAAGACGTTTCTATTGGATGCTGTGAGAGTGGAGCTGATTTTCGGTTGGATGAGAAGGTGAATAAGAATTCCCATCCTCTCATAATGGTTGATTTCCTTTCTTAGAGATCGTCATAACTTTTTTTAAAATAAATATAAAAGAAAGTTTTCAGCATTACAATTCAACGAACACATGTGTTCTATCTTTCCCCTGCTTGCACACATATGAGACCCATGTCTATCGTCTTACGATTTTCAATTTCATAAAATCCTATTGGTGAGGAAGAAGTCGAGGTAAAATTTTTATTCGATTGCTATCGAGGCTGGATTCATTCATTATGGCATTGGTTTACTCAGAGATTAATCACGAGAATAATGTTATTTGATACTTCTAACTTCTTATTGTTATGTCCTCTTAGCTCTTTGGATTCATGTGCTTTGGAATATTTGAAAGTTGGAAGATTATATTTTGTGGGTATACCTCTTGTAAACCCTCACGAGACTATAACTCGTCCACTAGGGATACCTAAGGGTTTAAAGGCTTTTTACACATGCTAAATGTAACCGTATCCTCAATGAAAGGGAGTTATTGTATTTTAGTTTAGTTTAAATTAGTTTAGTTTAGTTTGCTCGAGGATTAGCAAAGTATAAGTGTGGGGGAATTTGATGGGTGTCTAAAACACCTTAATTAATATCAATTGATTATGCTTTCTTAGATATTTTCTCTGGTATTTTGTGTATATTGCATTTTTTTTCTATTTTATAGGTGTTATGGAGTTATCTAAAGTAAAAAAAAAAATTATCAAAAAGGGTAAAATCATCATTTTACTGGAAAATGTTATTCGCAGCCAACTATATGTTAAGGGAAAACTAGCTGAAGTCCAAGAAAAAATTGCTAAAGGCTCCTCACATATTGCTCAAGGCAACCACGTTATAGAATTATTAATTAAAGAGTTAAGTAGGGGAAACCCTTATGCAATTGATGAGTGACTTGAACCAGTTCTATGTTTATACCATAATCTAGGTCGAGTTTTAGGAAATCAGTTATTTCTCTTCTTCAACAGACTACACCCTCACCTCCACCAACGGCTAACTAGTTTCGAGTCGTAGTTGAGATGGGTTACTGAAAGTGGAGTTGGTGGTTGTCGAGAGAAATATAAGGAACAATTGAGAAGTTCTGTTGACAGAGAGATATAAGAGAAATGGGTGTTGTTGCCATCGATTCATCAAGAGTTACAATGATTGAAGAAAGAATGATATAGAATAAGAGGCGAGATCCAATGATGTTATTGAAATCTTCCAGAGAGAAGAAGATGGAAGAATGAGTTCGGTATGATGGTGTTCATTGCTCAACGATAAGATTCTAGTGGGTATATGATTGTGATGGATTTATGGTTATGGGTTTGTGGAATTGATGTTACTGCTGAGTGATTTGAATGAATAAGTTACCTGTTATGGGTTTCTTGAGAGAAACTATGGAGAATTTCCATGAGAGGGGTTCTGTTAAAATCCTCTTCGTATCGTTACTCGAAAATCGTATAAAAGAAATGATGAAGGGTTTATAGTCGAACCCATCGTCAATTTAAAACTTATAGACGAGCCTTATCGTCAATTTAGGATTATCGAAGAGCCAGACCCTCCAAAAACATATTACTGTGAACCTTTAGTCTCTCATTAGTTCTCTATATATCCATTCAATAAAACAAGACTCTTTAAATAGAGTTACAAAAACAAGTTACAACCCATGTACAAATAAATGCCTACAAAATATGAATTATCCCCACTAAACTAATAGCAACTAAAGTACTAATCTAAATGCTAGAAATCACGCACAATAACACGTTCTGCTTATGAACTACTAAACTTGACTCTAGATAACAAAAGTGGTACTATAACATTCCTTCCCCCTTAATTAAAGCCTTGTCCTCAAGGTTATGGTTTAATGTTTTTCTTCAAAACTTCATCTCCATAACAAGGTGTTGAAAAGCTTCAAATAAGATGATCCTTTGAGAGTGTATCTTATTTTTTTTGATCCACTTGCACTGTCTTTGAATTCTTCGTATTTTCCATAAGAATTTTCATTCTGTCCAATTTTCCATAAAGTTTTTTTTAATGAGAAAACAAAACAAATTGAAGACAAAAATCAAATCCTCGATTTTTTTTAATATATAAAATTGAAAACAAACTAAATAAACAAAACTGCTAAGCAAATCCTATTTAAAATGATTTCAAAAATCGGGAAAAGTATTTAACCAAATAAAATATCTTTTACCCAACTAATAAAATATTAATGCCTAGGTAAAAAATATTTTCACAAATTTTTTGGACGTTACAATTTTTCTTTATTCCTAAATTCGTAAAACACTAAAACCTATTTTTTTTTTAATATCTATTCCTAAAAAAACTTAAAACAAATCCTAATCTGAAAAAGAAACACTAATATTTAAATAAATTTAAAGAGAAAAACCACTTCTTTGATTATCTTCTTGAAAGGATAACGCATCGATTGACATTGCTCAACATACCACTTGTTACGATCCTCTTCGTATCATAACTCGAAAATCAAACAAAAGAAATGATAAAGGGTTCATAGACAAACCATCGTCAATTTAAGACTTATAGACGATCTTGTATATGGTGAGTTTTTGACAAGGGTTAAAATTATAAAATTTTCCTCTACTAAGCAACAAGAACATATATATATATATACGCATATTTATGCGCATATGTTTAAATATATAATACTGCGGTTCCATTCATATTCCACAAGCGAATTGAGAACACTGATCCCAGTAAAAATTTTAAGTTGGCCTTGTAGCCTTATCAATCCTCACAATACCAATGCTATATCGAAGTAGTCTCAAGTCGCATAAATTCCACAAATGAATTCCTTGAACTTGCATGAATGAGCATTGATGTTCTAGCAACATCTATTAAACTCGGGAATAACTAATGCTTAAACCCTGAAATACATTATAGCTTAACGCTTCATTCGCAATGAATGGACCTTAAATTGCTCTTCTGAGCCTAAATATGCTTCATTAGCACTTTGCTTAAATATATGCCTCAAATAACGCCACTCCCTCTGATGCGTCACAGTCAAGAAACAATGTCATAAAAGATGCATTGAACCTCTCATTTAGGCTAACCCTAGCATTGCCTCATATTAACATCAAGATAACATTAGCCATTCAGCTTAGCATCACATTGGCACTAGTTAGCCACAATAGCGCTAACTTTCCTGACGCTAAACCCTAGAACCTGAAAGGTTCCAACTATCCAAAAATGGTCTTAGCTAGTACACTTTAGCCTAATAAAGCCTTAGCCCACGTATGATCAGCTTGGCACCCAAACCCTATCACCAAAATTCTCAACCTAATTTTAGCAACAAAGGCGTTAACTCCTTTGCTTGCGGATAACACCCTTTCTTCCGTGGATAACGCCCTTGCTCTTGTGGATTACACCTTTGTTGTGGCTAGCACCCTTTCTATAACTAACGCCCTTGTTTTGGCTAACACCCTTGCTTGGCTAACGCCCTTGTTTGGCTAGCGCCCTTGCTGTGGCTAACGACCTTACCTTGTGGCTAACACCCTTGTTTGTGGCTAGCGCCCTTGATCTTGGATGACGCCCTTGACGCTGAGATGACCTTGGTGATGATGCATTTTCCCTAGATCCAATGTATTCCTAGCAAAAACCGACGCGCCTCTAAGGCTAGCGCGTCCTTAGCCATATTTAGCGACTTAGCTACAAGTATATTTGTGCTAAAACCTTAGTGCTAACTATACAATTGAAGTGCTAACTACAAACCTCCTTGGTGCTAGCCTCCTATACCTAGTACAATTAATATTTACCAAAAGTTGTGCATGTTGTTCTTACTCCTGAGAAGTTAGCACACTAGCCTTTTACGTTAAGAGAGCTATCACCGTCTTATTTGCTCTAAGTAGCTAGTATTGGCTTTGCTAGTTTCTTTCCTCAGAAATATGGCTTTCTTCTCAATATAGGTCCTACATTGAGTCTTATATGAATTCTAGCAAGTCTCCTTACTCGAGGACTCCTTTATAACATTTAGCCTCAAAAGACTCTCAGACTTACGATAAGTCGCTTCTAAGATAATACTTAGCCATTAAATATGCCATGTTACTCTCAAAAAAGTTCATGACCAGTAAAATTCCCAGACTCGACATTAGTCAATTTGGCTATCAATCAAGCGAGTCACACAACTTACCTCACTAACTTAGCAGGTCATTTGACTTGACTTGACTTGAGTTAATCAAAACTATAGTGGTTTATAACTCCACTATTTTCACGAGATATCAAATACAACATGGGCCGTTACAGAGACGTTAAGAGGATGAGAAGTAGTGGTCAGACAGGTTTTCCCTACTTTCCGGGCACCACCCCACTACAATCTTCACAATCATCACTTCTCCATCTCTCCCTAACTTCCACAACTTACGAGAATATCAGTGTGTCTTCTTCAAAATATAAATAGATGATTGTCATCTATTCGAAACAAGACAGAAACACACAATAAAAAAAATCAGTCCGAAGAAACCAAAACCTACAGAATCAGAGATTCCTCTACGGAGAATCTATTCTTCTTCACATACTACTGATATTTCTCAATCTTATTTGCTTCCCTCCCTAAAACCTACCCAAATCCTTTCCATCTTTGTAATCGAAGCAGGACGTGAACGACCATTTCTTGGTTTAGGCTCGTCCTGTTCGAGATTGATCTCTCGAACCTACTTGAAAGTACCAATTTGTTTTCACCCTAAAACAATTGGTGACCACAACGGGAGATCAGCCTCTCGATTATAAAAGCCAATTTTTCAGTTATTCAAAATGGTGAATCTTAGGTCTGGAGTACTTATAACCCCTATCGTTGGTTCAGGGAGTACTGGTGGTGGTGATTCTGAAGACACCCCTATTGCTACTGAACCTCCCCGTACTGATTCCACTACTACACCTCCTCTCGGTGAAAAAACCACTGAAAACACCGAGAAACTGAAACTCTGATCAACATAGCTGATCTGATGAAAAGAGTGGGACTGAGATGCGGAATGTCAGCCGAACCTTTGATGCTGGGAAACAAAACCAATAGCATGAAGGGCCAAGAAGTAAAGAGGATTAGGTTTGGAAGTCGAACCCTTGATACTCATTCATCCAAGCCACCTTCATGACCATTATCCGCATTCTTAACCTAAGAGATTAGTCCAACAGTAAGATAGAGGAGGCCAATTGTAAGGATCATGAGCCAGGGGATATACCACCTTAAACCCGAGGAAAGGAAGAAAAAATCCCTTGCCAGAACCAAGGTGGACATGGCTACCACTCAGAAGGAGGTATTTGCTTGTCTCAAGACCCTGACAGAGCAACTTTCCCCAGTACAACTTCATCGCCTGACGGAGCAGACCAGGACCAACTTTGCAGCGGCTGCTGGAACTGAAACACCTAGGCTCGAAAATACAAAGGAGTCCATATCATTCCTGACCAACCACCACAAAAGTACCAGCAGTCTAATTTTGTCACCCATGAAGATATGGAGATGCTCCTACGAAACCATGGCAAGGAGGACTCGCCGTCGGCTCATCAACACCAACCTCCTTACTCGCATGAAATCCATAGGATCCCTCTGCCGTCAGGCTACTTTTTCCCAGTTTTCTCATTGTATAACGGAACTGGAAATGCTCGTGAGCACGTCTCTCGATTTCTCGAATCCCTTGGGGGACATGAATATAATCATGTTCTACGTCTCAAAGAGTTTTAAAAATCCCTCACTGGAAGAGCCTACACGTGGTATAATAACATTGCTCCCAAAAACATCTCTGATTGGGAAGATATGGTTAATGCCTTTTATAGGAAATACTTCTTTGTCTCCGAGCAGATCCCTCTATCAGACCTGGGAAGGATATTCCAAAGGAACAATGAACACCACAATGAATATGTGAAGAGATTCAGAGTTCAAGCACTGGATTTCCATGATCCAAAAATGACGTAACATCAACTAGTGGAGCTCTACATTAATGGTATGATCCATGTTTACCGTGTTCTTCTCAAAAATTTACGTTTTTATACTTTCTCCGAATTACATGAAGCAGCAAAACGATCCTCCACAACTTCTCCCTCCATGCTTGAGAGAACTAGGCCAACAAGAGAAGAGAACCGCGGAGACACATGTGGGAATCGACGGCTAGTCAACAAATAGTACGACGTTCAACCATCAATTAGTGATGTCGGTAATGAAGGTCTTAAGAGGAAAGCTTCATCTCAACCAGAGGCACAGAAAAAGCATTCTCCTTCTCATCCACCCTTGACACCAGTACCAACTCAAAAATTAACTCTGTCTCAAAACAACGCCAAAGATTCACAACAACAGTTACAACTGCAGCAGGGACAAGATGTTAAACCAAACATAATGTTCCCGGAGTTTCCAATCCCAATAGAAGAGGTACTCGAGCTACTCGAAGCATGGATAAAAGACGATACTCTCCATTTAACCCCTGTGCCGGCTTCCCGCAGATCAACAGATGATGGATCCTAAATACTGTCATTATCATCGATATGTTAATCATCCAACCATCGATTGTAACAACTTAAAGCATATTTTCAAAGAATAATTGGAATCAGGAGAATTATAATTAGAAGCCGAATGAGTCCACAAAAATCCCCTTCCTGTCAGAAATTTCAGAACCTAGGAGCTTTTCCTAGAAAACAACCGTATCACAACTAAAAGATGTGAATGGAGAGCCGATCCATTTTAATATTTTTTCAAATGTTTAAAAATTGTTTTTTCTAAGAATGGGAAGATTGATGACTCACTTGGGAGTCAAATTGCCTTCGGCGATGAGAAGAAGTGCCAACAACAACCCTTGTGTGCCCAAGGAGGAGCCTCCCAGACGAAATGATAAAGCCTGGGCCTTTCCAAATTGGAGACACGGTTCTAAAAGTAACTAAGAAGGAACAACTTCTCACATAAGTTCCTTTGGATACCGAGGAAGAACCCTACATAATTACTAAGACTCTACTAGGTGATCAATACAAGCTTATAAACTATAACAAGCGATAAGGAATAATAATTCATGGAAAGTGGCCCAAGACTTACAAGGCCTGAGTGCTTCACCAATTTACTCCAAATATTTCCCTATTTCATGTAATATTTATATTTCCTCTAAAATGAGGGCAATATTTCTAAATTCATAGTTAGGTTTTCAAGTTTATCAATCAATTCAAATATATTTATTCATTTTAAAAAAATAATAAAAGAGTCTATCTCTCTTCATAAATAACTTGTCAAAAAAAAACCTACCTACTCAAAATCCCAAAATAAAACCATAAATGTGTTTCATAAAGTCGTAAAACTAGAAAAAATCCTTGAAAGTTGTCTTAGTCCAAACAGAATATTCCTTATCCATCCTTCCAATAGTCTCCGATGCAATATCCAAAGCCTGGGAAAGCCTTTCAACTTCTCTTCTAGCATTGGTTACCGCCTCCAGATTGGCAAGCCCTCCTACTTATGTGAAATATTCTCGCATGGCTCCCAGATGATAACGAACCCACATGACGTTCAGACCAGAACTCTCGGCTTTTTTTACAACCTCCTCCCACTCTTCGAAGACGATATCAGAAACTTCATGCCAAGAGAGTAAGAACATCTCCTGTACGATGGGCAACAAGTTGGACACATCTCGTTCTAAAACTTTGTAGCTTCTGGAAGTATCAACAGAGAAGTGACCAAACTTCTTCCATATCCTTGTATACAACTCAATGTAAGTGGATAGAACAACAAAAAAGCCTCCAACACGCAAATACCCGGGAAGGGTCCTACTCGGGCATAAGTCAATATCAATGCCTGCACCAGGATGCTCGACGGAAACGCTACCCTCAAAAAGCATGCAAGAAGAAGTCTTCTCAGGATTTTAATTAGGGTAGAGCATCATCTACATTGGGATCAGCGGTAATTCTTTTTTCTTCACTAGCAAGCTCGACTATCTGAATTTGATTATTCTACCCTAAAAGTAGAGAAAATATGAGTAAATTGAGTCAAAGTGTTTCAAACTCAAAATTATTGAGCATGAATCATAAAAATTATCATACATACTCATAAAAATCACATACAATCATTATAAATCATTATTTAATAGATCATATAGGTTGGAACAATCACCAGACGTTTTACAAAAAACGCCTCAGAAACAATTTTCACTTCCCTTCGAAAACTTTGAAGCTGACATATGAAAATCTTCTTATTTTAATCCACTACAATGTGTCAAAATGGCATATCAATCAGACAAGTAAGCTAAGATCTATGGGAAAAACGGCTAGCGGAGTCAAATCTGAAAATTGTTAGGATTTTCCTAGATACTTTATGAGTTCTACTATTCGGTCGTTTTGACACCCTAAACAAGCTCAAAACCTGTATTTATTCTACCAAAGGTTGTAGGAATTTTTTTTCTAATAAAGATAGAGTGGTTAATTATCCAAAAAGGAGGTCGTATGAAGATTCTATGACGTTTTTCCCAGACGCCATACTTCTGAAATTTTCTGACGACGAAAATTTGCAAATTTCAAGCACAATTATACTTATATGAAAAATTCAAGAGGTATACATGGTTTATTAGTATTACAAGGAGGGATAACTTACTTGAGGAGGATCCAAGTTGGTGAAAGATCCCAACACCATTTCACTTTCAATACTTGCTTCATCATCAATAGTATCAGATTCAGGTTCTTCACGGATTTCTTCTGTACGAGATGTTTCTTCAAGCTAATCCTTCCTAGACTCATGTCCATATTTCATGCTTATGGTGTCCCCCGAAGCCTCGGGAGCGTCATTAGAGTTGAGGCAAACACTCGTGCTCACATGCTACACCAAGACAAGAAAATATGTATATTATAAAATATGAACACACAAGAAATTGAGAATGACATGTGGAATACTTACATTCTTGCGAGGGATGATCTTACTTCCAGGAAGAATCATCCTTGGACCTTGCCTTCCAGACTGGGACTACTCGGAACAACATAACAACGTTCATCCGAGGATGAACAACACGAGTCTAGTAGAAAGGGAGAAAGATAAGAATCATAAAATTCATGTTTCCAGAATTGAGAAGTCAAACAGAAGACCCTTACCTCCTTAGACGCGTCAATAATTAGTTTCCGCTTGTCCTTAGACGATCTCTGCAAATTGGGACACCGAGCCTTGTTCTTCTTGGACGGAGCGCCAATCATTATTGGAGACCTAAAGAAGAATTCCTTGAAGCGTCGCCTTCCAGCATTCCATAAGCGTACATACATAGCTGATATCCGAGGCTTCCTACCTCGAGTGAAGGAATGCTTATTCCTTTAGTAAGACAAAGATCCAAATCCTTCTTTAATTCTGCAATGGACGGAGCAACACTGTGATCGCGAGGTACTTCTTGGCCGAAAATCATCTGACGAGCTGCACGATCGATGTTTTTTTCTTGCACCGAATAACCTACCGAGCAAAGAGCAAGGACATGACCTGGAGTGGAGCTGTCCATAAATGTGTTTTTCTCAAAAGAAAAGGCATTAGCGTCTTTCTTTGGATCCGACAAAGAAATCCCTCAACCTCTTCGAAGATCGTCTAAGGACAAGCGGAAACTAAGAAATCCCTCAACCTCTTCGAAGATCGTCTTTCTTTGGGACACCGAGCCTTGTCCTTAGACGCCATATTTATGCGCATATGTTTAAAATTCCACAAGCGAATTGAGAACACTGATCCCAGTAAAATTTTTAAGTTGGCCTTGTAGCCTTATCAATCCTCACAATACCCATGCTATATCGAATTAGTCTCAAGTCGCATAAATTCCACAACTGAATTCCTTGAACTTGCATAGAATGAGCATTGATGTTCTAGCAACATCTATTAAACTCGGGAATAAATAATGCTTAAACCTTGAAATACATTACAGCTTAGCGCCTCATTCGCAACGAATGTACCTCAAATTGCTCTTCTGAGCCTAAATATGATGCTTTAGCATTTTGTTTAAATATAAACCACAAATAACGCGTCACTCCCTCTGATGCGCCACATTCAAGAAGCAATGTCATAAAAGATGCATTGAACCTCTCATATAGGCTAACCCTAGCTTTGCCTCATATTAATGTCAAGATAGCATTAGCCATTCAGCTTAGCATCGCAATGGCACTAGTTAGCCATAATAGCGCTAAAAGTGCTAACTTTCCTAGCGCTAAACCCTAACACCTGAAAGGTTCCAACTAACCAAAAATGGTCTTAGCTAGTACACTTTAGCCTAATAAGGCTTTATCCCATGTATAATCATCTTGGCACCTAAACCCTAGCACCAAAATGCTAAACTTAATTTTAGCAACAAAAGCGCTAACCCCCTTGCTTGCGGCTAGCTCCCTTGCTTCCTTGGATAACGCCCTTGCTCCTGTGGCTAACTCCTTTGTTGTACTAAAGGGTTTATATACGAACCCATCGTCAATTTAAAACTTATAGACGATCCTTACCGTTAATTTAGGCTTATCGAGGAGCCAAACCCTCCAAGAATACATCACTATGAACCTTTAGTGTCTCATTATTTTTCTACTTATCCATTTCATTAAAACAAGACTCTTTAAATAGAGTTTACAGAAACTAGTTATAACCCATGTACAAATAAGGGTTAATTGGACTTTGGTACTTAGGTTTTGTCCAACATTAGGGTTTCATCTAACTTTTGACCAATTTAGAGTTTGGTATTTAAAATTGACATTGACCCGCGTTGACTCGCTTAAATCATAAGGTGTCTAAATTTCAGTCAATTAAATACGTAATTACTAAAATATATTTATTTTTATTAACAATGAATGACCATATCCTAAACCCATCGTTCAGTTAATAGATATTCCTTAGAAAAAAACATCTGCGTCTCACCGTCTCTTTATTCTTCTTCTAGTCGATTACACAGAGAGAAAAGAAACCTTAAAATTTCATTAACCCAAGAATCAAATACGAAAAAGAGCCCAAGTTCAGCTTATTTTCAGAACTTAATCGAATCAAAGTACCCATAATTAAAGCTCAAAATCAAGATGAAATCAAAACTTTAGGTATGATTAAAAAAAAGAAGATGATTGATGGGTTTAGATCTAATAATGTTAGGTAAAACATATACCACAAGTATAAATTCTCAATTCCCCCTAATTCCAAGATGCTTCTTGACTACAAAATCCCTAATTTCCCCCAACTTCTGCCCTAATTCAGAAAAACCCTAAATTCCTAAATCTTCAGATGAACTTCACAATACAATATTTTGAAGCATTCACAAATACTAGTTTCGTTCAATTGCAAGATACCCTATTACAAGGCTAGTGAAGATGAGATGGATATGTGCTTCCAATGGTTTAGATGAAGCTGTATATGTGTTGACGATTTAAACAAGGGGTTATGGTAGATGAGTTCGAGAGATAGGGGAGAAACTAGTGATGGGTTTAAACAGAGAAGGAAATATGGTTTGTGGTTCAGTCGAGATATGCAATTGTTTGCTGTGAGAAATGGAGATGAATAGAGAGATGGGAAGTGATTCTCGATTATAGTAAGAAAATAGTGAATAATGGTTGGAATTTTAGAGCTTTAGATGGTTAAGAGATGGATGGGTTTTTTCATGTTCGTATTGAAGTTAAGGTTTATGCGAGAAGGAAGAGCTATAGTCCTGATATGTTTGGATAAATTTTATTGAATGGATGAATGGTTTTGTTCAACTTTGTTGTGGAACGTTCAAATCCATTGCAGGGAAGGAAAATGAATTGTTAGAAATACAAGCAAAAAATGCGTTCTTGAATTTCCTACAGAACCGCACAAAAGATGTTCGATAAAATGTTTCAATAAACTGCATAGAACGGGGTGAGGAAGATTCGAAATTTTTGGAGTTTGAGAAGGTTTGGTTTTTATGTGAGGCCGAGAAAACATCTAGCATCTAGGGATGTGATGTATCTGCCATTTAATTTGATGATGGATGGAGGAGATCCTGATGATGATGCACTCGTCGATGTACTCATCATCATCATCATCATCATCATCATGTACAACTAATATTAAGTGCAAATCGAAGAAGATGATTTAGGAAACTAAGTAATGGGTCTGTGATGAAGGAGAATTGAATGGGGTTTCTTTTTCTCTGTATTATGGTTTGTAGTGTTTTGTATCATCCATGCCCAAAATTAGAAGACGTGTTGTGATTTGAAGCATTTAAGAGAAGAAGTTGTTGTTTTTCTCTGAAAATTGAATTGAAGCACTCAAGAGGGGAATTGAATGGAAGCAAAAACCCTATATTTTTGTTTAAGGATTGTTTGTTTGCTAACGACAATCTTAACGGCGTTAAGTAATTTCATTATATTTAAAATTATTTATAATTATATAACAAAAATATAGACTTAGCATAGTCAATTTGGGTCAACGTTAATTTCAAGTACTAAACTCTAAGTTGGTCAAAAGTTAAATCAAATCTAAATATTGGACAAAATCCAAGTACTAAAAACAAGTTACAACCTTACATATCCATTTCAATAAAATAAAACTTTTTAAATAGAGTTTACAAAAATAAGTTACAACCCATGTATAAATAAATGCCTACAAAACAAGAAATATCACCACTAAATTAGTAACAACAACTAAAGTACTAATCTAAATGCTAGAAATCAGTCTAACATTTTCTACTCATGAACTACTACATTTTGACTCTAGATAACAAAAGTGGTACCCGTAACAGGTTCATTGTTAAAACTAGGGCAGATAACAATGGGTTGAGTAAGCGTCAATCTGTTTTGATGTTAAGAATTCAGGAAAACGAGAGAGATGTATGGCAATTGAGGAAATAGTTGATGGTTTAGATAGCAAGAATGAATCAGAAATGGTGAGTTCGAATCTGAGTTGAGCTCAAGTCAAAGACAGCAAAGATGGTTTGAGCATTTAATTTTATTGTGATCGAAATTGAATATGTGAGGGGTTTTAGCTGAGCTGGTAATGATGCTTCAGTGAAGAATCAGAGAAGATAGAAGAGAAGGTGTTGCGAAAATGGGTGTGTTAACAGAAAAGGTGAATTCTGGCTGGCGAGAGTGTGATGTTCACAAGGGAAAAGTTAGGACACGGCAGCGTGAATTGTGGTTTCAAATTCTATATGGATTTGGGAAATATTTTAGCCAAGGAAACAGTGAACCAAAGTAGTGTTGGCAGTGAAAGTAGAAAGAAAAAAGATAGAGGTGGTGATTCTAATCATATTGTTTTTTTGTTGCTTGCGTGAGTGAATGATTGTGATTATGAATTGTGCAAGAAAGCAGCTTGGGATGATTTTGAACTAACAAATAAGTTAGTTTAAGTTAACAAGCACAATTGCACACTAAGTGTTTGTTGTAATGTCCAGTTGAACTGATGTGAAACTGACAGGCCTAAACAAGGAGATGACCTCTCTTCCCAGGAATAAAATCTCTGAAGTTGTTCTCAAGGAATGGGAGGAATCTTCGAAGGAACTTGAGAATTCCTGTCTTGATATTATATGGCTTTGTCGTTATCTGGGAGTTGTAGGGAATATCTTGCTGAAGCAGGCGCATTTTATGGCGTAGATGTAGTTACCAAAGATAGATGTGAGGTTGAAAGGCTTTATCAGGAAATGAAGCTTGCAGTGGAAGTTCTCGAAAGGGAGAATAAAGAATATTCTGAAAGGAACTGAACCAGTCTTTAAACGAATTTCCTCATTCGAAGAGGCGGACTAACAATCATAAATGCTGTGACCAGAAGCACCTAGAACTATCTCTCCCCCAGTCATAGGCTGGACCCAAATACATTCTACTAAAAGCTGCCCAGCGTATCTCCGAAGTTAGAACTCAGGGCATTGATTTCAAGAGATTTAGAGCTATATTTCCGCAGTTCGGAATAACACGTAAGGAGATCTACAATCTAAGGTAGTCGATCCTAGAGCAATGGCAACAATTGAGGAATCTGAAGAAGGCCTTATTTCATCTTCGGCAGAAGTTCCTGAAGAAATGGATTGGGCGATCTATTTATTTCTTTTAAATAAATTTAATTTTGAATTCTATGTGTTTTTGAGTTACAAAATATTTTATGGTTTTAGGATTTTGAGTAGATTTTTAATGAGTGGTTTACAAGAGATTTTCTTTTCTAAGATAAAATTTTGTTTAATTGATAGACTTGACATCCCAAGTATAAATGCATAGACGTCGCAATCATTTTTTGAGGAATTAGAAATATTGTATGCAAAAAAGGGAAATATTGAAAAGTAGTGAAAAAGTGTTTAGGCATGGATAACCTTGATCCACTGGCCATGTATTACTACCCCGTTTGGCTTGTTATGGCCGATGAGCTTGTAGTAACAACCTATTATAGTTTCAGTGACTACATAAGGATCTTCTTCAGTGGATGAAGGAACTGAAGCAGACAGCCATGTATTCTTAGTAATCTTTTGAATTGTGTCTTCTAATTGAAAGAGACTAGACTCTGGTGCTTCATTCACATGAGCTTTCTTTAAGATAATTGAGAATTTCCCATGACATTATTTACCATTGTTTGAAACTACTTGACTCATAAATAACCTACCCGTCTTCTCTCTGTCATCAAAGGTGATTCTTACCCACTTGGAAAAATATTGAAACATATCAGCTTCCCATTCACATCGCCTGGTAATAGTGGGATTGTTTTTTTTATTGAGTCCCAAGCCTTGATGGGATGAGAGACAATTGGTTGTAAAGTGAGATGTTGAATAAAACTTACTTGGTCCTGAAGTCTTGACCAAAACTCCAATCTTTGATGATAACAAGGGACCCATTTTGTTGCTTTGAATCCATGTGCGCCACAAAATCATGTCGTAGTATGAATCCTCTCTTATAGTATAAAACTTTGCATTTTTCCATAAGCATTTTTATATCTTCCTTTGAAATTCTTAATCATATTCGGGAAGTGAGTAGCTTTTCGTTAAGAAATTCGTATGGCTCTGAGAGTCTTGATTGTGATAACGTTAACATCCATGCCATTATTTGATTATTATCAAAGGAAAGGAGAAGATTCTTCTTCGATTACAGTTCTCGCGGACTTGGAATTTTTGTGGTGAGCAGTGGTAAGGAGTCCCCGGCCGTGTTTCTTATTGTTCTTTTCAACCATGTCCTCCAAAGGAGGCTTGACTTAAACATGTGTATCTTCAGTAGGGGATAAGCATTTACCGGATATAACACGATTGAGGGCACTGAAGTAGATTATTATGGACACCTTCAGTTCCTAAATGTAGTTGTTAAGCATCCAATTCATATATTTTTACCGCTTTATCTATATTTGTAGGTGCTAATTATTATGCTAATAGTGTATTTTTAAGTTTTTATAGACGATACACCGAAAAAACCCGACGTTATAATTATATTGGCTAAATGGACCGAGTTGGCTGCTTGACTTATGCTTGGGTCTTGTTGCACTTTATATGGTGTACCAAAAACAACTGATCAGTGTACAAAACAGAGAAAGGGTTTAATCATGGGAAGCCATATTAATCTTATTATCAACTCCCAAGTTATAACACACGTTGTCAGATTGAATGATGGGATCGGTTGAATAAAAAAGAGATACAAAGAAGATGTGGCGAGAAATAAGTGATTAGGTATGACAACTATAGATGGAGAGTAGGTGGTCTCTGGTGTTTGGTAGACAAACAAGACCAATCAGGTGAAAGAAAAGAATGGTAGGTGATTAGTTGGCAGGTGGCTAGACCAAATAAGTTGGAGATTTGCAGTATAGAAGTGAAAAGACCGAAAAGAAAAAGAAAGATAAAATATGTGGTTGGTGGGGTATCTTTTGGTACTCGTGAGAGAAATAGATAGGGAGTAGGATGTAACTTGGAAGGAGTAAATTCTTTTAGGTTTTAAAAAGGTATAAAAACCTGATAGATGAAAGAGACGTGAAGAAAGAGGGGGGGTCTGACAACGATTAAAGGGAGAGAAGGAAGACCTAGGTATAAGTGGAGAAGAAACAATGGATTAAGGGAGTGTACAGAGGAGAGAGGGGGAGATGACATGATTGGTGAGAGGTATAAAGAGAAAAGGAAAGGACAAAAAGAAGGGGGAGGAAGACGGCTACTTTTGTGGGGTTGGAAGAGAAGAAAGAGAAGGGGTGGAAGAGAGACGGTTGATGGAGACGTGAGAGAAGAGAGGAAAGAAAGAGAGTGATTTAGAAAGAGAGATTAGACGGAGAGAGAATTAGGGTGTGGAAGAGAGAAGTAGGGTGTGAGAGAGAGGAGGATTGATTGAGGGAGAGATGAGAGAATACAGTTAAGGGAAAGAGAAAGATACCTAGGGAGAAATTCAGACATAGAAGAGAATAAGTGTAACACCCGTAATTTTCGCATGGCGCTTACTCATGGACGCGTCATGGCCTGAGTTGAAGCTTCATCCTAAGCTTATAAAGCTTACCCAGATATGCATTAGGGTGTGGATGCCTTGACCTTGAATTATAGTGTTAAGGCCCTATTACGCGTGATGCGTATTCGAGGAGGCATAATAGTGCAAAGGCGCTATTATACCGAGCCGAAGTTGCATAAGTTGGAGCATCATAGTGCTAAGGCACTATTATGCCGTGATGCATGACCCAATGCATCACCGAGCCGAAGTTGCATAAGTTGGAGCATCATAGTGCTAAGGCACTATTATGCGTGATGCATGACCCAATGCATCACCGAGCCGAACTTGCATAAGTTGGAGAATCATAGTGCTAAGGCACTATTATGCCGTGATGCATGACCCAATGCATCATCGAGCCGAAGTTGCATAAGTTGGAGCATCATATTGATAAGGCACTATTATGCCGTGATGCATGATCGAGAATGCATCACCGAGACAAGAATGCTCGGCTTTGGCAAGAAATCTTTATTTTTGGCATTGCAGTCGATGGATGGCCCTTACCTTTCAAATATTTATTTTTGGAAATACAAATAAAACATATATAAGGAGGGAGCTTTGCTTGAATGTGCATGAGTGGTAATGCACATATAAATGCGATGTAGCCTATACGATGGAGCATACTTGATGCTCATCATCGTGTTTAACTGTAGCTTACCCGAGAATGCTTTGCTTGGCTTTGGCAATAAATCTTCATTTGCGGCCTTGCAGTCGATGGATGACCCCTACCTTTCTAATATTTGTTTGTAGAAATGCGAATAAAACATATATAGGGAGGAAACTTTGTTGGAATGTGCATGAGAGGTAATACACATATAGATATGCGAAGTGGCCAATACGTTGGAGCATACTTGATGCATAAGCATCAATATGCTTGTAGCTTAACCGATGAAGCTTGAGTGTGCATAAGGGGTAATGCACATGTAGATGTGCGAAGTAGCCTATACGTTGGAGCATACTTGATGCATAAGCATCAATATGCTGGTAGCTTAGCAAATGAAGCTTGAATTATGCGAAAGCATCTTTCGATCGTGCTACGTACTTGAGAATGCATATTTGCATAATAAAGAGCGATAGTTATGCACAAGCTAGTGCATACCTTGCGAAAGCCCTCTGGCCTACAGACTAGACTTTGCTTGGACTTTGGCCTTGCGATGAAGTTGAAATCGAAGTTGGCTTTGCCTTAATAGGCTTAAGTTGCTTGTCCCTTTCGAATTGATCCATTGATGAACTACGGTCATGTTTGATCCCATCAAGGTACGGGTTGGGTACGTAGGCAGCCGCAATGCAATGCATTGAGGTGCATCACCTTGTCGCTCATATCATCTAATTTGGGAGATGATTGCGACATTATGGTAACTCATATCATCTGGCTTGGCAATGCTAAGCAAGAGATGATTGTTGCCACACTTGATGGGGTATTTGCAATTTTATTTGATGGATTCTTCTTAATTCCTTGGAACCATCGTGGCATGGAATGGCATGTACCTAGATGTTGCACCCTTGGAAAGAATAAGATAAGTGCAGGCTCCAGCGCATGGTCGAAGCAGAATTGATGAAGCGAAATCTTAGGCTTGAAATAGCCTAGGTGTTGGTCCAAGGCATAAGTTAGGCCTGGACAATGATCGAAATTATGTGATGCATGCCAAAGGCATCCCCGTTAGCTTGTATAGCCTTCAACCCTTGGTATAATGAGGGTAAGTTGGAATGTTATGCTAGTCAAAGGCATTCACCATGGGCTTGAATGTACTTTCACGCTTTGTAGGTCAAGGGTGTGTTGGAACGATATAGAGACTACGGTCTGAGTACCATGCTTGCAAAACATGTTTGGAAATGCAAATATACCTGGAACAGTATAAACGTAGCTTGAATGGTGTGGGAACTACGTTTCGAGTAAAATGCTTACAAGGCGTGCTAGGAAAGCAAAAATTTACCTGCACTTTCCAGCGAGAAGTTAGGCTTTAAGGTCGGGTTACACACCTTTAAATCACGCATCGGGGAGTTCTGGCCTGCCCCGCACGCTGTGGACGGAATTTTTCGGTCCATGAGAATAAGGGTTGTCAGGCAGAGAGAGATTGGACTGAGAGCTGGTGTTCACTCTCTTTTTATCTACTGCGGAGAGCAAAAAGTCACTGAAAGAAGATATTACCTCTCCTGTTTGGTTTAATCTTATACTTTTTCTCTTAATTTATTTTTATGGGTTTTAAGAAATCCATCTCCATGGTTTGTTAAATTGCTTGTTAGAGTTTAGATAGAAACCAATTTAATTGTATAGACTCTACAATGATATTTCTAATGATGATTTGATTGATTAGTGATTTTACTTCATATAGCTTGGTATTTAATAGTTCATGTGATTTTCTTGATTATTTATGTTTTTCAATTGATATTGCGTGCTTTGGTTAAGTTCTTTGACGTGATATTTCTTGGGCCCTCGATGGTCGTCGTACATGTGGTAACTGGATGGCGCTGCCTTGTATCCACACTTCCAACAACTCAAGTATGTATCTTCCATTGAAAAGAGAAAATCTGGAAATATTATATTCGGCTTCACATCTTGAGCCTGTTGTTGTTGTTGTTGCTTTTGTTAAGTTTTGGACGGGATCTGGGATGGGGATGAACCTTGGACTGGTGCTGAGGCTCTTGTTGGAGCCGATGGGAAGCGCTTGCTTTGTGACTCCTGCTGAGATGAAGCTTTCCTTTCGACTCCCTTATCGGTGACAATACTTGTCGATGGTTAAATATTATACTACTTGTTGATAAGTCGTTGGCTTCCACGAGTATCTCAAAGAATTTATTCTCCTGTGTGCCTTGTTCTCTCAAGTAAGGCATGAGAAGTCATTGCCGACCGGTTGTTTCACGGACTCGTGTAAATCATAGGAAGTTTGAAAGCATAAATTTTCTAAATGAGTGTTACTCGGAGTACCAGTTCTGGTACTAGCAGAATTAACATTGGTGTTAGTCACTGAACCCAACCTAATATCAACCATTTTGAAATTGAGAAAATTAGTAAATCTGAGAAATTGATGGAACCGAGAGATTGATCTCCCACTGTGGCTGCCAAAATGTTTGTAGGTAAAACAAATTTAAAGGGTAAAAAAGGGAAAATGGGGTAAGCCTATGATAATTCGTCTAATACCTAAACATTTGTACTGTAGAAGTACTTTTAAGATTAGAGAGATCAAAAATCAAAGAAAAATGGGCCTAAACCAAGGGATGGTCCTTCCAATTTTGTTTCGGTTACAAAGAAAGGAGAAAGGTTGGTCTTAAGGAGGGAAACAAGAGAAATGTTGAGGTTAAGGTATCAAACTCTGTTGGATGTGATAGGTATGTAATAGCTATGAATAAATCTTTGTGTATGAATGAAAAAGTTATATGGAAATTAGATAATCGACTTCTTTTTTTTGTTCAGTAGATTAAATAATTTATTTATAATAGCTATGTATAACCGTTCACCTGACCTCGTAGGAAGTGATCGTGGAGCAGTGATGAAATGGAGATAGTGGAGAGTGTGTTATTAACCGTTCCCTATTTCGTTTGGGGATGACTGGACAGTTGCACACCCACTGCTCCTCTACTCAACCCATAGGCTGGCTGTGCACACAATTGGCTAAAGCCCATCCAAGTTCACTGTTTGCAACGCTTATATGCGTTGTAAACCCTTATGTTAGTCGTCTACTCATCAAGTTTTAGGTGGCCGGCCAAGTAGGCTTATAACGCTTATTAGCGTTGCAAACTCAAATATTAGTTGTCCCCATATTAAGTTAGGGTTAGGAGGCTATGTTTGCTGTTTGCAACGCTTATAATTGTTGCAAAATCAATTTTAGCGACTTCTAAGTAAAAAAATGGACTTTATTTAATGACATTCACATCAATTGCTTCATTAAGCGGGGATTGATATGGCCAAGGCTAGATTTAGATGGCGAGAGCTATATTTTGTGTTAAACACAGTTTTGACTTGGTATTTAAGCACAATTATGATGCTTTTGTCAATAAATTTATATGTAACTTGCTACATACTTCTATATAGATTTGTACAGACATTCTAGTAAATCAATATCAATCAGTCGAGCATGAATATTGACATAAGGTAATTTTTGGGAATTTAGCCATGGAATATAGCACCAAAGAACACTCAAATTTCTCTATACTTGTAATGACCCGACCCACCACCGATACTGTCCCCACTTAGGCACGTCGGTCATCCAGCAGTGTGGGGTTTTCAATGGGCACCGCTACGATCATCCATCATCATATTCCCAGGAGGTCACCCATCCCTGGTTACTCCTGCCCGAGCTCACTTAGCTGCACTGCAGAGCTTTTTGCCAACTCTGGAGCCAGCTCTGTTGAAAAGGCCTCGGTGTTAAGAAAGGACAACCATTACATATGTTCCATTAGACTAACCCTACCTGCCTAATCGGGGTATTAAAACACCACCACTTTAAAATAGATCCGTCCTCGGCTCCGGAATATACAATCCCATATCTCCAATGTTCCCTACCCCTCATGGGACAATTACGTGGCACACCCTGTTCAATATACTCTCTCACCCTCGGAAGGTGACCCGTCGTTGGCTCTGATACCATTTGTAATGAACCGACCCATCATCGATATTGTCCCCACTTAGCCACTGCGGTCATCCAGCAGTGTGGGGTTTAAACGGGCATCGTTGCGGTCATCCAGCAACAGCTTCCCAGGAGGTCACCCATCCTTGGATTACTCCGGCCCGAGCACGCTAAATTGTAGATCTTTTTGCCAACTCTAGATCCAACTGTGTTAAAAAGGCCTTGTTGTTAGAAAAGGATAACCATTACATATATTACATTCGACGAACCCTACCGGCCGAATCGGGGTATTACAATCACACCACCTTAAATTGGATCCGTCCTCGTCTCCGAAATATACAAGCCCATATCTCCAACGTTCCTTTCCACTCATGAGACGAGTACCTGACATACAATCTTCAAACTACTCTCTCACCCTCGGCATGTGACCCTTCGTCGGCTCTGACACCATTTGTAATGACCCGACCACCGCCAATACTCCATAGCGTAAAAGTTAATGTGTCCCTGGGATGCTTCTAGCATGTATGCTAGCCTTTTAGAAGATATGCTAGCCAAAGGATGATGCGTTCCTAGGGACGTTGTTAGAAGATATGCTGGCGTTTTTTCCATAAAGGCTGATGCCTCTATGGGACGCTGTTAAGTTAGGAAGTTATCGATTTTAGTGCCATTTTCTAGTGCATCTCTAGGACGCTTCTTTGGTAGGGCTAGTGCTAGCTAGCAACTCGTGACTTTATAGGATCAAGTGACTCTCTATGAGCCTTGTAACTTGCTAGGAGAAAGTGACTCGCTAGGAGCTCATGACTTGCTAGGTGTCAGTGACTCGCTAGGAGCAAGGGATTTGCCAGGACTCTTGTGACTCACTAGGAGGAAGTGGATCGCTAAGAGCAAATGACTCTCTAGGAGCCCTATGACTTGATAGGAGCAAGTGACTCGCTAGGACCCTTGTGACTTGCTAGGAGCTAGTGACTCGCTTGGAGCATATCTTTCGCTAGGGGGACGATGTTAGAGTGAAGCTAGCGCCGGCCTTTGCATGGCACGAATAATATGGCGCGTCTGTTAGGACGCTTTCTTAGTGAGGCTGGTCCTAGCGCGGAGAAGCTAGGGCTAGCCCAGTGGATACTTAGCGCGTCTTTGGAGGCATTGCTCTTTGATTGTGACGCGTCCAAGAGGAACGACGCGTGTGGCTTGTCCTTGAGCAAAATGCTAAAGTGGTATATTTTAATCTCAGGACAGAAATTTGTGATGTGTTTTTCGCGAACAAGATATTAAGCTAGAATACGTTTTTGGAGATCAGGCATTAGGTATTCTCAAAATATGCGTATAGAAGTAAATTGATGTTGTTTAAATAAGAATTTGAGTATTGACATTGGATACAGAACAAACTCTAGGAATAACACGAGAGAAGTCATTGGATATAGAACAAGCTCTAGTAATAGTACCAGAGAGATCTCAGGTTGTGATTTATTAGATAAACTACAGAGTCACCGTATGTAGTTATTTGTAGAGACTGTATTCTTAATTCTCTTGTGGAATATAAGTAGAAATACAGTATTTCATGTTCTGATGTGAAGTCAGAAATATGCACGGATACTTTTATGTTCCTGCAACTAGAAATAAGGGTGATTTAGTTATTCCGACCCTCGTCAAAAACCCACCATATACACTTATATTCCATTCAGCGATATCTACCTCCCGAATCGTGGTACTAGAATACCACCACCTTAAATTGGACTCATCCCCAGCTCCGGAATATGCAATCCCAGATCTTCGACGTTCCCTGCCACCCATGAGACCAGTACCTAGAACACCCCTTCCAGCGTACTCTCTCACCCTCGGCAGGTGACCCGTTGGCTATGATAATATTTGTAATGACCCGACCCTCCACCGATACTATTCAAACTTAGCCACTGCAGTCATCCGATAATGTGGGGTTTTCAACGGGCACGCTACAGTCATCCAACAACAGTTTCCCGGGAGGTCAACCATCCTTGAATTACTCCCGCCTGAGCACGCATAACTGGAGATCTTTTTGCCAACTCTGGAGCCAAATATAATAAAAAGGACTCGGTGTTAGGAAATGACAACTATACATATATTCCAGACGAACACTACCTGCCGAATCGGGGTATTATAATATTTTATAATGATCCGACCCACCACTGATACTGTCCCCACTTAGCCACTGAGGTCATCCAGCAGTGTGGGATTTTTAATGGGCACCGTTGGGTTCATCCAGCAGTAGCTTCCCATGAGGTCACCCATCCATGGATTACTCCTGTCCGAGCATGCTTAACTGCAGAGCTTTTTCCAACTCTGGAGCCAACTGTGCTGAAAAGGCCTCGGTGTTCGGAAAGGACAACCATTATATATATTCCATTCAATGTACCCTACCTTCCGAATCAGGGTATTACAATACTAGTGGGAAACCCAACTAGGAGCTCAAGATTTGTTTGTAAAAATCACAGAATACCCGGGAATGTCGTAATAAACACCAGTGTTATTCTAATATATTCGTAAAGGGATGAATGTTGATTAATTCAGTAAATTTCATCGTATATGAAATAATCTAATGCGTTCAGCCGAGTGATACATTCATGTAATTATATACTATTTTGAGAGAAAACTGGGATGAACACCTTCCATGTCTTAAAATTCTTTAAAGAATATTGAAGTTCAATATTTCTGAGACCCGAGTCAGAAATATAACTTTTTACTATTTTAGACCTGAAAAAAACCTACCATCTACACCAGTGAATGAACACCTCTTGGTTGTTCTATTCTTGGGGACTTGATTTGTTAGAAAAATCAATTCAAATCCATTTATACCAAAGTGATTTCGAAAACCATTCAATAAAATATAAGAGTCATCGACAAAACCTCTATACATCAGTACCCCACACGACTAGGAAGCCTCCTCCTCTTACCTGATCACGTTCAGAAAGGTGACTTCACCCTTGTTACTGCTACTTACTTCAACTACTCGGGTCTACTGTTGGAGACGTACTAAACTTGGAATTCTCAAAGTGACGCCATCAAGTCGTTTCATTCTTCGAGCAAGCCCTCATGGACAATACCCATGGTCATGATATTCGTAACATCCATCACCGGTAATGAGGCAGCAACAACCACCTCCAACACAGGTTGAACATCCAATGGGCACGATCACTTCATATTTAGCCTTCTCCTGCAACCTTATAGAATATTGTCTTACAAGTTGCTGGTCAGGGATCCAGTGATCTACTCACCATGAAGAAAATTCTCACGCCTTGCTTCCGTCTTCTTGGCTTGGTCCATGCTAGTTATCTCCTCGATTGTTCATTTTACATCTTCAACTCTCACTCTATAAATGTGGCTTCGATGAGTCAAGATACTCCAAAGCCGAAAATTATTCTAAGGGATGAAAGGAAAGTCTTTTATATTCAAGAATTAGTTTCTCCACCTCTGATCCATCTTGTCAGAAATCCCATCATATAAAGAGACTCCAAACGATTAAGCCAGGATTTTTCATAGAGCTAAGATTCCTCACAAGAGTTAGCATCCTCATGAAGCCATAATCTTCATGACGATAACATTTCACAGTGTTACCTTCCAACCACATCCTCGTCCGCTTCTCTTTTTCATCGTCGTTACTCCTAGTGTTACCTCTTTATTCTACAAATTCGGAAATCGACAACAATCGTTAAAGAATGAAGCAAATCATCTTTCATGAGTAGTGTTTATCTATGTCTCTGCTACGATATACCAAAAGGGCAAGTCAATAAGATACATGAACTAGAAGATATGGCTCTTACACTAAAGTCTATAAAATATAAATATTTATACGGGATTACTAATCACAAATGTTCAGGCATGATTGGATAACCTATCAAACTCCGAATCAAGTGATTCTTTTGTAAATGATAGCTTGGTCTCTTGGCTTCAAAATTGGGGTCAAACATCAAAATCCGATATCATATGAAACTTCAACAACTTCTGGAGTGAACAATGTGCAAGCAAGGGTTTCCAGACGGGATTCAGAAGACTCAGTTTTATAGAGACCTCATTCACTCACAGGATATGATAAGTGCATAATTTACATAATTTGAATATCAATTTTTTATGTTTTTCTTAGTTATTTCTCTTTTATTTTGTGTATATTACGTTAGTTTTGAGTTTTATAGGTAATTTGGAGTTAAATGAAGTAAAAGACGATAATTAGAGGCGCTCAAGGAATTGTTCGGAGTCATTGGATACTGATGGGCGCAAAGCTAGTGAGATCACAAGTTTCTTATACATAAAGACTGGAAATTACTAGGGGAAACCCACTATTTGCTTACGCAGTGCTAAAAAGAGTCCATTCACTAAAGGAAAACAATCCATTGATAAGGGCCACCCCACTTTTCTTCTAAACATAGAAACTGGGTCGTGACACACAAATAACCCTTCTTCTTTTATTGCTCCGATCAAGTGAACCATCTATATAAGCTTCTTGCCGCCATTGCCAGCCTTGGTATGATTGGTATTTGTGATGGGAGTTGAGACAATAACGAACATGTAGTTGAGCCTGTAATGAAGAGGACAATTTCGGTTTTAAGAGTTACTACCAGCGAAAAAGAAAGTAGGAGTCGGGAGAGAATTTCAGGGAAGAAAAAGATGAAGAATGGTTTGGGACAAAGAAGACAAGTGTTGATGGTGGGTTTTTGATAAAGGGTAAAACAGTTAATTTTGGCAATTTTTCAGACCAGGGGTAAAATAATAATTTTACACATCAGGGGAAAAATGGTCATTTTACAATTAGAGGTGAAAAGTCATATTCATCAAGTTTTAAATCAGGGGTAAAATAGTCATTTTACCAAAAAATCGAGAGAAAAGAGAAAAATGGTCATTCTGGGATTTTACACTATTTTATCGAATAATTGTGCTACTAAATGCATCATACCATCTAACTACAGAGTCGCATCAAACATTATCTCAAGTTGCAAACTTCTACGGCTGAATATCTTGAGTATGTTCTGTATGCACTGCAATAAATTAAGCATAAATGCTAACAATTAAATCTCACATAATTGAGAAACCCTAAAACTGGCCATTAATATGGTCGCGACATTAATAAATGTCAAAGCTAGTGGTGCACAAGGAATAACTATGGTACTAGCAAGTGCCAGCCTTGGAAAAACCATAGCCACATTCCCAGCACAAATGAGTAGCACACACATGTGTCAAAAAGCCAAAAAAAAGCCAAAAAGGCCAGAAAAAGCCAAAAAGGACAGAAAAAGCCAAAAAGTCAGAAAAAACAAAAAAAGTATGCGCCAAACAAGCCCTGGCGGTGCTACCAGCAGCACTGGAAATAGTGCTAGCAGTAGCACTAGTGCGAATGCAGGCAGCTAGCGCCAACGCTGCCAGCAACGCTAGTGTTAGCACTAAGTCATGCTATAATTGGCACTAGCACCGTGCTATCCTGTGCTTCCAGTGGCACTATCACTCCTTCCCTACCCTTGCGCGCCTCTTTGTCCTTGCTTGTGGTAGCACCGTCTTTACTTGCCGTACTGGCATGACTTACATTATTCACGTGTTTTGAGTCCATGACTCCACTAACTCCTACAAGAAATCAAAATAATTACATGGGAGGATTCTTCATAGGGTTTTGGTATGGTGGTTACAACAACATGGGCGTGGTAACACCCCATGACGAGGAAGTTACAAAGTAGTGGTAAGACTGAAGCGGTTAATGGAATAGTGGAATCATGGAATCATGGTTTTCCAGAAACTTCCAAGGATAATGGGCGGTTACACCGTTACCCCCATAATCCCCACTACCTCCACTTCTTTACAAACAATTGTGTATACCAACTACTATAAATAGGCTACTTAGCCCATTTCATAAAAACAACAAGCCAATCTTTCTCTAAAGCTCTGTTATTTTCTCAATAGTTCAACATCTCTACACACAATTCAACACACATAATTTCTTCAATTTTCTTTGTTTCTCTCCCCTAATATCAACCCATTTCCTCTCATCGTGACCGAAGCAGGGCGAAACAGCTACTATCTTGGTTTAGACTTGCCGTGTACGATTTTGATTTCTGAATATAAAGAAAGTACTTTTACAGTACATTGTTTTTCCTAGAAACAATTTGTTAGGTACTAACAATTAGAGAACACAATGGGAGATCAATCTCTCGGTTACAAATTCGATTCTTCAACCATATGAAAATTAAATTCTTCAACTGTTTGAAAATAGGGTTGATCTTAGGTCTAGTTCAATCATCAAACTCAATTCAGGATCAACAACCAATCTCAATTATGGTGTTCTATTTCTCAAAATGCTTTCACCAAAAACACCAATACTGCTATTCAAGAAGTGTTACTGGAAATGCCATGAACAACCTACATCGTAGCAGCATTCTGTACCAATCGGAGTGCCTTCTTCAACAATCGCATCTATAAGAGCTTGTTCATGTTTTTGAGTTGGAAGAGACACATCATCAGCGTAACGGCTCATGGTAATCTCTAATCCTTCACCTGCAAGTTCATCTATCTGCTTTGGTTCATTCCCCCATAAAAATAGAGACATTATAAAGATTATGTCTCGAGCAAAAGGAATTGAAGAACGAACCATGAAATTCATAAAATATTTCCATTATAAACCTAAACATTCATTAAAAAGTATTTTGGGTTATGGCATATGGTTTTGAAGAGATATGGGTGGTTTTGCAAGAACGCCGTCGAAAACGTTTTTAAACTACCCTCCAGAAGAACTGGTGCTAATTGGTAAGGAATTTTGGGGTGATTTATATACCAAATGATTTGTATGGATATATTATATAACATGTTAAAATTTTACCCTAATCGTAGGAGCGCTCTAATTGGCGCAAACAAAACGGTCGACTACACGACAACTAAAAACCTATAAAATTTTGCCTGAAAAGTTCGGGACTCTCAGTATCAGGTCTTTTTCACCTAGAAAAAAGACTCCAAATTTAGAAATTCTTTTAGGAAAATTATCTCTTTCTCTTATATAAAGAATGATAGGTAAATCACCTCATTCCGACTTCAGACGAGGATTCTACGGGAATTACGACAAGAAGACCTGAATCTGAATTTTTCTGACAGTGAAAATCGCTAAAATTCTTCATAAAATCACGTATAGTTCTACAAATTTGGTGGTCTAAAGTCCATAATAATTTCATTATGATTCTGAAACAATGAAGTAAACTTACTTGGAACAACAACAAGTCATCAGAAGCAGAAGACATCTCGCAATATGATTCACCAACAAGCTCTTCGTTCTCAGCCCCGGATTCTTCGATTACTTTATTATGGGATGATTTCTCAGGTCCTTGTTCATCTTTGTCTTCTTTTTTAGTGCCCAAATTAACTGTTTACCCTTTATCAAAAACCTACCATCAATATTAAGTCTCATGCTAAGCGCAGAACGAGTAATATTGCGTGGTAAGCACTAGATGGTGGTCATCCAGACAAAGTAAAATATAACTTTTTATTGTTCAATGGTGTGATATCACTAGAAGAGTAGCAGTTGGCTGAGCAAGTTTTTCACTTTCTATGATTGTACTCTTAGGTATATAAAGCATTCTCCTTCTACCGTAACAAAAGCGAGAAGGTATTTGGAACCCTAGTTGGTTGTAGAAAGTGTTGAGGCAATGATGCCGTCAGAACACTAAGATGAGTGTGGAGGCAGTGATTCTACCGTCGGACACAAAGATGAGTGTTATCCGTAAACACTAAGATGAGTGTTGAGGCATCGATTCTGCCGGCAGACACAAAATGAGTGTTATCCGTGAACACTAAGATGAGTGTTGAGGAATTTTTGCCGTCAGTACACTAAGGTGAGTGTGAAGGCAGTGATTCTTCCGTCAGACATAAAGATGAGTGTTAGCCGTGAACACTAAGATGAGTGTTGAGGCATTGCTGCCGTCAGGATACTGAGATGAGTGTGGAGGCAGTGATTTTGCCGCCAGACACAAAGATGAGTGCTAGCCGTGAACACTAAGATGAGTATAAAGGCAGTGATTCTTCCGTCAGACAAAAAAGATAAGTGTGGAGGTAGTGATTCTACCGTCAGACACAAAGATGAGTGTTAGCCGTGAACACTAAGATGAGTGTTGAGATATTGTTGCCGTCAGAACACTAAGATAAGTGTTGAGGAAGTGATTCTGCCGTTAGACACAAAGATGAGTGTTAGTCGTGAACACTAAGATGGTTAAAACTTGAGCATCAATATTCAAGGAATTCAATCAATGTAAGTTACGCGACTTGAAGCGAGTTCATTCCTGACATAAGGTGCTTAAGTTTTTATGCAGTGCATACAAAACATTTTCAAGAGAAGCTTATAACTTGGGGTAATGCTTGATGCGATTCTGCAATTAGATGGTATGCATCTAATTAGCATTTTGTTCAGAAATGGTGTCGCCTCTGTTACGAATGTTCACAATTTTGTATAATCAGTTATTCTGATTAATACAAATAGTTTACATGGTTTCCTATGAAATAATCGAGGGTTTAGCTGAGTAAAGTCCTGAAATTACTAAGGCCCATATATGCAAAAGAGATTCAAGGATAATTTAGCCAGGAGATGAATATCCCTTCTCAATTTTCTTACAAAATGTATGACAAGAGTAATATTCATAATTATGATACTTGATCAGGAATTTATGTATATTTATTTCATGCTTCTGCATCTATGCAAAAGCGATAAAAGAGCTTCAAGGCTAATTTATCCAGGAGCTGAATATTCTTTCTCACTTCTCTTGAGGAATGTAAGATAGGACTAATATTCATAATTCTGATGTTTATCAGAATTTTATACGTATTTATTTCATGCTTCTGCATCTAGGCAAAATAAATAAATCAATGAGCTTAGTTGTCGGATTTTACCAGCAATTTTGATTTGATGATGCTCCGATGATGTCAAATAATCGTTGAAGGATCAATAGTTGATGTAATAGTGCATGTAGGATGATAGAATGTCGTCTGGAGAGCATAAACTAGTGAGCGTGGATGATTTGTATGATGGAGAGACCAAAATTGACCCGTGTAAAATCATACTGCCATGGAATATCCCTCGTCTGGTAGAATATCCTTTGTTCTTTGGATGAGAGAACCGCTGGTGGTGTTGTAATTGTGAGTATGTTGGCATCGTGAGATCTCCAACAAGATGCGACGTAAGTGGGGACCTTAGTAGAAGTTAGGACTTCACGTCAAGTAATCCCTTATGATAGGATTCATGGCTGACAACCTCATAAAAAATGGTGAGAGCCTCATGGTTTGGTGGTGGATTTTTGACAAAGGAGAAAATTGTAATATTGTTTTTCACCTAGCTGCAGAAGCATGGAATAAATATGTATGAATTCCTGGCCCGGAATCATAATTATAAATACATACTGCTATCTTACATTCCGCAAGAGAATTGATAATGCATATTCAGCTTGTCGCTAAATTTGCTCTGTAGCTCTCTCTATATTTATGTACTTCCAGAATTTCACGGGTTTACTCAACTAAACCCTCGTTATTTCATGTACATTCATATAAATTATTTGTGCTAGTCAAACACTGATTACACGAAATTGCGGACATTTAAAATAAAGGCTACCCCATATCTGAATAGACGCTAATTTAGATGCATACCATCTAATTGCAGAGTTGCATCAAGCATAATCTCAAGATTGTAAACTTCCACTGTTGAATCTCTTGAATGTGTTCTGTATGCACTGCATAAGAGTTAAGTACAATGCTAACATTAAAATCTCATGCGACTGAGAAACTTAAAATAGGCCATAAACATAACCACGATATTTACGAATGTCAAAGCTAGTTGTGCATAAGCAATAACCATAGCACTAGCAAGTGATAACTTTGTAAAAACCCTAGCTAGGCTTCTAACGCAAATAAGCAACACACACATGTGCCAAAAGTTAGAAAGAAAAGCCAAAAAGGCCAAAAAGCTAACAAAGCCACTAAAGTTAATATGCCAAACGAGTACCAAGGAAGAAATGGGCTTGCTAGTGCCCACGCTAAGGATTTAGTGCAACCAGCAACACTGGTGCGTGTGCTAGTACAAAAGATAAGGCCTTAGCACTACCAGCAGCACTGGTAAGGCCTTAGCTGCTAGCGGTAATACTAATGCAAATTTTCCTCTTCTCCCTTAGCGTGACTTTCAACCCTTTACTCTTGTTTTTTCTATTGGCACCAATACTTAGCCAAAATCGTGATGTGTTAACACAAGTTCATAAATGGATTCATCTTACAACAAACTACACTAACTCTACAAGAAATCAAATAATAATGGGGGGATAAAACATGGGGTATTGTTGTGGCGGTTATATCAACATGGGTGTAACGACATCCCATGATAAGGAAGTTACAAAGTCATGCTAAGAGCGTAGCGGTTAATAGAGTAGTGGAATATTGGTTTCTCAAAGATTCCAAGACGATTAAGCCATTAAAACCACGACTTCCACTTCTCCATCTCTTCACTATCCCCACAACTTTTCAAGGAAATGTGTGAGCTCTTTACTATTATAAATAGGCTCTTTAGTCCATTTGAAAAAAAACAAGCTTACGAATCCCTCAAGCTCTGTTACCTTTCTCAATAAATCTAAAACTTTATATACAATTCAACACACTTTTTCCCCTATCTCTCTTTGCTTCCCTCCCCTAAGATCAACCCATTTCCTCTCATTATGATCGAAGCAGAGCAGAATAACTACTATTGTGGTTTAGGCTTCCTCTGTACGATTTTGGTTTTCGAATATAAATAAAGTACTTCTACAGTACATTTTTTTTCCTGGAAATAATTTTTAGGTACTAACAATTGGCGAGCACAGTGGGAGATCAATCTCTCGGTCACAAATCCAGTTTTTTAACCATCTAAAAATCAATTCTTCAATCACTCAGAAATGGTGAATCTTAGGTCAGGTTCAGCAACTTATCCCAATCCAAGTTCAAAACCCACTTCGAAGGATGGTAACACCAGTGGTGGAGCTCCAGAAATTGTTTCTCAAAACAACACCACTGAAAACACCAAAAATCCTCTTCATATAACTGAAGGTGCAAAAAAAAAAAGCAGGCACCACTGACCATGACTGATTTGATGAAACGGCAAGATACCTTGGATGAAAAGTAGGCATGGCCATTACCCAGAAGGAAGTTCTCACTTTTCTTAAGACTCTAACGGAGCAGTTATCACCGGAACAACGCCATAGTCAAATGGAGAAAGCTAAGAACATAACTTCCGGCAGAGCCAACACGTCGAGATCTAACATCTAGGAAAATGATGAAGTACATATTATCGTTAATTGTGTACCAGAAACAAATCAACCACAACAAAACTTCGTTACTCGTGAAGATCTGGCACATGCGAAATCATGGAAATGAAGATTCATCCTCATTCCACCAGCATCAACCACCTTACCCAACTGAAATCTAGAGGATTGCACTTCCAAACGGGTATTCCTCTCTCCCATTCTCATTTTATGATGGCACCGGGAATGCTCGAGAACATGTTTCTTGATTCTTGGTATCATTAGGATGTATGAATATAACCAAGTATTTCGGTTCAAGGAGTTTTCCAAATCTCATACGGGAAGAGCTTACACCTTGTACAACAATCTCACCCCAAACAACATCTCCAGTTGGTCCCAGATGTTTAATGCCTTTTACAAAAAGTATTTCTTCGTATCTGAGGAAATCACTCTCTCGGACCTGGGAAGAATGTTCCAAAGGAATAACAAACACCCCAACGAATATGTAAAGAGGTTCAGAACACAAGCTCTCGACTTCCATGACCAAAATATAACTGAACAACAATTGGTGGAGCTTTGTATTAATGGTATGATTCCTGTTTATCGTATTTTATTAGAAAATTTACGATTTTAAAAATTCTCTAAGCTACACGAAGCCACCAAAAGATCGGCAACAACTGCCCCAGATTTGTTGGAAAGAGCAAGGCCCTCAAGAGAAGAAATCCATGGAGACACTCGTGGGATTAGATGCCTGGTGAACAATTAATATTCTACCCAACGCTCCATAGGTGTTGTTACTGAGGATAGAGGCAAAAGGAAGGAAGAATCTTAATCAACATCACATACTAAGCACGCCGCGTCGAGTCCAGCAAAATCCCCAGTATCAACTCAAGGATAAGACTCAGCCGAGACTTTGTATCAGCCATGAAAAACCAAGACGGATCTGACAATCCCAGATTTCCCCTTTACCATAGAGGAAGTCCTTGAACTACTGGAATTATAGGTAGAAAACGGATCTATCAAGTTACCACCTGTGCGGAATCTACCCACCAAAGAGGACATTTCCAATCCGAAATAATGTTACTTCCACAAAATTCGCCAACCATCCCACCAGTGAGTGCAATGGTTTAAGACGCATCTTCAAAGAAAAGATCGACTAAGGAAAAATATTCCAGGGGACTGAAGGCGTCCACGGAGATCCTCTCCCAGTCAGGAGCTTCACCCTCTCTGGGGACTCAATAAAAAAAACTTTTCAATCCATGATGAAGCACATATGTGAACTCCTTTACTTATCGAAGGCGCAACGAAGAGATATTTTCATCGCCCTCAATCGTATTGTATCGGGTAAGATTCTATTCTTCACAAAAAAACTACTGACTTCCCCAAGACCGCTCTAGAAGACATAATCATCGAACATAATGAGAAGCCTAACTGGGGATTTCTCACCATCGCCTACCTCAAGGACACCAAGTTCGAGCAAACAATGGTTAAGAATTCTGAAGGGAAGTTTATGAGTGCTTATAGCTATATCACTCTCAGAATAAAAATGGGTGATACACAGAAACATGCCAAGTTCCACATTGTCAAAGAAGATCCAAGCTATGACATGGTTCTAGGACGCCCATGGATCCGTAGTAACAAAATGGAACAAGATGTATCTCTTTCGCCGGTGTCACCGCCTCCAAAACTCTCAAACAGGCATGCAAATCCCGAAGAATTCCTATCAGACGAGTTTCTCCGCGGAATGAATCTGGATGTGAAGCAGCTGCCAGGAGAGGACACAGGATCATATGTCCAAAGGTTTCACACACAAGTAAGTCATATCCAACCAACTCCTTTCCAACCAGCGATCCCACGTCCCATCAAATCTTGGGGACTTGACCCGGATATCAACCCTACTCTGACTCGGCGATGTGAATGGGAAGCTGATCCTTTTTAAAAATTTATCAAATGGGTATTTATTGTCTCTATTGGAGATAAGAAAATTAACGACACGGTCATTCAGAAGACATGTCATGAAGATAAGAGGCATGAACCCGATTCCTTCCATGTCGGAGATACATGGGGAAAATTACAGACTTTCCTGAAGATGAAACTTGTCTTATCACTGAAGCCTTGATCAGTGGTTACTACAAACTTGTCAATACTGACAAGCCAGAAGGAGAGGTCATACATGGAAAATGGCTTAAAGCTCACAACGCTTAAAGCAGTCTACTACCACCCCACAACATTTCCCAGTTTTATGCAATATTTGTAATTCCTCCAAAATGTTTGCAATATCTTGCAATCATACTTAGGATTTCAATTTATTAATCAAGCAAAGTATTATTTCTTTCAAAAAATATATCCTTGCAAATCTTCAAAAAATCTTTACCTACTGAAAATCCCAAAATAAAACCACAAAAAAGCTGTATATATCAGAAAAAAACCCTATAAGACTCACGAAGTCTAGAAAAACTCCTTGAATACTGGTTCAACACCTTCAACATAGATTTTCTCCATCTTCTCAAGAGCTTCAGTCGCAAGCTTCAACTACCAAGACATCCTTTCAACTTCATATTTAGGTTTGTTCAATGTCTTCAAACTTGGAGTCGTACCTAAAATGACGACGAAACCATGCTACATCAAGCTTAGCCCTTTCAGCCTCGTCCAAGGCATCTTTTCATTCTTGAAACACTAGTTCAAATATTTCCTTACGAGGAAGATAAATCATCTCACGCACAGTCGGCAAGAGCAGGGACACATCATTCTCCAGAGCACGATAGTTCTTAGGATTACCAACGAAGAAGTGGTCGTACTTCTTCCATATTTTGGTATACAACTCATCATAAGAAGATGGGAAAGTGAAGCCACCAATGCACACATAATCAAATCTAGTCCTTTTAAACTCTAAGTCAAAGCTAACTCTAGCATTCAGATACTCGAGAAGAGCGGTTTCCGTCATATCAGCATTCTATGCAGTTACGCCATTCAGAGTATTTTCTTCAACAATTGCATATGGAATAGATTTCTCATTATTTTGGATTGGATAAGGCACATCACCAGCATCACGACCTATGGTAACCTCCAATTCTTCACATGCAAATTCATCTCTCTGATTCCGCTCATTTCCCCCGTAAAAATAGTGATATTATAGAAATTACGTCTAAAACATAAGGAATTAAAGCACAAGCGATAGAATTCATAAAATATGTCTATTATAAACCTAAACATTCATTAAAAAAAATTTGGGTCATGGCATATGGCTTAGAAGAGATACGGGTTGTTTTGCAAAAACATCGAAAAAATGTTTTATACTACCCTCCAGAAGAACTGAAACTGGCGCTAATTGGTAAGAAATTTGGGGGTGACTTATATAAAAATGATTCATATGGATGTCTACTACAACACTAAAAAAGGGTATGATAATCGGATAATCAATCTAATAAGGGCAAATAAAACGGTCGACCACATGAAAGCTGAAAACCTACAGGATTCTTCCTGGAAAAATTCTGGACGCTCAGTGTCAGGTATTTTTCACGTATCAAACGGACTCCAAATTAATAAATTATTTTTTCAAAAGTTATCTCTACCTATTATCTAAATAAAGAGGGGTCAATCACCTCATTCCGACTTCGGACGAAGATTCTACGGCCGTCACGGTAAGAAGAACTGAATCTGAATTTTTAAGAGTTATGGATGGTTGTACATGTTTGGTGGTTTAAGAGTTATAATCAGGATATTATGGTTCTTAAATGATGGTGTAAACTTACTTGGAGATGTGACAAGCCATCAGAAGCAGAAGGAATTTCATAACGTGACTCGACACAAAATTATTTGTTTTTCAGCTCCGGATTCTTCAATTTCTTTTATTTGGAATGATTTTTCGGGTCCATTATCATCTCGGCCTTCTTTTTAGGTACTTCCAATCACAAAGGTACTCTCTGATACTGGGAGGTTCGCATTGCCATTCATCTTAGAGTATTGATTATTCGTAACAGTTACATTTTATTAAAATTCAACAGGGCGAGAATCTCTGCAACTCAAGAATTTTCAAAGAAATCCCACTTACAACATAAGGAGCAGAGATGCCAATCCTTGTTGGGACACAAAACTTGAAAGGTTGAGTACTCGAATTACCCTGATGAGTTATGGATCCAGACTGTATAAAAGTACTCGTCAGGAAAAGATATAACTATACTTCATAAAAAAAAATAATAAGAGAAAATACAAGGGGATTACCTTCATCAAAAGATGGTCTTAACTTCCAGGAATAATTACCAGTAGTCTCTTCTCTCCTGATCGAGGAACGACCTTCGCTGCAATATCAGGTGCAAAGTGTGCTGGGAACCACGACAGCAAATAACGAATTAAACACTTAAGTACTGAGTGAAGAATGATAATCAAATTAAAGATGATTCGAAAAACCTGTGTCAAATTGATGACTGAATCATACTTCGCTATAATTCATACTAAGGTTTGGGCGATCTGCTAACTCCTTTCCAGAAGGCACACCACGCACACTAGAAGGCTCATTTAAAATGAAGCTCTTGAGAAGGGTGAGTTGTGCACTCCAGAAATTAGTATATTCACCAGTAGCACGTCCTTTTCTACCATCCTGGAGAAAAGGAATGCTTTGACCAGAAATAGTATGAGTTCCCTCAGATTGCTGAAGTATGTTTATAGAAGACGCCTTGGTAGGGTGACGAGAAATACACTGATCAAAGTCCATTTTCCGAGATGCCCTATCAATATTGTAACTTTACAGGTATAAATGTCGCCACGAACAACAAAGATATATCCTGGAGTACAACTAATCAAAAAAGTGCCTTTACCAACTGCAGTAATATTACCTTCATCGCCTGAACCAGAATGTAGAAGAATATTAGGGCTCTCAGCAAAAGTACCAGATGGAATCACGTGTGGAAGCTTCGAACCCCAAGGTCTGAAGTTCACCTTCTTATCAATATCCATTAAACTAATAAGACTAACGGAAGAAGGCTTCTTCTTACTCCAACAAATTATTGTAGCATACTCCATCTCTGTACTCAGATAAAAAGGCTTGGTCTTTGGCGCATATTCAGGAATATGTTCCCACAACCAGGTTGTATAAACATAACAGGGATAAAAGACTATATCTTTGCATGACCGTTAGAAATTCTCATGTCATGGATAAAATTACCCAAATGAGAGTACAAAGAGCCAAGAAACAGATTACCAAGGGGAAGAGTCTTTCCACTAGCGAGCACAACTGCAAGCGGGACAAGTGAAGACTTCACTTGACCAGCAGGAGAATCTTCGAAAATGTCTCTGGAAAGCCAAAGTAAAAGGAATACAGCAATGCATAAAGGATCGTCATCAGCAAGACCGTCAACACTCGTACTTCCGTTCCACCAATAGTCATCCCAAGATGAATAATTCTTATTGTTGCAGTGAATGGATTTCCGCAATTCTTCTATTTTCTGAACAAGGGTGATACCCTTTTTCTTCTCTTCGTCGTACCACTCAAGCGGAATGCTACCGATAATAGGAAGTTGCAGCAATATTTCCATATTCTCTAAGGTGATTGTTAATTCACCCCAAGCACATACTACTGAATTTACTGGACCACACCAACGAGAAGCAAATGCAAGCATTCCCTTCGTGTCCTTGATAATGTTCAAAGTCTCAAACACCTGCATGACATGGAATATCTTAGCATGTCGTTTAAAACCAATTTCACCTAAGGGTTCTTCAATATAACTTTATCCCATCCTTTCCATTCAGACTGAGGAGTTTGGCATGTCTTGAAATGAACAAACGAAGGCATGTATTCTCTTCTCTCCAAACAACACCTGACAAGAGCTAGTGGATAAATATCCTGATGGTGAGAACTGCTATAGATATTCAAGATAAAATTGCCAACATAAACAGGATCAACAACCTCTTCAACGACACCATCAAAAAGCCTATCATAGATGCTGGGCACATTGTCTAAAAAAATAGCATCAGATTTCTCGCGTCGATCATGACTAGAAGCAGTGGTAGCATTATCTTCCTTATTGGTAGACATCTACAAGCGGTTCGAATAATATTCATGCCAACTACTGGGCAATCATGCACAAGGTTTGGTTCTATTTTGTATATATATAGTATTGTTATGCAAATACGTGCTTATATATATATATATATATATATATATATATATATAAATTAAAACCAATATCAAGGAAAATTACTACAAACTCTAGCATATCTGTTTAAAGCTTAACAATGCTGCAATGAAGCCAATAAAAAATTATCACAATCAGAGATAACAATTGTGGAGTTGAAATTCACTCACAAAGAGCTGTAATGAGAAGATAAGTGACAAGTAAATAACATGCTTATGCAATGAAGCAAGTAAAAAAATTGGAAAGAGTAGCAAACACTCACATAATCAAAAAAAAAAAAAAGAAGCTTACCTGGTCAGTGCCAGAAATCAGCCGGAAATTGACCGATGGTGAGTGGCTGTTGGTGGCGCCGGCGGGAGAAGTTGCTGCTGCTGTTGGAATTGCTAAAGAGAAAGAGGAAGAGGTGAAGGTGTTGGCGTGAAAAAGATAAGAAATAATAAGGGTTTACTCCCTTTTATCGTTTGCACATAAATTAATTAAGATATTTCCCACTAATACTAATAGGTAATATAGTGGTAATAAGGATAGTTCCCACAAGGAGCTGTGACTTGTTGTTTTTCTTTGACTTCTTATGTAACCAAGAGGTGGGATTGTAATGAATAAAACTAAGTAAGATAATGAAAGAAAATAAAAACAAAGTAAATAAAGATTGAGATCAAAGTGATAAAATACTGATTAGAGGTTTCATCTTCTGTCACCAAACAAGCTCTTCAATCGATTAGAGATAACGTTCAATCCTTCTTATATCAATAACCCTAGAGCATCCTATGGGATAAAATCTTCATATGAACATGTTCTATGGATTTTTACACATGCTAAGTGTAACCGTATCCTCAACGAAATGGAGTTGTTTTAGTTTAGTTTAGATTTGTAGTTTGCTCGAGGACTAGCAAAAGACAAGTGTGGGGGAATTTGATAGGTGCATTATTTGCATTAGTTGGATACTCTAATTCATTGAATTCTTGTTATTTTAATATAATTATGCTTTGATTTTGTTTGTATATGATTTTCTAAGGAATTTTGAAGTGTATTCAACCAAAGAAGATCAAAGGAGTTGATTACGACACGAAATGAACAAGGAAGTCAAGTTATGCCAATGGAGAAGGGAAAAAAGACCAAATTTTTTAACTCATTCAAATCCAGGAGTTATTAATAATACTTTTAATATAACGATAATACGAAGCCCACGTAAAAAGAATAAGGTCATTCCGAGTTCGCATGAGGAAGTTATGAGAAAAACTGCTGAAAAGAAATTACTGAAACACTCATCAAAATAATCAGTAAATAACAGGGAAATTTAATTACTGATTATAGCCAGTTTCGGGTATAGAAGAACTTCGTTTTTGAGCTCCAACAATCGGTAGATAACATGGAGATCGAGTCTACCGATTATGACTCGACGGGAGCCACTTCTAAGACACGTTTTTGACTTCTAAATCATGGAAACATGGTCCCAGCAAGATTTTAAACCCTAGAAGGAAAGGATACTTGAGGGCCAAGCATTGAAGGCTATAAAAGAACACATCTAAGTCTCAAACAATACATCTTAATATTTTATCTTCCATATCTCTTAAGTAATCTCTTATCTTCTACATCAAAAACCTAGGGTTTTCCCCAAGGGGGAAACCATTCTTCTTCTTTGTATATTTTTCATGGGTTTTAGTAAATCCATGAGTAGGTACCTTTGTTCTATTGGTTGGGGATGTAGTTGGAAGTCCTAGACATGTAAATCAATCTGTCTGGTTAGTTTTAATGTTAATGATCTCTTTTATCGCTTACATTCTACTGTTTATATCGCCATGTATGATTGAAGACTTGCTCGTTTAAGTTGCAAATTGAATGATTTTGTGTTCATATCTAAAGCTAGACTAGGGTTTGAGATCCGGGATTGCCGAAGAACTTTAATCACAAGTAGTACAACATAGTTGGTAACAACGGGATGTTGCCATGCTACTATGTGTAGAATCTTAACCTAGGTTAAATCCTTGTGGCTCTTGCGCCAGATTTCTTAGAATAACCTCAACTCACAAAGAGTGAGAAATCAAGAGTTGTGGAGAAACTATTTTTCCCGTCGAGTTGTGGAGAAACTTAATCCTAGTATAGAGCAACTTGAGTCCTCTCTATATTTCCCGGTTGAATTTCTAGAGTTACTTTATATCAATATTCAAACCCTAATTGAATAATATTGGTTTATCACAGTGTCTATACAAGCCTGTATGAAAGCTCATAACGAGTTGTATACGAACATACCTGGTCGAAACTCTGATTTCTAACGTTTCGACATAATCAGCTTGGAAAAACGTACCAATGAGTGTAGAATGGGGCAAAATGTTCTAAACAACATATGTTCCCCTATGTGTATATTACGATATACTAAAAGCGCGTCCTATTCCGAGTAACAGTCTAAGAGATATGACCTAAACCCTAGACGAAATACAAGCTGAAAACTATCAGAATTTTGTCTAAAAATTCATGGAAGGTTGTTGTTTGCTCCGTTTGACAGCCAAAACGAGCTCTAACCTAGATCCTTTAGCAATAGGAGATAGCTGACGATTTTTCAATTGTGAATTGGGATCAACCATCGAAAACGGACATCATTTGAAGAATCTACAACGATTTTACTATAGAGAGTTATATCGTTGATTTTTTTACGACGAAAATCAACGAAGTTTTTCGTTCATTTACATAATAATAATGGTCTTCAGAGCATATAGGTTTAAAAAGCATATAGATTTTAAGAGCAAATAGGTAGAAGAAGGAAGAAGTAATAATAATAATAAAAAGATCTATGGGACCATCGACATATGACAGGCCTTAGCCGGTCCCCAATCATATATATTTTTATTATTCTAGGTTTTATTATTATTTTATCCTTTACTTAGGGTTTCCTTTTCCTATTAAAACTCTTTTGCTCTTTCTACCAAAATCCTAAGATTTTTTTTTACTTTAAAAACCAAATAGCTACGCAGAGCAATATAGAATGGTCCCACAACCAGTTGGGAAATTCAGGCCCACGCCATGAAATGTGCTTATATCAATATTGAGTCGCGAGTATTTTGGTAGAACACGAGTTTGATGGTTGCGGAACCATGATTCGCATATCATATGGTCTCTCTAGCAATATTTTGATATATTTGGTAATAATATTTAGGAAAAAGAGAATTTTGATGTAAAGACCAACTGGTGTGAATACCAAAATTTAGGAAATATTAAAATAATAATATTTTAATATATTAGCTGGTTGTGAGACCATTCTATATTGCTCCGGTAGCTATTTGGTTTTTAAAGTAAAAAAAATCTTAGGATTTTGGTAGAAAGAGCAAAAGAGTTTTAATATGAAAAGGAAACCCTAAGTAAAGGACAAAATAATAATAAAACCTAAAATAATAAAAATATATATGATTGGGGACCGGCTAAGGCCGGCCATATGTCGCTGGTCCCACGAATCTTTTTATTATTATTATTACTTCTTCCTTCTTCTACCTATTTGCTCTTAAAATCTATATGCTTTTTAAACCTATATGCTCTGAAGACCATTATTATTATGTAAATGAACGAAAAACTTCGTTGATTTTCGTCGTGAAAAAATCATCGATATAACTCTCTATAGTAAAATCGTTGTAGATTCTTCAAATGATGTCCGTTTTCGATGGTTGATCCCAATTCACAATAGAAAAATCATCAGCTATCTCCTTTTGCTAAAGGATCTAGGTTAGAGCTCGTTTTGGCTGTCAAACGAAGCAAACAACAACCTTCCATGAATTTTTAGACAAAATTCTGATAGTTTTCAGCTTGTATTTCGTCTAGGGTTTAGGTCATATCTCTTAGACTGTTACTCGGAATAGGACGCGCTTTTAGTATATCGTAATAGACAAATAGGGGAACATATGTTGTTTAGAACATTTTGCCCCATTCTACAGTCATTGGTATGTTTTTCCAAGTTGATTATGTCGGAACGTTAGAAATCAGAGTTTCGACCAAGTATGTTCGTATACAACTCGTTATGAGCTTTCATACAGGCTTGTATGGACACTGTGATAAACCAGTATTATTCAATTAGGGTTTGAATATTGATATAAAGTAACTCTAGAAATTCAACCGGGAAATATAGAGAGGACTCAAGTTGCTCTGTAAGGGATATGAGAGTTCGGGGAAGTTTAGAGAGTGAGAAATCAAGAGTTGTGGAGAAACTATTTTTTTGTTGTTGAAGAACAAGAAGAACAAAGAATAGACGACGGTTTCTTCAACCATTCTGTCACGGTTTCTTCATCCCAATTGCAACATTTATTGTCATCTTTGCAACGTTTATCCTCAGCTCTGAAACACTTGCTTTGTAACAGTGAGTCTGTAATTCCTATAAACGTTGCAAACTCGATGTTTTATAATTTTCTCTTTGTTTCATCTTTGTAAGTAACTTTTGAGCCATGAATAAATATTCTGAGATGTTGTTTACCATGATGAGCTAATTCTCACGTAACCAAGGAAATGGAGGAAGCTATTCACGCATGATTGATTGGTAATTATTTTATTTTCTCTAGTTTAATTATATAATTTACTTAATCTGGTTCTGCAGAGTTTTAAATTGTTTGTGTAATTTTCTTAATTATTTGTGATTCAACTTGATATGTTATATTTTGTTAAATCAGCTGATAATCTATGCTTAATGGGTACAAATAATATTTAAGAATATGCATGATTATTAGTGAATTCAGAAATAAAAAGACTTAAAAGTTGACTAGGGTTTTGAAATATTAATAACATCATTCAATCATGTGAAAGTAGTGGAATCCAGTGTCTTGGTTAGTTTTGAAATCCTGAAATCAATTTTTCATTCTAAAATCAAAATCTTCACAAGTTCTGAAATAAACCCTTTCTTACCACTATCACAAACTCAACAGTAGTGGAAGTGGTCTCTCTAGACCTTTGTGAATAATGGAGTTTGATCGTTGTATCCCTGGTTGCTTTCTTTGAATGGGAATCTCGTCATAGTGTCACATAAAGAGATGATTAAGGAATCATTCGCCGTTACCAAACGTTAACTGGATCAATATACTTAACTATCTTTCGCTAGAATCATTCATCACCAACCGTAGAATAGCATCTAGATCAGTGTTATCACCAAAACTCTTTTTATTACTGGATACGAAAGTTCTCGACAACTAGATTCTATTCGTCTGGGCCACCTAGTAGTAGATGAATCAAGGTGTAACCTAATCGAATACTTTAAGCTTTGTGAATTTAGGTTGATCCTAGTGTTAAACTCTTAGATCAAGGTCCACTTGTTGATGTTGTCTTCACTCGCAACTGCTCCACAGAATCCCTCTGCAAGGTATCGTGATTTCTACTTGTGTACGAGTCAACGGATGATTACTTATCTCATAACTCATACTAGCATTAGAATGATCAATAGATTAATCCAATTGTGCACTTGAACAATCTAGAAACAATTCATAAATCCTAGATTTAGTGAAAACAAACAATAATGATTAAAGCTCCAAATATACTTGTATTAAATAATAAAGCTTCATGCTTAGAACATTGAATTAATCATTAATCAACAAAAGAATTAGCTATTCATATTACAAAGAAGATTGATTTCCCCCTAAAGGGATAAACCCTAGGTTTTTGATGTAGAATATAATAAGAGACTAAAAGATGTGTAATAATAATAATAAATGTCTTCTTTTATAGCCTTCAATGCTTGGCCCTCAAGTATCCTCTCTTTCTAGGGTTTAGAATCCTTTCGGGACCGTGTTTTCCTTGTTTTAAAAGCCCAAACGCGTGCCAAACTACCCTAGTTACGGTTAGTTTCAACCTAAGAAAACCAACTGAAATTTTGACACAAAAATCTCTCCAAACTTCGTCAGATTTACGGTTGGATTCGAATCCAGAATTCCAACCGTAATTATTTCTAGACAGTTTTTGTATTTCACCGTTTTGGTCATAACTCCCTCATCCGTTGTCCGATTGATCTCATTCTTTTTGGGTTGGCTTCGTATTTCAATTATATACAAGATATAAATAAGAAAATATTCATATCTCTTCAAATTATTTTACGGTTGGCTTTGATAGTCTAAAGCTAACTGTAACTTTTCCTGGAATTTGTTGTCCAAAATTGACTTTGTTTAAGATTGGAGTTTGGGATAATTTCGCAACCGTAAATCTTCCTGGAATTCTTATTTTAAAGTTTTTTTCCCATATTTGGGACTCTCTTTTTCATGCTGGAATGAACTCTTTTCCTCTTCTTAGCTCCCTTTAACACCATTTCCATTGATTTCGGATGATTCACCTAATATAACACATAAGATAGAAAACAAACGTAATAAAAAGTAATATGCAAGAATTATAGGAAATATTAGTATGGAATTGACATTAGAAACATGTGAATTATGCACTCATCAAATTCCCCCATACTTAGCTTTTGCTAGTCCTCGAGCAAACTAATATCTAAACTAACCTAAACTAATATACAACAACTCCATTTCGTTAAGGACACGGTTACACTTAGCATGTGCAACCATCCTTTAGACCCCTAGGTGTCCCCACTGGACGAGTTATAGTCTCGTGAGGCTTTAAAAGAGGTATACCCATAAACCTAATTTCCAACTTTCAAACATTCCAGCGCACATGCATCCAAAGAGCTATGAGGACATAAAGTTTCTGCGCACTAATAATAAGAAGTTTCAAAGAACATTATTCTCATGGTTAACTCTTGAGATATGAGAAAACCACCATATGAAAGAATCCAGGTTCGAGAGCGACCGAATGTTTCTGCCTCACCAATATGGTTTTATGAAATTGACACTCAAAAGAAGAATTTTATGGTTTTCATGTGTGCAGGCAGAAGTGAAGATAGAAATCCTGCACACGTTGAATGGTGGGAAGGAAAGGTAACCTTCCGAATTATATGAAAATTTTATCCCATAGAACATGGTAAGAAAAAAACCACCTTTTTTTTATGACCTCTAAGAAAGGAAATCAACCACTATATAAGGATGGGAATGCTTACTTACCTTCTCACCCAATCGGCAATCAACACCACTCTCACATCATCCAATAGAAACGTCTTCGGTCTTCAACTGTTGATGAACTCTTGAACTTGGTAGAACCTTGACAATTGTAACTCTTTTTTCTCAAATTCTTGTTGTTTGAAACTTCTTTATAGATTTCTTTTTCCCCACGGCCTTATTGAATGAATACAAACTAAAACAATAAAAACAAATTTTTCTTGTTTTTTTTCCCCCGATTTTTTCTCTCTAGAACTTCAAAATAACATAAAAACTGAAAAATAAAATAAAATAAACAATGAAACTACTATGGTCATGGGATAAGTATTTTACCACTTGATTCTTCACAACTTGTATTGTCTTGATATCTGGAACTTCACTAATTCTTATCTTTCTTTTTTTTTTCTCTTGTACATAAGTCTTCAACATGTATATATAATTTTGCTCCTTGTATTGTTGCTTTACTCGAATCTGAAATTTGCTTTTTCTTGTACTGTTGCTTGTACACCTTGAATTCTTCAACTTTCCTTCAAATTTATAATGCTCCGCTTGTTGATGATGTGGTGTTTCTATGAACCTGTTATTGTCGAGAGAATGGTGCCAACTGCAAACAAGACTACAAGATAGAGTTAGCAATTATGATAACACCCTCATGATTGATAGAAATAGCAATCAAGAGATCAAAAAGTAGTGCTGAAATTGGTGCGAGGTTGGGTAGCTCATCATTCTACCCGGAGTTTACGCAGATGAAACACTTTAAACGGAAAATTTAGGCATGTACAAAAAATTGCAGGTCTGGTACCTCACTCATGGGTATTGAATGATCAACTTCTCTAATATTGTATTCTTTTAGCATTTAATTTTTCACTAGCAGTTTATTCCCTTTTTGTCAGCTCTAGCCTCTCAACAACTAAGCAACTCGGAAATAGTTCTATAATACTTATAAGTTCAGTTATATCGGTGAAAAATATGTATGCAATCTTAGCTAGAAGTATACAAAGTGACTCTAAAATCTCTAAAAGTTGGAGGTTTTCATGCAAATATGTACAAAAAGTTAAAAAATTCTACCTATAAAAGTAAAGACTAATAAACTCTATATGCTTAATAACTCCCCCACACTTAAACTTTACATTGTCCTCAATGTAAATTGAATCTTCCAATGTAAAATCAAGATGGGAAAATCCTAATATGATATGAAAAACTAATAAAAATGAAAAGATGAAGATAAAAATACAAAACCAATGGTTTTCCTCCCATTTAGCGCTTAGTTTAACGTCCTCAACCTAACCTTCTGGTTATCGCCCGTAAACCAATAATCTGAAAATCTAGGGATCTACCCAGATGATAATCTACAGTTATATTAACAACTTCACACAATGATTAACATAAAATAACAATAATGAAATTGTTATTGTATGGATGTTACCCCCATACTTAGTCTTTTCTACATTTGGAAGTATATAAAGAACATAGAACAAGGTAACTTGTTTGGGTTCCTCTCGGTGAACCTGCACAGTGTTAGAATCAAACACATCTAGTGGCAGATATTTAGAAGAACATAAATCCAATCATAAGTGAGTTATCTTCTTAAAAGTTGGATTAAAAATTCTTTGAAAAACTACTTCAGTCAGGGGAGAACGAAACGATCACTAGAAATAGAATTATCAAAAGGATTAGACAAACCTTCCTCTATCTCTTGTATTGGATTATTTACCTAATGTGTATCATGGTCCTCTATCAAACTTTCTAACCGTACTTTATTAGTATCTGCTTCGATCGAAATCTTAGCATCATTATAATCCCTTTCAAGCTTAATTGGGTCTTCCACGAAATCAATCAATTTGGTTTCCTTCTTAATCACCATCTCTTCAACAACCTCGTTATCCGATTCAGAATCTTCTCCCAGAAAGTCTAGTTCATCGGTGCACATCCTTGGGTATTCTTTATGAGTCTCCGACGAAGGAATAATTGGTTCAACTGCTTGTAAAAAATATTGTAATTCGGATATTCTTTATAACGTTGATATGCGTTTGAGTATGTCACATCATTTGTAACAATGGTTTGGTTATACCAAGGCTCCTCCTTTTAAATAGGTGAATGATCTTTATTTTGATACGGAGCTGGAATAACTTCATCTTTGTTACAAGGAATTTCAAAAGGTTGCTCATCTTCAAAATATTCGTTATCGTCCTTAGAAATTTCAGAATCGTTTTGGTTTTGAGGCTATACTTCTTCCATATCCCTATTTTTACCGAGTCCAGCAATTGGTTCTAATAGTTTCTCCAAATTCCTTTGAAGCTCTCGATGCGACTCCTCCCAATCATGTTTTTGTTGATGTTGTTGTTGCAAATCATCTAACTTTGGACTATGCTCACCGTGTTGTTGAATAAATTGCTCCATTATCTTGTGGAGTTCGTATAATTTGGCCCAAGTAGAATCTGTGGTACATTATTAGAAACACAACTATCCTCTCATCCTTGTGGTTGTTCACTTACATACCTATCATAAGGTTGATATATATGAGAACATCAAAGGTTCCATAGGGTATTAGTCATAGCTAAAAAATTGTTTTGATTATACCCTTGGTATGGTTGGTAGTTTTCATAAGACTGAGATTGAAAACCATATTGATCACCACTATAATATGATTGATATTGTGCATCGTACATGTTATTTCCGAATGGAAACATGACGACTCACAAGAATAAAAGCTAAAATCTAAACAAAAATAAAATAAAACAAAAGTGATACTTACAACCTATTTTCAGAATTTACCTCCCTCTTTTGACAAGCGGATAACACCTTCAAAGAGTTTTTAACACCACGAAAACTAAAAATCTGAAAACACTAAAGAAAAACGTGAAAATATCTAAACTACTATACAAACTAAAAAAAATAACAAATCAATTAGCAACTGCTCCCCGGCAGCGGCGCCAAAATTTGATGCTTGTTGTAAGTGCAACAAATTACTCAAGATATTTCCCACTAATTAACTAGTAATATAGCGGTAGTAAGGATCGTTCCCACAGAGAGTTGTGTAATTGATATGTTATTTAGATTAGCAAAACTATAATAAAAGTAAATATTAAGGGGGGATTGGATTGTTTAATTAAAAAGAAAATGAAAAGAAAATAAAAAGAAAATAAGAATAAAGAGATGATTAGGGAATCCTTTGTCGTTACCAAACGTTAACTAGATTAATATACTTATCTATCTTTCGTTAGAATCATTCATCACCAGATGAATAATAGCAGGTAGATCAGTGTTATCCCCAAAACTCCTTTTATCACTGGATACGGAAGTTCTCGACTACCAGATTTTATTCGTCCGAGCCACTTAGTAGTAGATCACTCAAGGTGTAACCTAATCGAATGCTTTAATCTTTGTGAATTTAGGTTGATCCCAGTTGTTAAACTCTTAGATAAAGGTCCACTTACTGATGTTTTCTTCACTCGCAATTGCTCCACAGAATCCCTATGCAAGGTCTCGCGATTTTTACTTGTGTACGAGTCAACGGATGATTACTTATCTCATAACTCAATACTAGTATTAGAATAATCAATAGATTGATCCAATTGTACACTTGAACAATCTAGAAAACAATCATAAATCCTAGATTTAGTGAAAACAAACAATAATGATTAAAACTCCAAATAAACTTGTATTAAATAATAAAGCTTCATGCTTAGAACATTGAATTAATCATTAATCAACAAAAGAATTAGCTATTCATATTACAAAGAAGATTGATTTCCCCCTAAAGGGATAAACCCAAGGTTTTTGATGTAGAATATAATAAGAGATTAAAAGATGTGTAATAATAATAATAAATTTCTTCTTTTATATCCTTCAATGCTTGCCCCTCAAGTATCCTCTCTTTCTAGGGTTTAGAATCCTTTCGGGACCGTGTTTTCCTTGTTTTAAAAGCCCAAACGCGTGCCAAACTACCCTAGTTACGGTTGGTTTCAACCCAAGAAAACCAACCAAAATTCTGACACAAAAATCTCTCCAAACTTCATCAGATTTACGGTTGGATTCGAATCCAGAATTCCAACCGTAATTATTTCTGGACAGTTTTTGTATCTCTCCAAACTTTATCAGCTTTGTATTTACGTTTTGGTCATAACTCCCTCATCCGATGTCCGATTGATCTCATTCTTTTTGGGTTGGATTCGTATTTCAATTCTATACAAGATGGAAATGATAAAATCTTTATGTATATTCAAATTATTTTACGGTTGGCTTTGATAGTCTAAAGCTAACTGTAACTTTTCCTGGAATTTGTTGTCCAAAATTGACTTTGTTTACGGTTGGATTTTGGGATAAATTCGACCAGAATATTTAATCAACAACAATAGTAGCAAAAAGACCCATCACTCGAATCATCTTGATGAAAGCATCTGTACGTCAGTACCTCCACAACTCGTAAGCTTCCTTTCCCAATCGGATCACGCCCATGGCTTGGGGACTTTGTCTCTGTAGCTGCTGCTGCTGATTTCAACCACACTGGTCAATTATGGAAGACACACGGAATTCAGAATCCTCAAGGTGACGCCATCAATTCCCCCTCATTTTACAAGCAATCCCTAACAGATATAATCCGTGGTTATGATACTTATCTCAACTATCACGATAACAAGGCAGCTACGACAATATCCAGTACATAATGAACACTAAAAAGGATGACCATTCCAGATTCAAACTTCTCCTCTCAACATCTGTCATATGGGTTTAGAAGTGGCTGTCAAGAATTCATCTTCTCCAGAAATATGGCTATGATGAGTCGACACCGCACACGAGTCAGAAGTGTTCTGAAATGTGTAAGAAACGCCAAACCATGAGGCTCTCACCGTTTGTTATGAAGTTGTCAGCCATGAAGCCTATCACAAGGAATTACTTGACATGAAGTATTAACTTCTACTGAAGTCCCCACTTACGTCACATCTTGTTGGAGATATCACGATGCCAACATACTCACGATATCAACACCACCAGGGCTAGTCTCATCCACAGAACAAAGGATATTCTACCAAACGAGGGATATTCCATGGCAGTACGATTTCACACGGGTTAATTTTGGTCTCTCCATCATATAAATCAGCCACCGTTTTATTTATTTTTCCTAGTTGCAGAAGCATGAAATAAATACGTATAAAATTCTGACAAGCATCATTATTTTGAATATTACTCCAATCTTATATTCCGCAAGAGAATTAAGAAAGGATATTCAGCTACTGGATAAATTAGCCTTGAAGCCTTTTATTGCTTTTGCATAGATGCAGAAGCATTAAACAAATATACATAAATTTTGATCAAGTATCATAATTATGAATATTACTCTTGTCCTACATTCTGTAAGAAAATTGAGAAGGGATATCCATCTCCTGGAAAAATTAACCTTGAAGCTCTTTTGCATATATGGGACTTAGTAATTGTAGGCCTTTACTCAGTTGAACCCTCGATAATTTCATAGGCAACCATGCAAACATTTGCATTAATCAAAATACAATGATTATACAAATTATGAACATTCGGAATAGAGGCGACACCATTTATGAACAAAACGCTAATTAGATGCATACCATCTAATTGCAGAATCGCATCGAGCATTACCTCAAGTTACAAGCTTCTCTTAAAAACATTTTGTACGCACTACATAAAAAGATAAGCACCTCATGTCACGAATGAACTCGCTTCAATTTGTAGAACTTTCATGGATTGAATTCCTTGAATATCAATGCTGAATTTTTAACCATCTTAGTGTTCACGGCTAACACTTATTTTTGTGTCTGAAGACAGAATCACTGCCTCCACACTCATCTTAGTATTCTGACGGCGCAATGCCTCAACACTCATCTTAGTGTTCATGGATAAAACTCATCTTTGTGTCTGACGACAGCAATGTTTCAACACCCATCTTAGTATTCATGTCTAACAATCATCTTTGTGTCTGGCGACAGAATCATTGTCTCCACATTCATCTTAGTATTCTGACGGCAGCAATGCCTCAACACTCATCTTAGTGTTCACAGCTAAGACTCATATTTTTGTATGACGACAGAATCAATGCCTCAACACTCATCTTAGTGTTCACGGCTAATACTCATATTTGTGTCTGACAACAGAATCATCCCTCCACACTCATGTTAGTGTTCTGACGACAGCATTGCCTCAACACTCTCTACAACCAACTAAGGTTCCAAATACCTCCCCGTTGTTGTTACGGTAGAAGAAGAATGCTCCATATACCTAAGAGTACATCGCAGAAAGTACATAACTTGATCATCCAACTGCTACTCTTCTAGTGATATCTAACCATTAAACAATAAAAAATCATATTTTACTTCGTTAGGCAGACCACCATCTAGTGTTTACCACGCAATATTACTCGTTTCGTGCTAAGCAGGGGACTTAATGTTGATGGTGGATTATTGATAAAGGGTAAAACAATCAATTTGAACAATTTTTCAGACCAGGGGTAAAATAGTAATTTTATACATCAGGGTAAAAATGGTCATTTTATAATTAGAGGTGAATAGTCATATTTATCAAGTTTTGGATCAGGGGAAAAATAGTTATTTTACTAAAAAGTCTAGCGAAAAGGGCACAATGGTCATTCTGGGATTTTACACTATTCTCAAATAAATATGTTACTAAATGCATCATACCATCTAATTTCAAAATCGCATCAAGAATTATCTCAAGTTCCAAACTTCCACGGCTGAATCTCTTGAGTATGTTCTGTATGCACTACACAAAATTAAGCATAAATGCTAACAATTAAAGCTCATACAATTGAGAAACCCTAAAATAGGCCATAAATATGGTCACGACATTAATAAATGTCAAAGCTAGTGGAGCACAAGCAAAAACCATGGCACTAGTAAGTGCCAGCCTTGGCAAAGGCATAGCCACACTCCCAGCCCAAATGAGTAGCCCACATACATGCCAAAAGGCCAAAAAAAGCTAAAAAGGCCAGAAAAAGCCAAAAAGCCAGAAAAATCAAAACAAGTACGCACCAAACAAGCCCTAGCGGTGCTACCAGCATCACTGGCAGCAGTGCTAGCAGTAGCACTAGTGCTAACGCTGGCAGCAGCGCTAATGCCGGCAGCTAGCATCACTAACGCCAATGCTGTCATCAGCGCTAGTGTTAGCAGTAAGCCGTGCTGCCATTGGCACTAGCACCCGTGCTAGCCTGTGCTACCAGTGGCACTAGCACCCGTGCTATCATGTGCTGCCAGTGGCACTAGCACCCGTGCTATCCTGTGCTGCCAGTGGCACTAGCACCCGTGCTAGCCTGTGCTACCAGTGGCACTAGCACCCGTGCTATCATGTGCTGCCAGTGGCACTAGCACCCGTGCTATCCTGTGCTGCCAGTGGCACTAGCACTCCTTCCCTACCCTTGCGCACCTTTTTGTCCTTGCTTGTGGTAGCACCGTCTTCACTTGCCCGTACTGGCATGACTTACATTATTCACGTGTTCAGAGTCCATGACTCCACTAACTCCTACAAGAAATCAAAATAATTACATGGCGGATTCTTCATGCGGTTTTAATATGGTGGTTACAACAACATGGGCGTGGCAACACCCCATGACAAGGAAGTTACAAAGTAGTTGAAAGACTGAAGCGGTTAATGGAATAATGAAATCATGGTTTTCCAGAAACTTCCAAGGATACTGCTGCTAGCCTATTTCCTACCTGGTGCGCATGTTTGGCAAGTTGGCTTTGTTGGCTTTTTGGGCCCTTTTTGGCACATGTGTATGCTACTTATTTGTGTTGGGATTGTGGCTATGGCTTTTCCAAGGCTGGCACTTGCTAGTGCCATGGTTACTCTTGTGCACCACTAGCTTTGACATTTATTAGTGTCTTGGCAATATTTACGGCCTGTTTTAGGGTTTCTCACTTGTATGAAATTTAATGTTAGCATTTATTCTTAGATTTATCCAGTGCATACATAACATACTCAAGAGATTCAGTCGTAGAAGTTTGCAACTTGAGATAATGCTTGATGCGACTCTGCAAGTAGATGGTATGATGCATTTAGTAGCACATTTATTCGATAATAGTATATATTCCCAGAATGACCATTATGCCCTTTTCGCTCGACTTTTTAATAAAATAACTATTTTACCCCTAATTGAAAACTTGATGAATATGAATTTTCACCTCTAACTGTAAAATGACCATTTCCCCTGATGTATAAAATTACTATTTTACCCCTGGTCTGAAAAATTGCCCAAATTGATTGTTTTACTCTTTATAAAAAAACCACCATCAACATAAATTCGCCTGATTAGCGCGGAACGAGTAATGTTGCGTGGTAAGCACTAGATGGTCGTCTGCCAGACGTAGTAAAATATAACTTTTTATTGTTTAATGGTTGTATATCACTAGAAGAGTAGTAGTTGGCTGAGCAAGTTTTGCTCTTTCTGTGATTGTCCTCTTAGGTATATGGAGCATTCTTCTTCTACCGTAACAACAACGGGAAGGTATTTGGAACCCTAGTTGGTTGTGGAAAGTGTTAAGGCAATAATGCTGTCATAACACTAAGATGAGTGTGGAGGAAGTGATTCTGCCGTCAGACATAAAGATGAGTGTTGTCCGTGAACACTAAGATGAGTGTTGAGGCATTGATTCTGCCGTCAGACACAAAAATGAGTTTTACACGTGAACGCTAAGATGAGTGTTGAGGCATTGTTGCTGTCAGAACACTAAGATGAGTGTGGAGGCAGTGATTCTGCCGTCACACAAATATGACTGTTAGTCGTGAACACTAAGATGAGTGTTGAGGCATTGTTGTTGTCAGAAAAATGAGATGAGTGTGGAGGCAGTGATTCTGCCGTCAAACACAAAGATGAGTGTTAAGGCAGTGATTCTTCCGCCAGACACAAAGATGAGTGTAGAGGCAGTGATTCTATCGTCAGAAACAAAGAAGAGTGTTAGCCGTGAACACTAACATGAATGCTAAGACATTGCTGCCGTCAGAACATTAAGATGAGTGTGAAGGAAGTAATTCTCCCGAAAGACACAAAGATGACATCCGTGAACACTAAGATGGTTAGAACCTTATCCATGATATTCAAGGAAGTTAATCCATGGAATTACTGCGACTTGAAGCGAGTTCATTCGGGACATGAGGTGCTTAAATTTTTATGTAGTGCATAGAGAACATTTTCAAGAGAAGCTTGTAACTTGAGGTAATACTCGATGCAATTCTGCAATTAGATGGTATGCATCTAATTAGCGTTTTGTTCAGAAATGGCATCGCCTTAGTTACGAATGTTCGCAATTTTGTATAATCAGTGTATTCTGATTAACAAATAGTTTACATGGTTGCCTATGAAATAATCGACGGTTTAGCGGAATAAAGCCCTGCAATTACTAAGGCACATATATGCAAAAGAGCTTCAAGGCTAATTTAACCAGGAAATGAATATCCCTTCTCAATTTTCTTACAAAATGTAGGACAAGATTAATATTCATAATTTTGATACTTGATCAGGAATTTATGTATATTTGTTTAATGCTTCTGCATCTATGCAAAAGCAATAAAAGGCTTCAAGGCTAATTTATCCAGGAGCTGAATATCCTTTCTTAATTCTCTGGCGGAATATAAGATTGGAGTAATATTCAAATTATGATGCTTGTCAGAATTTTATACGCATTTATTTCATGCTTCTGTAGCTAGGAAAAATAAATAAATCAATGAGCTTAGTTGTCGGATTTTACCAGGAATTTGATTTGATAGCGCTCCGATGATATCAAATAATCGATGAAAGAGCAATAGTTGATGTAGTGGTGCATGTAGGATGATAGAGCGTTGTCTAGAGAACATAAACTAGTGAAGCGTGGCTGATTTGTATGATGAAGAGATCAAAATTGACCCGTGTAAAATCATAATTCCATGGAATATCCCTTGTCTGGTAGAATATCCTTTGTTCTGTGGATGAGACTAGCGCTTGAGGTGTTGATACTGTGAGTATGTTGGCATCGTGAGATCTCCAACAAGATGCGACGTAAGTGGGGACTTCAGTAGAAGTTAGGAATTCATGTAAAGTAATCCCTTGTAATAGGATTCATGGCTGAAAACCTCATAAAAAAACGGTGAGATCCTCATGGTTTGGCGTTTCTCACAAATTTCAAAAAACTTCTGACTCGTGTGTGATGTCGACTCATCATAGCCATATTTCTGGAGAAGAAGAATTCCTGACAGAAGATTGTAAACCCATATGCCATATGTTGAGACGAGAAGTTTGAATATGAAATGGTCAGGCTTTTTGAGTGTTCATTGTGTACTGGAGATTTTCGTAGTTGCCTTGTTATCGTTATAGTTGAAATAAGTATCATAACCATGGATATTGTCTGTTAGGTCTTGCTTGGAGTATGAGGGGGAATTGATGGCGTCACCTTGAGAATTCTGAAATCAGCAGCAACAGCAACAGAGATGAAGTCCACATGCCATGGGCGTGATCAGATTGGGAAAGGAAGCTTACGAGCTATGGAGGTACTAACGTACATATGTTTTCGTCAAGATGATATGAGTGAGGGGTATTGTTGCTACTACTATTATTGATTAAATATTTTGTTCGAGGAAGATGATTGCGTTAAGTATCTGAAACTAAGAAAACCTTTAGTCCCCAGGTGTATCTACTTTGGTCTGCTGCTCGATGATGGATGATTTAATAGTATTATCATGAGTTCATGTCTTTAGGGTCTGATCAGGCAAGGGAAACCAGGAAGGTTGATTTCTCCTATTGTTGTTGTTGTCTTTGCGCGTCCTGCCATCATTATGAGAGATTGAATTGAAGTTGGAGCTATTCGTTGGTGCCCGGGCCATTGAGTCGCAACTGGGACGTTTTTATGAGCATTAAATGAATGAAATTGTGTCTTATCCTGATCCTTTGGCTCATAAGATTGTTTAACCTTCTAGATGCGATGATTGTATGCTTATATAGGCGAAGTCCTCTGAAGACGTCGAGGGTGAAGAGGATGAGATGAAAGGTATCCTGTTGCCGACATGGTGCTTCAAGTGTCTTCAAAGACTATGTTCCAAGAGGCGTCTCTTGGGCAATCTTCTTAATCATTGATTGTTATGAGATGTGTTGCGGTTAGCAGTTCCTTGTCACACTTCTCTTTGGTTTCTGAAGATATATTTTCTGGAGTAGACTTGGGATGCGTCTCAGCCTCATCAGGGGTTGCAGGCACCTATCAGATCTGACGATGTAGTTGGGAGAGGTGAAAATACTTTTATGGCATGTTTTTGGAGAGTAAAGGGCCTTGTCAAGATTGTGACTCTCTTGTTGAACATATTTTATAGGCTGGAGAGGTTCTTGAAATCAAAGGGATCTTGTGTAAATCTTCAGTTCCCAATGTGGTTCTTGTGATCTTTCAGATGCAGTTTTTTGAAGTCGGTGCTCCAAATGGTATCGTTGCATAGGATACCAAAGCGATGAAAATTGCACCAATTGAATATCTAAACGCTGGAGTTGACTTTTACTTTGAGTTTGATAGGACCAAACTCTTTGAGGAATCTAACACGGCTAAACTTGTTGTCGGATAGCTTTGTCGTCGTATTAGAGCCATTCAGGAAAACTTGAAGGAAGTAGGTGCATCTTCGTCTTAGAAGTGATTACTAAAGCTAGAGATGATGCTGAAAAACTATCCTGAGAGTTGAGGCTTGCCACTGAAGCCTTTGTACAGGTGGAGAGAGCATGTGCTGATGGTGCTTAACCAGTCTTCATAGATTTTTATAAATAGTAAGTTTTGAGGTATTTTATGTGTTTCTGAGATACCCGAATTTTCTGTGGTTTTATTTTGGGATTTTGAATAGGTAGATTTTGAATGGTTGGAAAGGATTTTTTAGAAAGATAAATAATACTTTGTGTAATAAATTGAAATCCTAAGTATGAATGCAAGATATTGCATACATTTTGGAGGATTTACAGATATTGCGTAAAAGTAGAAAAATATTGTTATGGGTGGTAAAGTGCTTAAGCCTTCACAACTTTAAGCCACTTGCCGCGTACAACCACCCATGTAGGCTTATCAGTATTGACAAATTTGTAGTATCTACCTAATATGATTTTAATGATTAGATGTGGCATTTCTCCAGGAGAGGCAATAGTGTCTCCGATTTGGAAAGGGTTGGGTTTCGGCATCTCAGGTTGATGACACATTTTAAGGATGATTGGATTATCGGTTTTAATATTCTCAGTAGAGATGACCTCTATCCATTAGAAAATATTTTAAAAAGGATCAGCTTTCCATTCATATCATCAAGGCACAGTGAGGTTGATACTCAGGTAAAGTCCCAATCCTTGATGAGACGTGGGAAAACTGGTTGTAAAGAGAGTTGGTGAACAAGACTTACACGTAGGAAAAATCCACGGGCGTACGACATCATCTTTCCTCTATGAAATTTTTTAGCGTCCAAATCTGTTGTTTGGTGATGTTCTGGAGGTGATCAATCTTTAGGGTCTGCTGGCTTGTTGGCGCCTACAGGTGGGTCCCTTGGTGACGATTTCTCAAAAGATGCGTCGAGCCTTGCCTTGTTTCTGTGGATTCACGGATGTCCACAAACCATGTCGTAGTCTGGATCTACATGTTTGTTGCCGATGAAGTGGTGGCAGACTCTCCTGGCCACAAAATGGTAATGGAACTGATCTCTCTAAACCTTTATGAATGATGCAGTTTGATCGTTGTATCTCTGGTTGCTTTCTTTGAATGGGGATCTCGTCATCGTGTCGAATGTTGATTCTGGAATGCGAAGCTTACTCTACTTAAGGACTTCACGTCTAGTGATCCTTCTGATGTACGTGGCGAGTTTTCCAAAAAGGAATTAGTAGATCATTCGAACTTAAAAATTACTTCTGGAGAAAGGCGTGACTCGATCATCAACTTGATACAGGTATCTCAAATTATCTTTAGCTTAATCACCAACCTTTATTTAGTAATTAAACGCTTTTAATTTATTTCTTATAGTCGTGGCACCTAAAACGCCATGTGTTCGGTATTGTAGCGAACGTCGTTCCTCGGTATGTGGAGAAGATGCCACGGGTAATCATGCCTGGAAGTAGAGACCGTCCCTGGAAGAAGGTAAGCGTCTTGCATTTTCTCTTACTCTTCTTTTTTGTATGAAGTATAACTATACCTTGTCCTGACAAGCACCTTTTCGTAGTTTGGAAGCATAACTCATCAAGATAACTTGAGTATTTAACCTTTTAAGTTTGGTGTCCCTTCTGTTCTTGGCACTTCATCTCCTTATGTAGTAAGTATAACTTTTTGGAGATTTCGTTATTGTTGAAAGCACTAAGGAAGAAGACAAAGATGACCAGGGACCTGAGAAATCATCCCATACTGAAGTAATTGAAGAATCTAGGGTTGAGAACGAAAAACTTAGTGGTGAAAGATGTCTTCTGCTTCTGATGACTTTTTGCGGTTCCAAGTAAGTTTACTTCATTGTTTCAGAATCATACTGACATTATTATGGACTTTAGACCACCAAGTTTGTAGAATTATACGTGATTACATGAAGAGTTTTAGCAATTTTCGCTGACAGAAAAATTCAGATTCAGGTCTTCTTGCCGTAATGGTCGTAAAATCCTCGTCTGAAGTCGGAATGATGTGATTTACCTATCATTATTTAGATAAGAGGAACATATAAAGTTTTAAATTTTTTTTATAAATTTGGAGTCTTTTTTCTAGGTGAAAAATACCTGACACCGAGAGTCTAGAACTTTTCAGGCAAAATTCTGTAGGTTTTTAGCTGTCGTGTAGTCGACCGTTTTGTTTTCCCTTATTAGAGAGCTCCTCCAATTAGTGTGAAATTTTAACATGTTGTATTATACATCCATATGAATCATTTGGTATATAAATCACCCAAAAATTCCTTACCAATTAGCGCCAGCTTCAGTTCTTCTGGAGGGTAGTGTAAAAAGGTTTTTGACGGCGTTTTTACAAAACTACCCATATCTCTTCTAAACCATATGCCATAAACCAAAACACTTTTTAATGAATGTTTAGGTTGATAATGGACATATTACATGAATTTCATGGTTCGTGCTTCAATTCTTTGTGCTCGAGACATAATCTCTATAATGTCTCTATTTTTATGGGGAATGAACCAAAACAGATAGATGAACTTGCAGGTGAAGGATTAGAGATTACCATGATTCGTTACGCTAATGATGTGTCTATTCCAACTTAAAATCATGAACAAGCTCTTATGTATGGGATTGTTGAAGAAGGCACTCCGACTGGTACAGAATGCTGTTACGATGTAGGTTGTTCATGGTATTTCCAGTAGCACTTCTTGAAAGAGTAGTGTTGGTGTTTTTGGTGAAAGCATTTTGAAAAATGGAACACAAGAATTGTAATTGGTTGTTGATCCTGAATTGAGTTTGATGATTGAACTAGACTTAAGATCCATCCTATTTTCATACGGATAAAGATTTGATTTTCAGATGGTTGAAGAATCGAATTTGTAACAGTGAGATTGATCTCCCATTGTGGTCGCCAATTGTTAGTACCTAAAAATTGATTCTAGGCAAAAAATATGTATTGTAGAAGTCCTTTATTTAGATACAAATATCAAAATCGTACAGAGCCAACCTAAACCACGATAGTAGCCGTTCCTCCCTGCTTCGGTCACAATGAGAGGAAATGGGTTGATCTTATGGGAGTGGAGCAAAGAAAGTTGAAGGAATTATGTATGTTGAATGATGTGTAGAGTTGCAGAACTATTGAGAGAAATCACAGAGCTTATGAGAATTGTAAGCTTGTTGTTTTTCTGAAATGGGATAAGGAGCCTATTTATAATAGTTTGAGAACACACGCTTCCTTGTAAAGTAGTGGAAGTAATGAAGAGATAGAGAAGTGGAAGTCGTGGGGTTAATGGTTCAACCGCATTGGAATCTTCGAGAAACCATTACTCTTTTACTCAATTAACTGCTTCAGGCTTCCCACTACTTTGTAACTTCCTTGTCATGGGATGTTTCCATGCCCATGTTGTTGTAACCGCCAGACTAAAACCCAATGTTTAATCCTCCCATTATGATTTGCTTTCTTGTAGAGTTAGTGGATTCATGGACTAGTAAGAATATTTGCTAGCACGGACGCTAGCGCTGCCGGCAGCGCTAACTAGTTAACGCCATTGCTAGCACGGACGCTAGCGCTGCCGACAGCGCTAACTACTTAACGATTGTGCTAGCACATGCACTAGCGCTGCTGGAAGAGCTAACTAGTTAGCGTAGGCGCTACTGTTGCTAGCCTATTTCCTCCCTGGTGCGCATGTTTGGCATGTTGGCTTTGTTGGCTTTTTTTTCCCTTTTTGGCACATGTGTATTCTACTTATTTGTGTTGGGATTGAGGCTATGGCTTTGCCAAGGCTAGCACTTGCTAGTGGCATGGTTATTGCTTGTGCACCACTAGCTTTGACATTTATTAATTTCGTGGCCATATTTATGGCCTGTTTTAGGGTTTCTCAATTGTATGAAATTTAATTGTTAGCATTTATGCTTAATTTTGTGCAGTGCATACAGAACATACTCAAAAGATTCAGCCGTAGAAGTTTGTAATTTGAGATAATGCTTGATGCGACTCTGCAATTAGATGGTATGATGCATTTAGTAGCACATTTATTCGAGAATAGTGTAAAATTTCAGAATGACCATTGTCCCCTTTTCGCTCGACTTTTTGGTAATATGACTATTTTGCCCCTGATTCAAAATTTCATGAATACAACTTTTCACCTCTAATTGTAAAATGACCATTTTTTCCCTAATGTCTAAAATTATTATTTTACCCATGGTCTGAAAAATTACCCAAATTGACTGTTTTTCCCTTGAACCCACCATTTGGCAGTGAATGAAATTGGATATAGAAGTGAAGATGGGGTGTTGCCTGAAGATGGTTAGAAGATAAAAAACACTGCCATATATGGAAGATGTTGAATCAGAGATGGGTTTCGAGTCTGTTGAGACAGCGAGAAGAACAAGTAGATGGTGTTGTTACTGAGACTGTGGTTCGAGAAAAAGAATGGGTTGAATGTCTGTGGCAGTAATGTTGTTACCGTGAAAAATAGGTAGAGCTTGGGTTATGGTCAGATTCGAATTATGGTGAATTAATAAAGAAGTAGTAGGATGTTTGGTCTATGAGTGTTCTTTAAAGGAGAAGATGGGTTTTGTGCTATTGAATGGAGCTCGAGTTAGAGCTGTGGTTGATGGTGAAATGTTGTGGCCTGGGAAACGTGAATGGAATTGAAATGAGTTTGTTAATATACTTCCATGGGTCCGGTGGATTTAATTAAATTGTTGTCAGTTGCAAGGAAGGAGTTGAATGATCGATTGAAATAACAAGCAAAACCTTGCCTGAACCAACATTCGGAAATGCACCCAAAGTGTTCGACTAAATATCTCAAAGAGCTCTCGTGACTATTGAAATTGCCTTGTATTTGTTGGCTTGTTATAAGCTATGGGTCTGCCTTTTTTGGGTCAGAATTTGCTTGGACTTGACATATTTTTGGAAATTAAAGAGTTAGGGTTATAGTAGAGAAGTGAGTTATATTTCAAGGAGGATTCTACAAGGGAGAAAGCTATATAAGAGAAACTTCAACAAAAGGGAGAGATATCTAGGTATTAACCTAATTCTCTTCTCACCTCTTCTACTTCTTTTTGTAGGTTCGCGCGGGGGAAAATTTTCACATCTAGGGCTTACAATTTGTTTTCTCCTGCAATTGTGTAAACTCCAATTTATGAGTAGTTAATCTTATTGTTGGTTAGCGAATAATTGGATTTCCCAAACATGATTATGTGAATAATAAATTAATTTTGTCTCATATTTATCGTTCATGATTCACCATAAATATGGCTATGTATGATTTGATTGTTTGTTTAGTCAAGTTGCAAATTGGTTGAAATCATATTCATATCTATAGCTAATTTAGGGTTTATTATATGCAAAAGTGATATTCCTTGAATATAAGTAGCATAATTGTGGTTATTGCTTGTAGTGATATATCCTAGTAATCACAAGTGGATCATGACCTTTGTTAAATTGAATTAGTGCGCTTTCCATGTTTAATTGCATTATTAGCCTAATTTCATTAATCTTAATGCTCCCCGAGAATTTAACTTGATTAGTGCTTTTTACATGTTAGGTTGTTCTCTTGGTAGAATTCATACTCGCATCTTTTAATATGTTGGTTGATGACTTGAGGAAATTTGTTGGATTTCTTGTGATCAAGGTATTCTAGGGCTTTTGATAAAACGAGATTAAATATCAATTCTAATTATTAGTACAAGAACATGTTTTGTGAATAAAAACGAAACCTTGACCAATATTCTTAACTCTTTGATTCTTTTCAATAATTTCCTTATTTTCTTTATTAGTTTAATTTACTTATATTGAATCTGAAAAATCCTTCATTTTACATAAGTTTTCGAATTCAAATAACAACCCAGATCTCTTTGTGGGAACGATTTTTTTTTACCCTTGCTTCATATAAATTTTAAGTAGTGAGAAAATAATAAATAATTTTAACGTGTTGCGACACACATCATGATCTCGTTTGCTCAGACACATTATCATCTTTGGTTTTAGTTCATGTCGGTTTCAATTTATGTCATACCCGTACTTTTTTTCGAGTTTAACTAAATCCGATATGTGTCCTAAATAGGTTATCCCTTAATAAAATTAATATGCTTGATCGGTAGAACTGAATAAGACTTCTAGTAAAATGTGTAGTCACATGTGTTAATTTTATGTACTAACTCCCATGCATTGGAATGAATATACCCTTTTATGGATCATTTTTAGGGCACCAGATTATACGGAGTAGAAGGAGGAGATTTAGGCAGTAATAAACTTTCACGTTTGCAATGGTGCTTTATCAGCCTAATCGATGAGAAACTAGAATCAAAGAGTTAAGTTTAGTGTTGATAAAGAAATCTTGATTTTCTCTTTCAACCTCATTTTCTTATCATTGGATGCTGAATTCAACCTAATCTGTTCACATTTTTGGATCCATTTGGGAGAGAGATTTTGATGGATTAAAGTGCTTTGGTGGGTGCTTGCATGTTCGATTGTGAGATTATTTTTGGAGAACCTAATAAGTTGGCTAAGCTAGAGAAGGAGGAAATTCATTCTCATCGAACTGAGGGTTGTAGAAACTGAATCTTTCATATTCAAAGTTTGGATTCTCACTGAATTTAACGATCTATTTTTGGCAAGGTAAGACAACTATTACCTTGATTTTCTTCTTTTGTTGCTAATCGGGCTGTGGATATTAAGTTGAATGATATTTCTCTGAAATTCTTCATTTTTGCAATATAACTAGTGGGTTTTGTTTAAACTCCCAGTTCATGCTTTGAATAAAAGCGTTCCGAAAATTTCTTAATGGATTTAATGCTGGCGGGTTTGGCTTAAGTTTTATAATTTATGTTAACCCACTGAATGGTTAAGTGAGATGCTTACTAATTTGATTGTTGTAGGAAATATGAATTCAAATGTTTGTTCACTACTCACTATTTTAAGGAGCTTAAGGTGTTTGTAGAAATGATTGTTAGAACATTAATTCTTTAATGACAAATTTGGTAGAATTCATTGTTAATGCCTTCATTTCATTTATCCTTTTATTTTGATGAATAGCTCAATTAATTCGTGTCCATAAATGCTGACTTCAAGCATTAACCCTTGTTGATATTGAAATAAGTTAGCTTCTGATTGGAGGCCATGTGCATTTTCGGAGGCAATCAATGCTTTTTCTTTTGAGTCTAAAACTACTTATATGGTGCTATGGGTCAGATTCACATAGTTTTATCTTTGTCCTGTTGGTGATAAACCTTAACGCCATCGATGATGGAATGTATATATAAGATTTTGAATTGGATGTATGTGTTTTAATAATTGATTTAAGTGGGTTAACGGACTTGAGCGATTCCTTTAAGACTTGATCCTTCAGTAGCATTTTAGCTTGTTTAATAGTTATTTTAAATGGCATATACTGTGTGTACTAGTAATTGGAATTATGCTTGCAATGCTTAATTATCTAACACTTGGAATATTAAAGCCAATTCATGTTGGGACATTGAAGTAGAGTCTTGTATATTCCTCTTATGTTTCAATTGCGTGCCTTGCCAAGTATAAGGTCATATAGTTGCTCTAACATCTTAAGCTCATGAATTACTGTGAGGTCTATAACACATCGGCTACGGTCGCGACGGTATAAAACTTATTGTATCAGAATATGTTTACTGGATACATACTGTTTTGAATATGGTTAGACAATTGTTGTGGTTAAGTTAATTTTACCTTATAACTTAGGGTATTATCTCTTTTTAAGTTTAATATTCTTATTTCTAGTATTTTTAGTAGAATCACTGTATACCTAGATTACCATGTGTACTCAAATTCTATGTGAACTTGGGCTGTGTACTGTATACTAAATTGTGTAAAGATGTCGATTAATCTTGCTCATTTTCTATGTACTCAAGTGTGATGCGTATTTACTATGATTTAGGCCTAATATACTTACCATCCTCTTTGGATTTATATTCAAGTAATAATAAGTAGTATCACTCTTTTGGATACAGACTAAACTAATGTTACTATGTGCAATGTATTAGCAATAATGGTGTTTCCATGAGTGAGTTAAATTATTTACATTGTATGGTTAATTAGAGGTAGTGGGTTTGAAATGATCATCTACAGTTTCAAGGTAAATTATGCCCTCAACTAATTGTTAGTCTGTTTTTCATTGCAAGTAAGCTAGCTAGTCTATGGACGATAGACATACACATAATCTTCTCTTAGGGTAGCTTTATAGTTCAGCTGAATGTTCTTTTAGATAAAAATGATTGACATAGACACGGATATGTTTATAGTTAGGGTAGTAGTTTGGAAGGAAAGACAGAAATTGATATGTTAGTGCAAAGAAGTAGTAATAGTGGTGTCCATCTGATGTGATTTTATATAGTGGTAAAAAGAGGTTCGATTCTCGAACTTGTGAAGGTAATGATTTTAGAAAATATTAAACTTAATCTAAACTAATAAAAATCAGAAAAATAAACTAGAGATGATTTTTAGAAAATATGGAGAAAACTAGGAATCAAGATTCAGTTATTTCTAACAATTCATGTGATTAATCATGTAATTCTTTTTAACAATTTAATTCAAGTTTGCCAAAAATATGTTTCCTAAAAGAATAATTGTAAATCCTAAGCATGGGACATCAAGAGTAATTAACTAAGCATGACCCATCAAAAGAGAACACAACTATTTAATAAAAACCATTTTTTTCTAATTTAAATCCATGCAAATAATAATAAAAGAATTATAAATAATTAATTAAAAATAGACTTACCACATAAAATTGAGAGAAAAACCTCCTCCATCATCCCAGTAAATAAACTTAGCCCATGGAGAAGAAAACTTGCTCAAAAGATCTTTTCATTGCTCAAAATATCAATTACAAGGTTGAATAATAGTGCAACAGCTGAACAGACGCGTTTATAAGTGTTACAGAACAAGGTTCAGCCGTTGCAAAAGGCTAAGGCAATTTGAAAAGGGAAAGGAAACTCAAAACTATAGGCAACAGAACAGCAACACTTAAAAGTGTTGCTGTGTCTTCTTCTTCGGCAGCGATGGGATGAAGAACACGGTCACCGACGGTGACCGGTGCAGCAGCAGCTGGCCGGATCGTGAGTATTCCGGCCACAATTCCGGCGACTCCGAAACTTCAATTCTAAGCTATTCCCCCCCTTCTTCTTGGCTTCTCTTGGTATATATAGACTCTAGGGATCCTTGTGAGTCTTCTAAACCTAATAGAACTCTTTAAAACACATCCAAATCTTCCCAAATCCGAATCAAAGTCTAACTCCCTTTTTCCGGTCAAATTCGGATTTGGGGCTATTTTTCCGGCTAAAATTGCTGTTTCTTGGCGTGTTTAGTCTTGTGTTGAACTCTTCTAGCTTGTGTATCAATTTGAGAGCACAATAACCAAGTTTTATCATGAATTAACGTTCACAGTTGAGTACAGCATTTTCGTCCGATGAGTTGAATCGGTGATTGACTCGGTCAACTCGGGTTGACCGATTTGACTCGGGTTTGACCCGATTTTGACCGAGTTGACTCGAGGGTGCCCCTTATCCATTTCTAGGGTGCCAATAACACTTGTCCTTGGGTGCCTTTATCAATTTTTGAGCCAATTTTTCCACAAATCTTTATTCTTCAAATGTACCTACAAAAGCATAAAAACACGTAATAGACACAAAATCGAATACTAACTCACTAGAAATTAAGGTGTAATTTAGACACTAAAATGTGTCTATCACCATCTCACAGTGGGAAAGTGACATATGGGTGGTTGTTGGGAATCATTGTGTTGTACATTGTAATGTTGAGACCGAATGAAAATGGTCTCTCTCTCCACATCATATTAGTGCAGTATACGGACTCCTAAAGCATGATCATGTGTGCTAGTATCACATACAGGAAATTGGTGAATTTTATTGTACTTCGTATCTGGTGTTATATGTAAATAATGGATTTTGTTTGTTAATTATATTTTTGGAATATGTTAATGCCTTGTAACATGCAGGTTAAACAAGCTACAGTCTTACAAGAGTTAATATATTATTGTACAAGGATAGTTATTGCTACGCAAGTCATACTATCCATCGTAAGAAATGGTTTCTACTTAAATTGTAGTTCGTATTATTTAGTAGAGATAGTTACTACTATTGAAGGTAGTTCATACTATATAAGAGATTGTTACTGTCGTGACAGACAGTTCATATAATATGCGCAAGACGAACTACGGTCGTGCTTGATCCCTTTGAGCTACGGAGAGGGTACGTAGGCAGCCGCTCTGCGGTTCAGCACAAGATTGTTCATATTATCTAAAAGTGTTGGTTGCTGCACGGCAGTTCATACCATTTATTTGGAGATGATTGCAATCTTCTCGAGGTAGTTGCAGTCCAACTACTGGTTGTTCATACTACTTAGTGAGAGATGATTATTACCATCCAAGGTAATTCATATCATTTGATAAATGTACAAAACGTGCGATAAGAGATGATTATTACAATACTAGGTAATTTATATCATCTGTTTGATACATGTGATAAAGATGATTATTACCATTCTAGGTAATTCATATCATCTGAGAAAGGATGGTTATTGCCTATAGTGGCAGTTCATATCATCCATCTAGAAATGATTACTAACTCTTTTGAGTAGTTCATATCATTTGAAAAAGATAGTTGGTTGTGCTTGACCAAGTACTGTGAATTGCCAGGCCCACTGGGGCTCTCACCTACAAGTGGTTATCCGGAAGACTGTCGCTTGAACGGTGGTAGACAACGGGACTGATCATCCCCACCCGTCGCTGGAACGGTGTGTGTTGTCAGGCCTGCTAGCTCCCACTTACGAGTGGCAACCCGGAAGACCATTAACTGTAACGATGACTGTTAGCTGTAACGGCGGCAAGAGAACCTCACAGAAGAAGCGATGAAAATCATTTTTCGGACTCGATGACCCTTACGAAACTGTAGACTCTTTTAGTATATTGGGGTATACGGTATGGGACGTATGCTCAGAAGGTCCCAATTGACTTCAGGACAGATATCATGGGATTTCTTAGTACTATGATGAAGGACATATGATCAGAGAATCCTAACCCTTAAATCAGTGAGATTTCTGTTCAACAGAGTCTCAGTATCTTAAGTTTGGTGTTTTGTAAGAGACGATTGGTAATCCATATCATCTGTTGGTATCGATAAATATCAGAAATGATATCAAAACTGTAAAGCAGTTTGAAGGATTCGATGACCCTTGAAATATAAAAGTTATGGTTGCATGCTTATAAAGCAATTTGAATTAAATCGATGGATATTTGCTTGGTAAGATCAAATTGGTTCGAAAAATTTAAAGGTTCGGTTTCTCGAGTAGCGTATCGGGAAGTTGGAGCTGGCCTAATGGATCGAAACCCGACCCATTGGAAGCAAAAAATTTCCGGTCTGTCACAGTTCATCTCCCAAGAATATCTCACCACACTAGAAGATGCCATCAAACTTATATCACCACTACTCTGATGTTGTGACCATGTCATCTCAAATTATGATGTTGTTGCCAATCCTGTTGTTTAGTGCTTTCGTTGAAACGAGATAAATCCAATGGAGAGTTGATACATTCAAATTTACGATAAGAGCACTAGATTCCATCACAAGGCCTATCCGCAACTTTGACCCACAATCAGCTTGTCCTGTTGTCTTCCATTATTTCCAACTTTGATGCTGCCATCTACGACTCAAAGCATCTTCTCCGAGCGTCCTAGTTCATATCTACTACTTCCTTACTGACCTCACCACCTGCACTTGCATTGTGTACTTAAGCCCTAAGAAATGGCGTTTACTGCTTGCTCGCAGGAGATCCCAATATATCCAAAGTCCATGTTTGCGTGCAGGATATGGCCTGGAGGAGACAAAGCTAAGTAACTACTCCTGAACTAAGTTTCAAATTTTTAATATTTTCTATCTGGCTGTCACCATCTAGTGCTTCCTACGAAACATTATTGTTCCGCACTAAACACGAGACTTACTGTTGATGGTAGATTTTTGACAAAGGTGAAAATCGTAAAATCGCCCTCTACCCAGAAGCAAGAAACGTAGAAATATTATATTTCCATCCTTGGTGTTGTTTGTACCTAAAAACTGCTCCAAGGCAAAATAATGTATTATTGAATTATTTTTTTAGGTTCGAGGATCAAAATCGTCCAAAACGAATCCAAACAAGAAGAGTGTATATCTTCGTTTTGCTTCGGTTACAAAGAGAGAAGATGGGTTGATCTTAGGGAAGGGAAGCAAAAAAAGTTGAAGAAATTTTGTGTGTGTGTTGTATGGTATGTAGAGTGTAGAGTAACAGAGTTTGTGAGAATGATTTTTATCTCTTCTCCTTTTTTTCTTGTATTTGGAATTGGCTAAACAGCCTATTTATAACCTTTGAGAACACAAACTTTTCTTGTAAAGTAGTGGTAGTTGTGGGGAGATGGAGAAGTGGAGGTTATGGGAATAACCGTCAACCTCGTCCTGAGAAGTTTCTGGAATCTTCCATATTATTACTCCATTATCTTTACAATCGCTCCAACTTACCACTCACTCTATAACTTCCTTGTCATGGGGTGTTTGTCACGCTCATGTTGTTGTAAACTGCCAGACCAAACCCCATGTTTTATCCCCCCATTGTAATATGATTTGATGTCTCGTAGGAGTTAGTGGGGTCATGGATTCAATGCCATGAGCCTTATTGTAAAATAATATTTATAATTGACTTTATGCCAATTTTGTCGTAGTAATGGATTAAGCAATGGTGTTAGCTTGAGCGAGAAAGAGAAATGGTGCAGCTTGGTAAATAATGGTGCTAGCTTGAGGGAATAATGCATGGCAGCAGCAAAGAATAGCAATAGCGCGGCAGTGGCATAGAAATGGCGCGGGTGGGGAGCTAGCCTTGGCGCTAGCGTTGTGGCCCCAGCGCTGGAGCTAGGGCTAGCATTAGCACCTGGCCTTGGCGCTAGCGTTGTGGCCCCACTGCTGGAGATAGCGGTAGCGCCTGGCCTTGGCGCTAGTGCTGTAGGCTTTCGGCGTTGGAGATAGCACTGGCACTGGGCCTAGGCGCTATGGCTAATGTTCTAGCAATGGTTTTGTGTGGTTTCTTTCAACTTGGTTGCTTTTGTTGACTTTGTTGCTTTGATTATGTTGGTACATTTGTGCTAGAAGCGTGGCTAGGGCTGACTAAAGTATGTGTTTGTTTTTCTCAGGGCGATAGCCTATATGCTATTATTTATTGAGATTGACTAATGATATGACCATGACTATGGCCTATTTAGGGTTTCTCAGTCTTGTGAGATTTAATTATTTGGCATTTATGCCTAATTTTTGTGCAGTACATACAAAATACCTTCAACAGATTGAGCCGTGGAAGTTTGCATTCTTGAATTTATGCTTGATGCGACTCTGCAATTAGATAGTATGATGCATTTAGTAGCACATTTATTCGAGAATAGTGTGAAATCTCAAAATGACCATTGTGCCCTTTTCACTCGACTTTTTAATAAAATGACTATTTCACCCCTGGTCCAAATCTTCATGAATATGACTTTTCACCTCTAGTTAAAAATGACAATCTTGCCCCTGGATGTATAAGATGACTATTTTACCCCTTGTTAAAAAATCACCCAAATTGACTGTTTTACCTTTTGTCAAAAATCCACCACCAACATTAAGTCCCCTGCTTAGCGCGTAACGAGTAATGTTGCGTGGTAAGCACTAGATGGTGGTCTGCTAGAAGAGATAAAACGTGACTTTTATCATTTAATGGTTAAATATTACTAGAAGAGTAACAATTGGTTGAGCAAGTTTTACTCTTTTTGCGGTTGTACTTTTAGGTATATGGAGCATTCTTCTTCTATCGTAATAACAAGGGGAAGGGATTTGGAACATTAGTTGGTTGCGGAGAGTGCTGAGGCAGTGATGCAGTCAGATAACTGAGATGAATATTGCGGAAGTGATGCCGTCAGATAACTGAGATGAGTGTTGAGGCATTGTTGCCGTCAGAAAATTTAAGATGAGTGTGGAGGCAGTGATTCTGCCATCAGATATGGAGGTGAGTGTTGTTCGTGAACTCTAAGATGGATGTTTGAGGGAGTGGTGCCGTCATAACACTAAGATGATTAGAATTTGAGCTTTGATATATGTAGAACAAGTTCAAGGAATTCAGCCGTGGAAGTTCTGCGACTTGAAGCAAGTTCAATCGTGACGTGAAGTACTTATCTTTTATGCGTGCATACAGAACACCTTCAAGAGATTCAGCCGTGAAAGTTTGCAATCTTGAAATTATGCTTGATGCGACTTTGCAATTAGATGGTATTCATCTAATTGGTGATCTCTATTCAGGACTGGTATAATATCCACTTTGAATGTTTGTTGTAATTTTGTAATTAGATGGTATGCATATAATTTAGTGATCTTTATTCATCTATGGCATAGCCTCTATTCTGAATATTTGTTATTTTGGTTTTTTGGATGGCTTGCATCTATTTTGCGTTATATTCAGATTTAGCATCGCCTCTATTCTGAATATTCGTTATTTAGTTTGCGTTATAAACATCTATGGCACCGCCTCTATTCTGAATATTCAATATTTAGTTTGCGTTATATCCAGTTATGTCATTGCCTCTATTCTGAATATTCGCTATTTAGTTTGCGTTATATTCAGCTATGGTCATAGCCTTTATCCTGAATATTCGTTATTTTGTATAACCAGTGCTCTGTTTATATAAATAGTTTACATGGATGCACATTAAATAAAAAGAGTTTAGCCGGGTAAATCCTTGAAATTTTACGGGTGGATGCATACATAAAAGATCTACGAGGCTAATGTATCTATGAGTTAAAGACGCATTTCTCAATTCTCTTGCGGAATGTAGATAGATATGATTAAAGACGCATTTCTCAATTCTCTTGCGGAATGTAAGATAGCTATGATTAAAGATGCATTTCTCAATTCTTTTGCGGAATGTAAGATAGCTGTGATTAAAGATGCATTTCTCAATTCTCTTGCGGAATGTAAGATAGCAGTAATATTCATAATCCTGATACTCGTCAGGAATTTTTACGTTTTTATTTCACGTTTCTGCAGATAGGAAAAATAAATCAAAATAAATCAATTAGCTTAGTTGTCATCTTTTACCGGGAATTTTTATTTGATGATGCTTCGATGATGTCAAATAATCGGTAAAGGAACAATAGTTGATGTGATAGTGCCTTTAGGATGATAGAGCATTGTTTGGAGAGCATAAATTAGTGAAGCGTGGCTGATTTGTATGATGGAGGGACTAAAATCGACCCGTGTGTAACATGAGACCATGGCTTTAAAGAGGAAATCCTTGTTTGACCATCACCGACCACCATCGCTTTATTTGAATTGTGCAGGGGTACTGATGTATAGATGTTCTCGTCAGGATGATATGAGTGGGGTCTTGTCGCTACTACCGTTGTTGATTAAATAATCTGGTTGAAGAAGGTGGTTGCGTTAAACCTCTGAAACTGAGGAAGCCTTCAGTCCCCAGGTGCAACTACTTTTGTCCGTTGCTCTACAATGAATGATTTAATAGTATCATTATGAGTTCATGCCTCTAGGGTATGATCAGGCAAGGGAAGCAAGGAAGGTTGATATCTCTTATTTTTGTTGTTGCCTTCGCGCACCATGGCTTTAGAAAAAACTTGAATTGAAGTTGGAGTCCCTTTTGGCGCCCCGTGATGTTGAGTTGCAACTGCGACGTTTTTCGTGAGCGTTGACTGAATGAGACTGTTTCTTATTCTGACCCTTTGGTTTATAACTTGTTTTCCCTTCTTGGACGTTATGATGATATGCTTGGAATGTTCATATAGGCGAAGTCCTCTGGAAACACCGAGGGTAAAGAGGATGAGCTGGGAGATGTTTTGTAGCCGATGTAGTGCTACGGGTATCTTCAAAGACTATGTTTTCGGAGGCATCTCTTAAGCTATCCTTTGAATCATTGATTGTGATAAGGGATGGGATACGGTGAGCACTCCCATGTCATATACCTTTCTGATTACTGTAGTTGTATTTTATGGAGTAGACTTGGGATGCGTCTCAGCCTCATCAGGGGTTGCAGGAGCCTATCAGATTTGATGACGTAGTTGGGAGAGGTGAATACTTTTTTGCAGCATGTCTTTGGAGAGTAGAGAGCCCTGTCAATATAGTGACTCCCTGGTTACCGTCTCTTATAAACTGGAGAGATTCTTGACCGCAAGGGGTTCTTGTGCAAATCTTCAGTCCCCAAGTGTGGTTCTTGTGATCCTTCGGATGCAGTTGCTGAAGATGATGCTCTGTGTGGTGTCTTTATGTAGGATGCCAATGCGATAAAAGTTGCACCAACTGAACATCTGAATGCTGGAGTTGACTTTGACTTCAAGTTTGACAAGAGCCGACTCTTGGAGGAAGCTGAGACAGCTAATCTTGTCATAGGATAGCTTTGTCGTCAAGTTTGAGCCATTCAGGAGAACTTGAAGGAAGTAGGTGCATCTTCGGCTTAAAAGTGATTATTGAACTTTTGCACAAGTGGAGAAAGCGCATGTTGATAATTTTGAACCAGTCTTCAAGGATTTCTTTCTAAGCAATAAGTTTTGAGGGTTTTTATGTGTTTATGAGATACCCAATTTTTGTGGTTCTATATAGGGATTTTGAGTAGGTAGATTTTGAATGGTTTACAAAGGATTTTTCTAAATAAAGAAATAATACTTTATTCAATTGAAATCCCAAGCATGAATCTAAGGTGCTGCAATTATTTTAGAGGAATTGAAAAAGAAGGAAAATATTGTTAAGGGGTGGCGAAGTGCATAAGTCTTCACAACCTTGTCAGGGATGCTGGAGTGTTTAAGACTTGACATCTTTAAGCTTCGTGCCATTTATGATTACCCCTATTAGTTTATTTGTATTGACAAGTTTGTAGTATTCACCTAATATAGTTTTAAGGATCAGATGTGGCTTTTCTCTAGGAGAGGTAGTAGTTTATCTGATTTAGAAAGTATTGGGTTTCGGTATCTCAGATTGACGACACATTTCAAAATGATTGGGTTATTGGTTTTAATATTCCCAGTAGAGATAACTTTATCCCTTTAATAAAATTTTCAAAAGGAACATATTCCTCTCCAGACCGTCAAGTCATGGTGGGTTTGACACTCGTGTCAAGTCCCCAAGACTTGATGAGACACAAGACTGCTAGTTGTAAAGAGAGTTGATAAACAAGACACTTATAGGTGAAATCCATGGGTGTAAAACATTACCTTTCCTTTATGCAGTCGTTTAGTGTCCATACCCGTTGCTTGGTGATGTTCTGGAGATGAGCAATCTTTAGAGCCTGTTTGCTTGTTGACACATACCGGTGGGTCCCTTGGTGATGATTCTGTACAGATGCGTTAAGTATTTACCTATTGTTATGGATCCACGGACGTCCCAGAATCATGTCGTAAATTGGATTTACATGATTGTTGCTGATGAATCAGCAGTAGACACTCCCGACCACAAAATGGTGGTGGTAATGGTCTCTTCTGGACCTTTATGAATGAAGAAGTTTGATTGATGCATCCCTGGTTGCTTTATTTGGATGGGGATCTCGTCATCGTGTCGAATGTTGATTCTCAAACACGCAGCTTACTCTGCTTAAAGACTTCGTGTCTAGTGAGCCTTCTGATGTACACGGTAAGCCTTTGGAGAATGAATTAGCAGCTCGGCCGAAATTGAATAATACTTCTGGAGCGAAGCGCGACTCGATAATCACCTTGAGACAGGTATCTTTTACTCATTAATTAAATGTTTAATTCGTATGTTGCAGTTGTGGCTCCCGAATTACTTCGTGTATGATAATGTAATGAATTATACTCTTTAATCTAGAACGAAGAGACATCGGGTACTTATGCCTAGAAGTGGGGAACGTCCCTCGAAGAAGGTAAGTGTCTTGTATTTTCTCTTGCTCTTCTTCTATGTATGAATTATATTTATACCTTATGCTTGATGAATATGTTTGTACAGTATGGGGGCGTAACTCGTCAAAGTACTTGAGTATTCAACCCTTTGAATATGGTGTCCCGGTTGTTCCTGGTGCTTCAGATGCTTATGTCGTGAGTAAAGCTTCCTTTAGAAATCCCTGAATAACGATTCAATGTCTTGTTGACTTTGATGGATTCTGATTCTTGTGAATAACTATTATGCTTAGATGATAGCAACGCGAATACTTCGATGTTAGAAAGAACTGTCGTGGTTGGAAACTCTGAAGAAGAATATAATAACGACCAGGGACTTGAGAAATCATCCCGTACTGAAGTAATCAAAGAATCCGGGGTTGAGGGTGAAGGACTCGGCGGCGAATCATATTATGAAGTGCCTTCTGCTTCTAATGACTTCTTGAAGCTCCAAGTAAGTCTCTTGCATTGTTTTAGAACCATAATAACATAATTATAATTCTCCAAACCCGAATTATATAGAACCATGTATGAATTCATGTAGAATTTTTGCGATTTTTGTTGTCAGAAAATTTCAGATTCAGGTCTTCCTGCCATAATGGCGTAATATCCTCGTCCGAAGTCGGAATGAGGTGGTTGACCTTTAATTCTTTATATAATAGGAAGATATAACTTTTTCAAAAAGAATTTATGAATTTGGATTTCGTTTTCTAGGTGAAAAATACCTGACACCGAGCGCCCAGAATTTTTCCAGGCAAAATTCTGTAGGTTTTCACCTTTCATGTAGTCGACCGTTTTGTCTTCCCTTATTAGCTCTCTTCTCCGATTGGAGGCCCTTTTAGAATATTGTATTAGATATATATATATGAATAATTTGGTATATTAATCATCTCCAAATTCCTCACAAATTAGCGCAAGTTTCAGTTCTTCCGGAGGATTATGTAAAAACGTTTCTGACGACATTTTCGCAAAACGACCCATATCTTTTCTAAACCATATGCCATGACCCAAAACACTTTTTAATAAATGTTTAGGTTGATAATGGAAATATTTTACGAACTTTATGATCTATGCTTCAATTCCTTGTGTTTAAGCTATTTTGGCTCATTATATCTACGATGTCCTCATTTTTAGGGGGGGAACGGATCAAATCAGAGAGATGAACTCGTAGGTGAAGGATTGGAGATTACAATGAGCCTTGATGTTAGCGATGTGTATTTTCTATCTCAAAATCACGAGCGATCTCTTTCTGATGCGGTTTTTGAAGGAATCACTTTGAGTGGCTTTATTGTATAGAACGCTTCTATGATAGAGACTGTTCATGATGTTTTCGCTAGCACTGTTTGAAAGAGTAATGTTGGTGTTTTTGGTGAAATTTTTTTATGAAATGGAACACCATAATCAAGAATGGTTGTTGAACCTGAATTGAGTTTGATGATTGAACTAGATCTAAGATCCATCATTCCTCTTTTGGGATAATTGAATATTTGAATTTGTATCCGAGAGGTTGATCTCCCGCTGTGGTCGCCAATTGTTTGTACCTAAAAATTGCTACAAGGAAAAAAAATATACTGTTGAAGTACTTTTTTAGGTTCGAGGATCAAAATCGTACAAAATGAATCCAAACAAAAAGAATGTTTGTCTTCGTTTTGCTTCGCTTACAAAGAGGAGATGGGTTGATCTTAGGAGAGGGAAGCAAAGAAAGTTGAAGGAATTTTTTGTGTGCGTTGAATGGTATATAGAGTGTAAAATAACAGAGTTTTTGAGAATGATTTCTATCTCTTCTTCGTTCTGTCATGTATATTGAATTGGCTAAGCAGCCTATTTATAACCTTTGAGACCACACAATTTCCTTGTAAAGTAGTGGTAATTGTGGGGAGATGGAGAAGTGGAGTTTATGGGAATGACCGTCCACCTTGTTCTGGGAAGTTTTTGGAATCTTCTAGATTATTACGCAAATATCTCTACAACCGCTCGAACTTACCTTTCACTCTATAACTTCCTTGTCATGGGGTGTTTGCCACGCCCGTGTTGCTGTAAACCGCCAGACCAAACCCCATATTTTATTCCCCATTATAATATGATTTGATGTCTCGTAGGAGTTAGTGGGGTCATGGCTTCAAATCCATGAGCCTTATTGTAAAATAATTGAGTTTATGCCTATTTTGTCGTAGTAATGGATTAAGTAATGGTGCTACCTTGAGCGAGAGAGAGAAATGGTGTAGCTTGGAAAATAATGATGCTAGCATGAGCGAATAATGCATTGCAGCAGTAAGGCATAGCTATTGTGCGGCAGTAGCATAGAAATGGCGCGAGTGGGGAGCTAGCCTTGTCGCTAGCGTTATGGCCACAGCGCTGGAGCTAGCGCTAGCATTAGCGCCTGGCCTTGTCGCTAGCGTTGTGGCCCAATCGTTGGAGCTAGCGGTACCGGTAGCGCCTGGTCTTGGCGCTAGCGCTGTAGGCTTTTGGCCTTGGAGATAGCGCTGGTACTTGGCCTTGGCGCTATGGCTAGCGTTCTAGCAATGGTTTTGCGTGGCTTCTTTCAACTTGGTTGTTTTTGTTGACTTTGTCGCTTTGATTATTTTGGCATATTTGTGCTAGAAGCGTGGCTAGGGCTTACTAAAGCCTGTGCTTGTTGTTGTCAGGGTTATCTATATGCTATTATTTATTGACATTGAATAATGATATGACCATGACTATGGCCTATTTAGGGTTTCTCAGTCTTGTGAGATTTAATTGTTTGGCATTTATGCCTAATTTTTGTGCAGTGCATATAAAACACCTTCAACAGATTCAGTCGTGGAAGTTTGCAATCTTGAATTTATGCTTGATGCGACTCTGCAATTAGATAGTATGATGCATTTAGTAGCACATTTATTCGAGAAGAGTGTGAAATCTCAGATTGACCATTGTGCCTTTTTCACTCGATTTTTTAATAAAATGATTATTTCACCCCTGGTCCAAATCTTGATGAATATGAATTTTCACCTCTAATTATAAAATGACCATTTTTCCTTTGGATGTATATAATGACTATTTTACCCATGGGTTGAAAAATCACATGAATTGACTTGTTTACCCTTTGTCAAAAATCCACCACCCAAGTGCAACACCAATCCTTCACCTTACTTATATCTGTCTCAAGTCTGAGCTACCTTCTCGAAGCCATGAGTCGTAATATTCTCTGAATAAATCTCTCAGCTGAGATCATCACTAATACACCATCATTGGTTATTCACATATCATTGAGTAAGCTGCTTACTAAAATGCCTACGGCTAGCGTCATTGCTTAGAGCTCATCGCTTGTCGGTTGTCAGTAATTCAAGTTCTTTACTTCGCAAATATGAATTAGAGTATAGTAGAAAGAACAAATTCGTTCCTCATGGAGATATGGGTTGTTAACTATTTTTTATTACTTATGTAAATAGAGGGTTTGATTTATGATTTAAGCTAAATTAAATTAACAAAAAAAATTAAAGTTGTAAATAGTATGATGTTCTCGTGCTCTTTCTTTGAGTCTGTTTCTTATTCCTATCCGGATCTATGCTTATTTTTAACTCCCCGAAGCATTTCGTCACTTGGTACGCCCTTCCTCGTCTCTGGGTGCCTAGGTATCCACCGTAAGTCTTTCCTCGTTTGAAGCTCGTCGTTAACTTTAAGGATATGCCATACTAAGGTGCTGCTAAATAGAAGTAACGGTTATTGCGCTTAAATCGTTTTTATGATTCCATATTTTAGAAATCATATGAATAATAGAAAATCCCCATGAAAGGAATATTAATGATTCATATAAATCACTTAAAGGGAAATGTTCTGAATAAATCCAACGAGTAACTAATAATCCTGCTAGTTAGAGAGTTCATCTTTCGTCATCAAACATATGATCAAAATCAAAATCAATTTTTAATTTTTCTCAATATCAATGACCCTAAAGCATCCTATCGCAGGTCTACTCCGGCAAAACTCCTTTAATCATCAAAGGCGCAAGAGCCACTCTTTGAATCCTTTTCACTAGATAACTTGGCACAAGAGCCACTTAAGTTTAACGCAATGAAAGCAATGGTATTTGTGAGTTGAGGTTATTCTAAGCAATCCGGGGTATGAGCCACTCGGATTTAACCTAGGTCACGCTTTTACAGATAACTGCATGGCAACATCCCGTTGTTAGAAATTATGTTATGCTATTTATAACAAGGATTTTTCGACAATTCCGGATCTCAAATCCTAGTTTAGCTATAAATATGAGTATATGCTTATTTAATTTACAACTTAAACAAACAAATACTCAATCATAAAAACGCTATTAATAGTAGAATGCAAATGATATTAAAAAGATTATGACAATTAAGAAAGAATAATTTAATTAATAGACATGTCCAAAAACTTCGGACTATATCTCTAATCAATAAGAGAAGTTAGCTACTTATAATGGAGTTTAAAATTAAATCAAAGAAAAAAGAGTATAGAAATCAAACTATTGTCGTAAAAGAGTGTTAGCTATCCCCGTTGATGTCGCAAAACTTGAGCTATTGGCGCACATCTTCAAACTGAATAACTAAAGAAAATATAAGAGTTTTTTGTTTCAGGACTTTTTACAAACAAGAGGTGGGAGTTACTTGTGTTGAGAAGAGATATCCCTCGGTTGGTACTGTTCGACTCTTTTTACAGCCTTATATCCCTAAAAATTTTAATCTAATTACTAACCTCCAATTCTAGACCGACTCAAACACTAAAATACACACCAATCATCTTTATTCATCAAAAAAATCAACGGTAGGGATAATTACTCTCAACTAATCTTCAGCTGGACACTTATGAAGCTCTAAATTCTTTCTCAAGTTATCGAGTTTGATAACAATTCAAATTCCCTAGCCGCCTTGAAATCTAATCTCCCTGAATTATTTCTCGAACCTTGCCTTTGTATTTTTCTCAAACTTTGTTTCCTATTCTCACCAACCAACCCAAACTCAGCTCATATTTCTTCTGGAACTCGAAACACACTCCCAATTGCCGAGAAACTTTCCCAGACCTTCACGGCTATCATCAGGCTCAAATATGACATTCCAACTCTACAGATTATAACTCGACTGGTTCCAACCATAACATCCATCGTCATTCATCACATCCATCTCCGATCAAAACAAACTCTACCAAAGACTCGAGCTTCTCCGTCAACGGACGTGAAATGCATCAACGTCTCTGCCATTAACGGCTACACTTTTTCTTCTCGTTGTACCCATGATTTTTTACTTCTTCTGCAACCTAATGAATCCACTTGATCTTAAAAGAAAATTATCAAAGAATACCATGATCAATCATGATCAATCACAGCTTCTACCGTGATCCATGGAAGCATGCCATTCCTTTTATTCTTTGGTTGCTTACAAGATTCCTAGACTTCCTAACTGAGAAGATCATGTGTTCACATTAAAATCTTCATCTACCAGCTCGCACCAATCAATCGTTATTTGCATTAGAATAACTTCCTCGATGAAACTGAATTAGGTTTAGTAAGAAGATGAGGTGCCCCTAGTAAATCATCTACTGTTGTTATAACTATTCAAATAAATGTAAGACTCTATCATAAGTGGCAATGCCTTTAGCAATTTCTTTAAAATATGTTTTCCCTAAGCGTACGACAGAGTTTCAATAGTGGTTGTCCTCAAAATGACCATTCTTCATTTAGTTCTTGTTTTGCTTATAACTTCTTCGTACGACCTCGAAATGACCTCATTCTTTTGCCGTTGGCTTCGAAATTAAATTCTCTAAAAAATGGTGAAAGAATTCCAGGATTTGACTCAGTTCAACTGGGTATTTGGCAATTCTTCCTTTGTATTCATGCTTCTTTCAGAGATGTAACCTGATAAAAGACATAAACTACAAAAATAATAATAATACAAGATAATTCACAAAAAAGCTAGCAAATAAATGTAACAAAATGATACTTAAAATATGTAAATTATGCACTTATCAAATTCCCGGACACTTGTCTGTTGCTAGTCCTTGATCAAACTACAAATCTAAACTAAACTAAATACAACAACTCCCTTTCGTTGAGGATAAGGTCACACTTAGCATGTGTAACAATCCTTTAAACCCCTAGGTATCCCTAATAGATGAGTTATAGACTCTTGAGGTTTTACAAGAGTTATACCCATAAAACCTAAATTCCAACTTTTAAATATTCTAGAGCACATGCATCCAAAGAGCTACGAAGACATAAAGTTTCTAACACTAACAATAAGAAGTCAAAAGTATCAAAGAAAGTTATTTTCATATGCTTAATCACTGAGCAAGAGAAACCAAAGCCATAATGAAAGAAACCAGTTTCGATAACGATCGAATAAGCATTTCTCCTTGATTTCTCCCTCACCAATAGGATTTTATGAAATTGCAATCAACAGACCCACTTTATGATTCTCATATCCTGCACACGTTGAATGGTGGGAAGAGAAAACCTTCTGAATTATATTTTGTTGGCCCATAAACGTGGATGAAAAGTCTTTTTTTTAGGATCTCTAAGAAAGGAAATCAACCACTATGTGAAGATCTGATGCTGACTCACCTTCTTAACCGATCTACAATCAACACCACTCTCACAGTGAATAGAAACATCTTCGTCTTATTCGTCGTCGGCTTCAACTATTGATGATAAACTTCTGAAATTCGTAGAACTTTGACAATTTTTAATAATTTTCCCCAAATTCTTGTTGATTAAGTCCTATCCCCATGGCCTTATTGAATATATACAAAAACAAATATACACTAAAGCATTATAATTATATTTTTTTAATTAGAAAGATAACAACTACAAAAATAAAAAAATTAAAATTAACATGGCTATGGGGATAAGAATTAATCACTTGATTCTTTATAACTTGTATTGCCTTGGTATCGTATAAACTTCAAAAACTTACATCTTTTGCTTTTCTTTCTTTTTCACTTTGTTTTGTCTTCGCTTTTTATATAGATTCTTGCTACTCTTTTTTTTGCTTGCAAACCTTGACTGTATTCAACTTTCTTCGTGATTTTGATATCGCTCCGCTTGTAGATGATGATATGTTTCTCTTGACTCTTTTTCGAGAGAATGGCACCAACTGCAAACAATACTACAAGATAGAGTTAGCAATTCTGATGACACCCTCATGATTGACAGAATTAGCACTCAAGATATCATAAAAGTGTTGTAGGGGTGCGAGGTTGAGTAGCTCATCATTCTACCCGGAATTAGCGTAGGATGACAAACACTCTAAAGAACAACTTTTAGACATCTACAAAGAACTGAAGGTTCAGTGCCTTGCTTGATGTAACAATAGGTAGTCTCCAATAATGATCGGTCAACTTCTCTAATACAGTTTTCTTAAAAGCACCTAGTTTGCCACCGGCACTGTTAAGTCCACTGATTACTCTCAACAACTAAGAAACCCGAATGGCATTCTTTAGTACTTCTAAGTTCAATTGTTTCGGGAAGAACTTCGTATGTAAGCTTATTTAGAATTTTACTAAGTGACTCTAAAATCTCTAAAAGCTTAAGATTTTCATGCAAATATGGACAAAAAATTTAAAAATTCTACTTACGAAAGTGAATACTAAAACTCTAAATGCTTAACCACTCCTCTCACTTAAATTTTACATTGTCCTCAACCTAAATTGACTCGTCCAATGTAATATTCAAGGTGGAAAGTTCTCACTAATGATATGAAAAGATAAGAAAATTAAAACTAAAAATTTAAAGATAAAGATAGAAATACAAAACCAATTGGTTGCCTCCCATCCCGCTTAGTTTAACATCATCAACCTGACTGTATACTTTCTTGCTACTTCTTACCCTGCGTCTAACACATTAGCATGAACATTTGAATGAACATCACTTACGTACCAAATTGCTTCAAAAATATTAAAACAAATCTTTTCATTGCCAAACTCCATTGTAAGTGTTCCTTTATCAACAACAATCATAGTTTTAGCCGTTTTCATGAATGGTCTCCCAAGTAACAACGGAATAGACGCGTCTGACCCGCTATCCATCTCAAATATGCAGAAAACGACTGGAAATATTAACTGATTCACCTGCACAAACAAATATTCAACAATACCTCTAGGGTACACATTAATGCGATCATCTAGTTCAAGAACAATACAGATATCTTTCAATTAAACCTAAATTCAAAGATTCATAAATAGATGTGGGCATAACATTAAGAGATGTTCCTAAATCAAGATAGACTTTTCCAAACCATTTTTTACCAATCACAACAGGTATATCAAAACTACCATGATCCTTACACTTGGGTGGGAGTTTATTTTGGAGGATAGTTGAAACGTTTTCAACCACACTCATTACCTCGTTATCGGTTAGTCTTTGTTTATTGGTGTACAAGTCCTTTAAAATTCTCGCATATTTGGGGACTTGTTTAATCGTATCTATAAGTGGAATATTCACATGAATCTTCTTGAAAATATATAAGATTTCCTTATCTTGTTCTTCCATTTTAGAGTTAGAAAACCTACGAGGAAAAGGTAAAGGAGGAACATAAGTAGAAACAGGATATTTAGTATTTTATTTAGGTACCTCATCGGTTTGGGAAGAATCATCAATCTCTTTCTCCAAAACCGTCCCCTTAGGGTCTTTGTTATTCTCAGCATCTTCTGGTTGCACATTTCGTGTACCACTTCTCAATGTCTCAACGTTGACAGTTTCCCCCGGGTTAATATGTTGAAAAGGGAGTTTCCCACTATTCTGTGTTTTCAGATGATTCAGTCTACAGTTCGTCGTGATCACCTGAGTCTGTAACTCTTTTATTGCACTATCAGTAGTTTGCTGATTTTTTTGCATCAATGACGTCATATTCTTCATCATAGAAAGCATCTCCGGCGATTCTGAGTTCTGAGCTTGTTGTGGAGGTTGCACTTGTTTGATTTTTTTAATAGGAAAAAGATTTTCTTAGAAAAATTAATTGGTAGCTACGGATGTGTTCTCTCTAACGAGATTTTTCAACCAATTGGGTATATCTAAAAAAACGTTCCTTGGAATTTTACAAAATTTTATCTCGTTGAAAAGTTTTTAAAGAGATTTACACAATGAGCATAAACAACAATATCAAATTTAAAATTTTTACGAAAAAGTTGGAGGTGATTGTTCTTTTAGGCATAAATCTCGAAAAATGGATACATAACCATTATGCAACCACCATAAAGGATACATAATAGATTATGCAGACACCACAAAGGATGCATAACACATTATATAACCATATTTTGGTTCATGCATCCATTAATTTGGTTATACAACCACCAAAACGATGTATATGCCTCAAAAATAACATTCCAACAAAAAAAAATGATGCATAACGCGTTATATCATTAGTTTACTCGATTGCATAACAGGTTATGCATGCATTTTTGTTGCTGCATAACATGTTATGCAGACATTTTTTGGTTTATTTCAATACTAACAAAAAAAGTTGATGCATAATATGTTTTGCAACAATTTTTTCGGTTGCATAACAGGTTACGCATCCTATTTCTCAACTGCATAACAGGTTATGCAAATATTTTTTTAGCTACCTAAAAAGTTATGCAACCACTTTTTTGTTTATTTTAATTTTCACAAAATAATAGTTACATAATGTGTCATGCAAACATTTCTTGGTTGGCAAGTTGCAAAGAAGTAACTCTATTGCCAGATCACCGCAATACGGGAAAGACTGGTTAAGGTGTAAAAAAAATAATTCATAGTGCACCACCCAATCAAAAATTCTAGCTAACACGATGTCTCTGCATGGCATGATATTGTCATCAACAGTTCAGTCTAGCAGGAATTCGTAAAATTTTAAAGGTTATTTGTTAATGAATCAGAAGTTCACTGGAAAATGATAACGCCCATGTTATTAATACTTTAGACAGTAAAAAATACTTTCTTGAACTCATTTGACATGTTATGGTAGTGCCACAAACATTATTATAGGAAAATACAAAATTTACATAGTAAGAAAGTTGTACATATTTTATCCCACTAATGTTCCAATAGTACAGATTTCAGGTACAACATCCTCAATAACTTTTATTGCGGAGCTTTCTAGGTATTTCTCTGGAAACCTCTTAAGTAATGAGGAAGTTGCTGGTGAAATTCTGATGGTTTTTGTGGTTACCAAAAATCTAGCATCTTTGGATCACAACAAATATAATCTGAATCATACAAAAGTTTGATACCATATCATAAAATCATCATATATTAACCTTTAAAAGACGGAAATCAACCAAAACTTGAAAAGAATTGACTCAGACATTTACCGTGGTTCAACAATATAATTGTCTACATCCACGGGTAAAATGATTTGTATTTTTATTATTCATCATTATACATTACAGAAGAAAAGAATACTATACAATCATGATCATATTAATCAAGGATCAATCAAACTAAATTTACACAAATCTCATACCTAAACTCTTGCCTATGATTCAATGCCTTCAGTCCAATTTTTCTCCAGATTTTCCAACCCCTTTTCCTGTTTATGAGCTTGGTATTTATATCCAATTTGATGGGTCCCTCCAATTTACTTTTCCACCTATTTATTTTTATCCATTCTTGGTGTGAAATGCAGTCCCGCAAAACTTATTTGTAATTTCCGCAAGACTTGATCATGCTTCCCGCAAGTCTTAACATGCGTATCGTTTGTTTTCCGTAATTTCTCACTGGTTATCCCACATCTCTTCCGCGGTCTTATATTTAAGTTATTGTTTTTGGATTGGGATGAAGGTTGCGGTCTTATTTGAATCATAACATGTCTGACGCGTAGCTCTTAAAAGTGAATCGTCATGCTTTAGTACTTTTTTTTTCCGCAGCTTGTAAAGTTGATACGTGTCCCTCATGCATCAACGCTCATCATTACTTCTTTATTGTGTCAGACTTTCCCGCAACCTGGTGTCGTTCAGGAAGCAAGGCTATGTGTTTTGAGCAGTGTGCCTTACTTTCCCGCAATCCATGTATCGATCATGCATTAACGCTGTCAGGTTCAAATCTTATCAACTTTGCAGCTGTCAGTTCAATGCTTTAAAAGGTTTTTTTCAGTGTTTCTCGTCCCATCGTAACTCGTTCCTCCTCTAATAGTTTTTGGACACGCGTATCTTGGATATTAATCCCTCATAATTTTCCCCCTTTTTTCTTTCAAATTTTGTCACATGGAAAAAATTAGAAAAGGAAAAATAGTAATTATTACTTTTACACCTGCAATAACTTCTCTTCCCACGCTTAGTTTCACTTTTTCCTGATTTTCTTGCTAGCAGTAACATCTTTTCCCACGTTCTTGTCAGTTGGCGGTTTTGAGGAAATTAATTCTCTGAAAAGTTTCTCCCTTTTCAGTTTTCGATGGTTTCGTCCGTTTCAGCTTTCTCCTATTTAATGTCGATTATTTCCCTCATTCTATTCCTTACACCTTTCTTCTTCTTCTTCTTAAAGGTTTAGTGCTTTTCATTCCTTTGAAGTTTTCAAAGATTCTTCATCACCTTTTCATTCTCCTGAACTTTTATGATCAAAGATTCTTGCATCGCGATCAAGTTTTTTCTGTTTTCAATCAACAAATTTTTCTTCTGTCTTTCACTTCATTGTAAGTAATCCTTTTGCTTTTTCCTTTTCGTACTTGTTTGTTTATCAATCTATGTATCTTAACCTTTTTGGATTAATCATTGATGATGATGATGATGATGATGATGATGATGTTTTTATCTGTTTATTATTTGTTGGAATGAATGATGATGATGATGATGATGATGATTTCTCTTTTTGATGATTGGTTGTTTTATTATGGTCCTTCTTTCTCCTGATCAGAAAATTATTGGCTGATTTGCATTTTGATGTGATGATCATTTTGTCATTCCTTTGCTTTGCAACTTTCTTTCTTTTGATCGTAATAAACTTATTTTTTCTTGCTTTTCTGTGTAGATAGAAATTCATCATGGCTGGAAAGAATAATACCAAAGTTACTGGTGATGCTTCTCATCAGGATGATCAACCTTTGGTTAGGAAATCATCTCGTTATCATGTACCGAAAAGTCACCCTTCTGGATCTACAAAGCCCGCAAGTGTTCCTGTTGTGGTCAGCAATCCTGCTCCCAAGAACAAACGGGCTCATGAAAGTTGTAGTTTTAAATCAATGAACCTTGAGGAATTCAAAAGGAATCATCATCTTCGCCGATTCAAAGTGTCTTTTTATGATCATGTTGAAGATGAAATTACCCTGGAAATGATGGAAGGTTTTGATTACAGCAACAACAAGTTATTAATCCCTACGGGTTCCTTTGTATCAGAACGAAAGTCCTTTTCAGTTTGAGGTTCTTGTCAGCCGCAACCGATCCCAGCAAGGCTTAGTGCGGTCTGTCACTCAATATAATGGGAATTGGTGGCACGTACTGGATGAATGTAGCATGCGAAGCCAATGAAGAACGAATTTTACATGTTACGTTCCAAACCCTGCGGAACAAAAACATTACACAATGGAGAACTTTCATGCTACCTATGTGGATAACATTGCCGCGAAGAATTACAAGAAATGGAGCGTTGGCCCGAGCCGCAAAGGTGGTGAGGGATTCCGCCTGCTAGCGGAAATCGATAATGCCAAGTTGAAGTACATTCCGGGGACAGTACTTCCTCTAAGGGAAAGAATCCACGAGGATCACGACTACAAATGGTACCGCACCCCTCTAGTCATTGAGGGTCCATGGGTTTTTGGATTCTTCCCTGATAATGTGGTCTACGATCTTCTTACCCGCTTCAATGGTTACTGCCCTTGGCGGCTAAATTTTACTGACTTCAAGTTTGCACTTATCACCGTGGAATGTAAAGTTTCTGTCTTTTTGTACTTTATATATTTCTTAATGGTTAGAGTTTCTCTCTGATGGTTAAAATTTCCTCTCTTTTTTATAGCCGCAAACTGAGCCGCAAGCTGACGAAGGCGCAAAAGATGATGCGGGAATGAAGCGCAAGGCCGCAACCTCTGCAGAAAAGGTATTGTTTTAACCTGAAGAAATTTAATAATCCTTATGAATTTCATTTAATGAATTATTGTGGTTCATTAATAGGGTTGGAAGAAGGTGAAGGGCGCACCCCGTGCTTCCACGGACAGGGAAGAGGGAGAAATTCGAGATTCTCCCCTTCGTCGTCCACTCTTGAAAGGTGAAGGAAGCTCCGCTCCAGAGACAAGAAGAAGAGCAGAATATACCTCTTCAATAACAAACTTTGAGTCTGCGGAATAGGTTGGTGCTGCGGAAGAAATTTCAAATACTGCCATCAATTTCTCGCACCAAAGTGTCGTTCCCGGTCCTTCTTTTTTCCTTCAATTCTCTCATTTGGTCGTTGATGAGCCACTTGAAGCTGCCTCAAGTGAAGATAATTCAACTGATGAAGAGGATTGCAACCCTCAAGATGATCCTAATATTACTTTAACAGAAGTGAATCCGCAAGCACATGTTGCAGAAGCAGATGAGTTAGCGGACTCTAGAGCAACGGGTAATGTACCCATAAATACTATGGCAGAAAATGGACCTGCCATGGTTAATATTGCGAGTGTGGCTGCTGCTGATACAGTACATCCAAATATGGAGTTCCCGCAAATGAGTAAAGGGAAGGGGATTGCAGAAGCTTCAAATCTCTTGGGAAAAGAAAAAGAAGCCTTCCGATGGTTTATGTCAAAAGGTCTTTTGTCTGTTCCAAGCAATTCTTTACCAGTAAAATCAGATAGCACTTCAGTCTCACGCTTGCGAAAGTGCATGGAGTTTGTACCATACGAAGTGGTTAAAGATGCTTGGTTGAAAGATCAAGGTGAAGCTGTTGACCCCACATTCCGCATTAACGAACCTTTTTCTCTAGCAGAAATACTTGCACTTGCGGACGAACAAGTATATTCTTTTCCGCAACAAGCTCTTCTACAGGTATTTTAATTGTTTTATATAGTACTAACTAAAAGAAATTAACAATGAAGTGTTGATCGAAACCACATCCATTTTCCGAAGTGCTGATCGAAATATACTCCTGCCAATTCATGTCCCCAATCTACTCCTGCCAATTCATGTCACTAATAACGGAAACACGTGGTTTACCCATTCTCTTCGTACTTCCATGATCTCTCCTTCATTGTACCTGGAATTCCTCTGCAAAAAGAATACAAAGTAAGTACTATTTGAAATAACTAACCAAAAATGAAAATTGCATTTTCATAAAATAAGTACCATTAATCAATTCCATTCACTCACTCCCCAAAAACAACACCCACGAAACCAAGCACTCACTCTCAGTTATACATGCTTGGGATACTAATACATTTGTACACCCATTATCGGTCTTCTTATCATCGTCCCCTGACTCATTAGTAGTTTTCTGCAGGAATACAAATTGTTTATCCTTTGAAATCACCCTATGGAATGCTTTTCTCACTTGTAATACTTACATTCACCGAAGAGACAATTGTAGCTTCAAAATTGAGCATTCGTCTACAAGCACAGACATTTAACAAGAAATTTAGTGATGGAACGTAAAACGCTAGCTAGGTGATTCTAGAAACACACTTCAAGTTATTACAGCCTGTACCTTTCTTTTGCCTTTGATACACTTCAACCATTGACCTTATAGGAACAGTAGAAAGTCCGCTAAGTTGAACTTCCCCATCTTTATCATCCAACAAAGAAACTTCCTTTGTCTTTTGTGCTTATCAAGGAGGACGTAGTGGCAACATGAGAGAGGATAAAAGGAAAAGAAACAGGAGAAGTTTGAAAGATTAAAAGGTCAAAAAAGTAACTCACCCCGAAGACCATCCTTCTTATGGGACCAGTGGATTTGATTTGGAAATTTATTGTAACAGTCATCACAACAATGCAAGATGCATCAACAATTAGTACTTCACCAACATCAAGATTTTTATGGACAACTGCAATACGAGGAATCCAGAAGGTTCCGAAGTTAGTACATATAGAAGCTGACTTAAAATATTTAAACTTCAGGCTTCACCATGCGGCATGTTCACAATTTCGTTTTTTATGAGCATACACAAGACAAACATTCAAAACACATCTATTTGTAGCTGAGTAACCAGATAGGAACTGTGTAACAGTTCTTTTGTTTGGCACGAAAATTGGCGGCGTATCTTCCTGGTATGGTAATATTTAATATCTATATCTAACTACAATAAATAGAACCCCTACATTTGGTTTGTTACAAACAATATGGACTAACCCTGATATTCCAAATATAACCTCCAACATCAACTTATAACAACTGACATATAAGCTTTCAAGGGTAAAAACACACATTAACTATACCTTTACATATTTACAAAATGACATTGTATTAGAAAAAAATCAAAAAACTTAAAATCTAATGACAAAGGATGGGCAGAGCACATACCAGACCCACCAGCAACTATGAAAGCTAGCCCTTGACCTTCAATCTTCTGTCTCAGAATGACCTATACGATTTTGAAATATAAGTATTTGGAGAGAAAGAGAAAAATCATGAAATGGAAAGTACAAACAAAAGGTGCAGATGAAGCACGTTGACATCTGTTTTTCAACTATCAGAGAATAGATTATGATTAATTTTTCATCAAATAATAATCAGAGAAATTCCATCTTGGGAAACCATTTTCTCACCTCTGGTCCGGCGACAATATTACGAACCCTTTGATCAATCGAGTTGGTGACTCTCACATCATTGACAGAGCATAGAAATGCATCTGACTACATAAACCATTTTAACTAAGTCAAACACAGCCGTAGAGAAGCAAAGAAATAGTTAGATCTTCTGCTAACATGAACTCATAAATCATGAACTTAGATATACTAGGTGTGTGGATGTGCATATGTATGTGTGAGGGAAAGGAGGGTGGTGGGTGGTGTCCAATTTTTTACAGTAATTATATAAACGTAACGAGTAAATCAGCTCTACCTGGAACAACAGTTGTCCACCAAACATCGCAAGATCAATCTGTAATGAAACATGAACGGAGTAATTAATCCACAATTATCAAAACATATTTTCCTGAACTTACAAAGAGTGTTGCCACTATGTCATTGAGCAGAAAATGCATAATTTGAAGATTAAATCTATTAAATAAACCAGAATGCTTTTTGAACACAAACCAGAAGTATCCTTGCAAGGGAAGTAGCAGCAATCGTAACAAAACCATCATTTGCACCTTGATTGAGAAAAACTACGCGAGTCGCGTTCTTGCCAAAAAGCCAATGCCATATATTTCCTTCATTTTCAGGGAGAAACAAGTTGTCCATTTGGATAGACCCAGACATATAACACATGGAACCTGCAATAGCACAAGGTCAGATGTATAGTTTAACATTAGCTGCAGCCTTTCAGTAGCCCCTCAGAAAAAGAAAAGAATATGAAAATTCAAATCCATAAAATAAAAGCATGTTTATCCATATATGACTTAATTATGTTTTAATGAACTAAGCCATATAAGGCGGATCTTTAATTTTAAAAATCAGCAGCTTTTGCGGGCCTTATTCATATTTTAAAGTCAACAACTAATTTTGAAATCACCACAGAGTATCGGCCATTCCACTAATTTCCATAAGCGACCCAAGATAGTGACGTAAAAGAGAAGAATGGAAGCTGCTCCCAAAATTATGATGAAAATTAATTTGTGACTTTGGTACGTTATATGAGGGGGAAAAATAAGAAGGAACTACCCTATGTTGTACAAGGCGCTGCTTCAACGCCCAAAATGGGAATTTTGGTGCCAACTGCCGCCCCTTTTATCCAGAGTCTAGGGATCTTTGATAAGACCGGATTAAGCCATCTAAACCCTAAAATAGCACTTACGCCTACATTATTATCTTGGGCTTACTTTTTTGACTGAGATTGAATCCCCTCTCATTTATCTTTTTATTAATTTATCAGCTAAATTAGGTTTACTAGTTGAAACATTGATGCATGACTAGTGTCGTTGCCCCATATTCTACACCCCGGCACCGAGCCGCCCCTCTCACGTTGTACAACTGCCTAACCTCAATATTTACTTTTATTTATAGTTTAAAAGGAAACTCCTAAAAAGATTATAGGTAACTATATGGAAATACTAACAATCCGCGGGTAGAAAATAAGTGATATAAGTAGCATAAGAATGTGCAATTTCATGTTAAAGATTTTATTTCAGCAACTAATACTAATGAAATGATGAAATGTGTTCAACAAGCTTCATCCACATTTGATTTCAAAAAATAAAACCCTAGTGCCAGACTCTTTGGAGCTTTATCAATGAAGAGATTGAAGCAATCTTCGCACAACAATGATGACATCAGAATTCAACAAAGTTATTACCAAGGCACAATAAAACTTACCAGGCTTTGCAATTACCTTCTCTTGGGTCTTTAACATAATCTGATAATCGAAGACAGCAGGTGTTCATAAGTCAAAACTTCATACTGAATTAAGCACGCTAACAGATGTAGATGGAGAGGGATCCATGAATCACAAAGAACTTATGAATCACCAAAACTCAAACAAATAGTTAACAACTACCTGTACAATCTTAGCTTCGCCTCCCAAAATTTGAAAAGGTACCCAAGCTGCTTGGGGACTCCGAGCCAGTGATGAATTCTTGTAAGTTCAACCAATAACTAGCAAGTCAACGCAGCATAAGAACTTGCATCATACATAACGATAATCTTCTCGATAACAATAAATTCTACTATTCTAGCAAGTCAATAACAACAAATTCAAGTTCTAATTTTCTAAGTACAAGTCAAAAACTCAGAAAAGGATATTAGACATTTATAGTTCATAAATTTATACTTATCAGCAACAGCAACTCCAGGTGGTCATAGAAATGCCAAGTTATCTTCGCGACATAAGTAAATTGTATTTGCAACACCAAATACGGCGTGATCCAATCTTTGGGTTATCACTTTAGATCCCAACTAAGAATTTTGAAATGGCACTCTCTCTTCCAAACTCAATAATGATAACTGAAAAAGTAGGGTATCTTCATTGTACAAAGGAGGTGTAAAGGTGTTATGAACTTTTGTGGTACTGCTCTTACCTATTAGGAGGAAGAAAGATGATTGCTCCACAAGCAGTGTTGTACACTTGCATTTGCTTCTTCAAACTAAAATGCTAATGAAACTGGGTGGAAGTGATCCATGGATCCATACATTGACTATGGAACCCACACCACAAGTCAATGAAGTACTTGCTTACTAATCCACATAAGTTCCTCAAAAAAGATATTCATAGAAGATTAAGAAATCAGAGTAGGCCAATGCGAATTTGCGTCCAGATGATTAAGTCTGAAAGACAAGGCAATGCAAATCAACTAGTCAATGAAGTACTTGCTTACTAATCCACATAAGTTCCTCAAAAAAGATATTCATAAAAATAATTTCGCAACAACAACGACTAACTACAATCCGATGTAACACAAACGAAAAGGGAACTAGTGACCATCTTTTACATGTGTTCTGTATCAAATTGATATTTAGGATTTCTGATAGTACCTAAACTTAACAGTAGCAACCACTGACACAGTATGGTCCAAAACCTTACAATACAAACGAGCAAAATTCAAACTAGATCTATTAAAAATACTAGATTAAAATATAAAATAAATGAAATGCAACTGAATATAAACAAGTTTTCTAGATCTGTTAAATAAGATTAGTAGCTGAAAATGGATCTAAAAAAAAAACTCTTAACAAACAAGAGATACTAAGATTTACACAGTAAAACATAACAAAATCTCAATTAACCTGTCTAAGGTTTCTTCTTCTCCTTCTTCGATGAAGAAGAACGGAAAGTAAAAGAGAGAAAGAGGAGAACAGAAACCCCAAATACATAAATAGAACAAGATAATTTGAAACCTTAGATTCCTGCCAATAATAATTTGAAGATTGAATGCAAAAATCAAACTAAATAAGCAACATTGAAGCACCGAAACAGAACTTAAAACGAAATCATGGCTAAGCCCTAACTAAAAAAACAAAATTCGGGTGGAAACTACTCACCTAGTTTTCTGTTTCCTTATCGAAGAGAGATACAAACTGAAACCTATTTTTCTGATAAGTGGAGTGAAGACGAGACGGACTATGTAGATTCTGGTTCTGTAGGCTATGTTCAATTCTCTTTTGGAGGTGGAGGGTTAGAGAGAAAACAGTATGAAATCGGGGTATACAGGATATGCTACACCTCAGCGATAGTAACCCTGAATAACAAAGAGCTTTCAGAATACACTATATAGTTAAAAAGAACCCTTACAACCCAATAAAAAACAGCCTACCTTTGAATATTTAGGATCGATTTCGATAGCCTTCGTTGCATCCTTGATAGCACTCCCATATTCCTCGAGTTTTGTGTGTGCAAATGCACGATTTGCGTAGTAAACACCATTTTGGCTATTTATTTCAATAGCTTGAGTATACAAGTCAATGGCTTGATTGTATTTGTTTCCTGAAAAGCAAAACTAGCAGTCAGCATATTAGTTCCAAAAACACTAGAATGAGAGGTTAATTTTTGACTAGTCACC